>VXAD01013538.1:160098-677346 GCA_013399195.1 Dicrurus megarhynchus
ATTATTACTTTGCAGTGGTTGAAAGAGGAGAGTGTGGTATAAACGGGTTTTATTTGGTTTTGTAAGTAATTTCTATTACACACTTGGGGTCCTATGTTGAAGTCATATTCTGAAAACAAGGTGGAAAATAGTGAGTGGAAGGTCCAAATCTAAATTAAGTAAGCAAAAGTATCCTCTAAGAAATTGCACGGCAGAACACTAAGCGTCACAGAAATAATTTCTCAGTTGAAGTTAACTTGCTAGATTGGAGAATTTATAATAAAATAGAGAAGCAAAGCATAATCATGTGCTATTTACTCATTTTTAGCAGAAGTTTCTTTAAGCATGCTTTATTTCGTAAGTACTTGGAAGTGAGGTTTCACATCCTTTCCGAGTCTTTTGTAATACCAGCTCTCTTTGATATGCTTAAATATCCAGCAGTCCCTTTTTCTAGCAGCAATTTTGTAATTTTATTATTCAGAAGGTATTAGCACTACAGAGTATATTTTATTGCAAAAAGATCTTCTTCTCTAAGGGTGTAGTGGGTGGCTAGAGTGCAAGTTCCTGCTCCTCTATTCCCTCTTTCACCTTTGTCCATCACTGTTGCCAATGTGAGAGTCCATGCACTGCTGGGCTTTTTAGGATGAGAGCCAGCAATAAACCCCATTACTAGGTTATTTTCTTTCACTACTACTGTTTGTAATTCTGTCTTTAGGTTGTACGTACAACTCCATTAAAGATGTTGAAAGTATTTTTGAGTTTCTTTAAAAGCTGGAAACAGGAAAAAAAAGGAGTAAATTAGTTCCTTGTCAGGTTCACAGAGCGCATAGCGGAGGATGAATGAACTTTCAGGAGTCCATTGCTTTTGGTGCTCCTCTTTACCTCACGTTGAATTTCCTCACTCGAATCTGGTATTTGTCAGCATCTATACAGAAGATGACTTCTTTGGTAGTCATGTAATACCAAAGCCAGTAGTCTCTGTCATGGGTCCTTGTGCCCAGACTGGTGAGTGTGCTGATGACTCTATGGGCACCGTAAGTACAAGATAACTGGCTTTTACTTAATTACTACTGCATATACACCTTGGTTTTAATCACTAGGTCTTCATCTGTTTTACCAACAAGGCATCTGAAATGAGGAAATTCAGACACTGGAAGGGAAAGTGATTTTCTGAAGGTCACCCCACCAGACAGTGAAGCATCAAGAATTCAGATTAATGCCATGGAAGAGCCTAGGAGGAAATGGATATTTGTGTAATTCTGGTTTTGGTGCCTCTAGTGAATGAGACACACTGAGTGAGTCACAGTGATAGAATGAAATCTTAGACTGATCCATTTATTGCTCTGCAGCCTTCTTGTGCTGACAATAACACAGACTTCATGTTGTATTTTTGTAAAAGTATGAAACTGTATAATTAAAGGACTATTTCATAATGCACGTGACAAAGTTATCTTCAGGAGAGCGTGATGTTTTTAAAATATTCATGTGCTCCACTGTGGTCCTTCAGAAGATGCAAGTAAACCAATTCAAAATTTGTATAACAAATATAAAAACTTAATTTGGCTTCAAGTACAAAAGTCAAACGCACTTGGTTTTTAAAAGCAAAACCATAAATTATGTGTATTAGAGACTCATTAGCTTTCCTTCCTTTCATAGCTTCCTTGAGAATTTATGGACAAGCACTAATCTCCCAAATTTAGATTCTGCAAAAAAAGAGGTAAAATCAGGGAGTTTCTTTTTCATAGTGTTAAAGTAGTGTAATGTAATTGTGTTTTATTTTTTAAATATATCAGTGCAGGAAATAGACAAAAAATACAAGATCATTACACAAGAACAACACAAATATATTTTTCTGAAAAGATAAATAAGAAATGTAAAATAAGAGGAATAAGCTGAAATAAGGCAGAAGATAAGTCTAGAAGTTAAATTATTGCCTTAATTAAAAAAAAAATTAAGCTTCCATAGAAGATTTTAATATGAAAAAAGCCAAAACAAAACAAAACCTGAGAGGATAGTTGAGAAACAACTGATACATGAAGTTATGTCTAAGGCATCTAGAACACCAAAACTGTTAAATAGCTCTTAAGCTATCCTCCTAGGAGATGGTAGTCTTGTCAAAGTTAGATAGCTCTTCCCATTCATCTATTTGAAATGATCATGAAATATTTGGGTGCTAATGGGAATGGAGGACTGGAGGACTCTCATGTAGTGAATACAGTGTAGTTATTATTAAGATTTATTTGATGTTTTACATCACTGAATTTTAGATGTAGTAGTCATTAAAGAGTAGTCATTTTAGAGTAGTCATTAAAATCTTAGGAAGAAGAGTTTCTAGTTCTCTTTGTAGCAACTGGATAGATTTCTCTTGCTTCCTGAGAGTTTTATGATATGTAGAAATACTGTTAACAAAGAAATTATGTACTTTAGAAAGTTATCCTGTTAAAAAATAGTCTTGATATGACATCTCCTACTCTCTTCTTTAGGTTTCAAGACTTATAAAAATCTAACACAAACCCCCCCCCAGTATAATGAATTGTAATTCGGGAAGGAATACACACAGAAAATAGTTTATGTTGGTTACTTGGGGTAGATAATGTCTTACTAAGTGAACATACAGGGGCACTTAAGACTGGCAGCAAATTTTGATGAATACTTTTTTAACTGCATGTTTTTAAAACAAAGGACATGACACAAATGGTGTCAAGGAGTATTCTAGCAAGATGTTTCAGAAGAGTATTGCACAATTTGAGCACTTCAAGGTAGAAGTATTTAATCACACTTGCTGTTATGAAATATTTTATTCAAGGCAAAACTATAGATACGAATAAGTATGAATGGAATTATATTTAGATGCAAATAATCAACTTAGAATATTTTTAGTTTGATAATGGCTTGAAGAAGGAAATTTATTTATTTAGCCATGAGGTCAAAAGGGTGCATTCTAAGTGCTAGAGAAACCACAAATATATTTACATAGTTAAACATTTTTCACATCCATGTTTTTTTGATTTTGCTTTCAGAAAAAGTATCAGCCATATATGTTATAGTAAAGTGCTTTTTCTACTTGGGAGTATTTTTTATTAAAGAGTATGTAAGCAGCTCATAGAACTAGGTTTGTCACATATTTCATCAGCATAAATCTGATTTCTGGTTTTCTCATGAGAGAAAAAAAGCAATCCATTCTGTAATGTTCTGCCTGGAGTTTTTTATTTTATACTTACAATGTTACTTCTCTTTTTCAATGCCCTTTTCTTATACAAATGATAAACTTACCTGTCTGTATGAAGTGGCTGAAGTGAGTTTATTGCCTCCTGACACCAGTTACATGCTCAGGGTGCAACCTGATGTAGTCTTGTCTTTGCGTTTCATATGGTCATCAGAAATCAAAATAAAAACATAGCCTTGTGTCATAACCTTATACCTTGTAATTGGTACATCTTGTGCAACTCCTTCAGTGGGGATTTCCTTTCTTTCCTGTAAACTGAAATCTTTCATGTAAGCAGTGTTTAGACACATTCTTTTGTAAAACCGATCTTATCAGGATTATACAGAGCTTCCCATTTTTCCACAGGGGTTAAGAAGTGCTCACCACAAATGGTATGAGTATTTCAACTGAAAAAATAAGATATTTTCAAAATGAGGGGGTTTTTCAGTCTTAGTATTTTAATTTTTTTAAATGGAACAAAAGCTATTGTATTTCCATGAAGACTGTATACTAAGTAGCATATGTGGACTTAGACAGCTCTCTCTTAGGGATGTAAGGAATCCCTTGTTGATTTATTATCCATTATTGCAATGGCTAATAAACAGGCTTGAGTATTTTGTAAGTTTTACTGGTGTTCGAAAATGATTCATTGAAATGTAACAGAAATAGCCTTATAAAACTTAAGAAATATGTCTCATTGTTATGCCTTACTCCTCCCTTCTTTTCCACCTACCAACCTTCTGCTAGCCCACTACCCCACTTCATATGTATTGTTGTGCCAGAAGAAGACAAAACTTGTACAAGACTTGAAAGATGATAATTTTAGCACTTAAACTTAGGAAACAGAAGAACTGGTATTGCTTTTAATTTGGTGGTTGTTGGTGTTGTGTTGTTTTGTTGAGTTTTTTGGGGTTTTTATTGATTTTGATCTCAGACATATTAAGATTAGAATTGGTTGAGAACAAAAAAATCCAACTTTTTATTCTGACTCAGAATGAAAACTAGCAAACTTGACTTATTTTCATGCAGGAGGGGGGCGTGGGGGTGGTATGTGTGTGTGAACAGAAATGCCAGAAATGTTTGAATAATTGTATTCCATTACAAGCAATAAAGCAGAATGGTGCAGGTGTCTCTTCTTCACCTCTTGAGAAGATACCTGCAAACCCACTGGAGGGGTGGGGTCAAGAACTGTCAAAGAAATTTCTTTTCAATATGTTACTACAGGCAATTTAATTCCCATGGAGCCATCCAGAAAAGATTGACAAGCTAAAATTGTATTGAGCCTGCATGTTATCAACTGATGTGGAACATTTGGGTGTAAGATGTTCCCTGCCACTAAGACAAAGAAATACCAGCAAAGCAACAGTTTATGGTTCTGTTTTCTGACAAGCCATTAGTGAGAGATTTTCCCAGTGCTGAGGTTCTGGAATTTCATGTTTCATTTCAGACTCAGGGAAAACACATTGTATTTGTAGAAAATCTTCTACTGCAGCCTTGCATATTTCTTCCTGCTACCCTTTCCAGATTTTCCTGACGTTATTCAGCCCAGCCTCTGCTTGTGCCTGTCACTCCCACCTCTTCTGCAACCCAACTGCTACAATATTTTTCATTTTACCATCCTAATTCTTGCCCAATTCATCTGCCATCTGCACTCCTGCCACTTGACTTGTTACCCGAATCTGCTTCCCTTCCCCTTTCTTATCCTATGCCTGGTTCCCTGTTTTCATTCACTCACAGTCTCTGCAGACTCAATTCTAGGCTACAAGTTTCAGCATTTTTAGTCTCTCCATGTAAAGAATTTTGTCCCTCTCCTTCATTGTTTTAGTTGGCTTTTTCTGTACCTTAACTCCACTTTGTCCTTGAGTTGCAAAAACCAGAATTGCACACTGGGGGACACCAGTGATTGATGTCCAGGCAGGAAAGTGCTCAGTGCCATGTTCCTAATTTCAGGGATGCACATCAGCTTCTTGGCTTCCTAGGCCTGTGCATTGAGCTGCTTCAGGACTGGTAGTGGCAGCTCCAGGGTCTCTTTCTGAATTTGTAACTAAAGGGTCTGAGTTCAGCACTCTGCAGGCATGGTTTAAATTATTTTTCCCTAGATTAACCATTTTACATTTTTCTGCACTGAAGCTCTTCTGCCACCTTTTTGACCACTTACTTAAGTCTTAATGTAGTTTATCATTATCAGGGCAGCACTTGGCTACCTGAGTTTAATGGAATCCTCACACTTGGGGATATCACCACCTTCTCATTTCTCTGGGTTATTACTGAAAATATTGAATAAAATTGGTTCCAACAAAGATCCCTCAGAAGGGATCGTGGACCCTATTGCTGATTCTTTTCCAATTTTCAGTACATAAAAGCATCTTTCCTTACTCCTGCAGAAATCCATTTTTTTCATAATCTTTGAAGTGGAACCTCCTATACCTCAGCTCCTGCTTATGAGGAAATCCTTAGAAATATTAACTTCCTAAGTAATAATAGTTTAGTAAGATATGAGTAAATTTTAATTTTTTTTATTCTTGCTAAGCATTTAACATGTCCAGTTTTGAGCGGAGATGCTGAGTGTCAAACTCATGAAAGTCGTCCCTTTCATTGCCAAATATCTGATTCTGTATATTCTTTAAATCATCATTTACAACATAATTTTGCTAACCTTTGTAATTCTTACTGTGTATCTTGGCCTAATTTATTCTCAGAATAGACTTGTATCACATTTGCTGGATTTGGTATCAAAACATACATATTAGTCAGGCAGCTGGCTCAGAAAATTCCTGTCTGAATCCCTGTAATTTCACACTATTATATCTTCTAAACATTTCTCTAATACTGCCCATAATTTCTTCTGGTAAGTTCACACTACAAATCTGCTGGGAAGTGATATAAAGGATTAACGGTATGAAATTTTGGAAACATAATTTGGGAAGATAGGGAGCTAATGCACAGTGATAGTGTGAAGTTTAATTAATTCAGATGAAGCATCATTCTTGAAAGTTATTCTGGTCTAAGGGAGGTCCAGGAATCCTTACAAAGTCATATGTTACTTCTTTAGTTTTGGAAGGGCAGAGAGTTTAGAGGGGCAGAGAGTACTGGAGGGTCTTTGCTGGAATTGTAAAAAGTGGCCTTTCACCATTGAGCAGGACAAATGAATTCACTTTTCTTGTCCAGCACTTAAAATTCTTCTTCATGTATCTACCAGGTAAAATACATAGTGATTCTTCCCCCCTCCCATTTCCTCAGTCTGCCCATCCCAGGATGTAATTCTCTGATACGATTTATGGTGGTAACTAACCAAAGGATCTAATCACAGCTGTACGGAAACTGAGACTTGTTTAAATCAGGTCTTAACTTCTGTTTGGCCTCTTCTGGCAGGCCTCCACAAATGGCAGAGAGGTTGTTCCATGGCCTTATTTAGCTTTGCCAGGAACCATTGGCAGGATGCAGAGAGCAAATCCTCTGAGAGAAAATCATTAAGAGCAAACAATGCTAATTTGTGTTGTGAACAAAAATATTTAAAAGCTAGGAAGAAGTTCAAACATTTTTAACTGTGCTTTTAGAAATATGGCAGGAATACTCAACTTTCTTTGTAGTTTTCCCTTGGACTTCAAGAATGATCTTGAGCCATCTGAGATCAGTAGTTTGTGTTAATATGTTCTTGTGTGCCAAAAATACTTAGGTAACTGTAACTGTTTACTTTTAAAGATTTTGTTGTCTTTAACACAAGTCTGCAGAAGGAGGCTGTGTAAATAATTGCATTCATATGTGGAATTTGTTGGAACACTTTGTGTGAAGACAGGAAAATAATGTATGGCTAGATACTTCTGAGCTTGTAGATAACTAATGTTCTAATCTGAGAGCCAGCTTTACCATAAGGTTTCATTCAATGCGTGAGGTAACCAGCAATACCATTTCTTAGAAGAGATGCGGATTCACTCTTACGGCATTTACCGGCATAAACTGACCCAGTGTTTAGACATGGGAGTAGGTGTCCTGATTTCTTAGAAACACAGAGGCCCAAGTGAAAGAAATTCTGCATAATGAGCACCCTGTGAATGAGGACATTTTTGTTCAGGTGCCTAAAAATCAGTTTGCAAATAACGTGTTAGACAAATTTCAAGCTGTTGGTCTTTTTCTATAGGTTTTCTATTTATACACTTTTCTTTATCTTCTGACTCTCATGAGTTTATATTCAAGAGCTGCTTATTGAATAGTGGTGTAAAACAGGTATTCACTCACTAAACTCACAGTTCTACAAAGCAAAACAGATGATTCTGTGACTTTTGTAGAAGTAAGGGTCATCATTGTAAAGGCATCCCTGATTTATTGTCATCAGCAGGTTCCAGAATAGCCCTTTAGGTTCAGGCAGACAATGTGATTTCTCAAATTCATGTTTGGTGTTGGATTCTAGAGAGCTTAAATATTTTTTCTTTCTTATTCCTCATTTTGTAGGCTATTATGCAAATCTGAGTGGTACATTCTAGCATAAAAATTGTATTTCAGCCCTTTCTATGTCCTTCTCACTGTTGAGGTATGTGAAAGGGGGAGAATCATAGAATCATAGAAAGGTTTGTGTTGGAAGGGACCTTAAGGGCCCAGTTTCAACCCCCCTGCCATGGGCAGGGACACCTTCTACTAGACCAGGTACTCAAAGGTACATTCAACCTGGCCATGAACACTTGAAAAGGAGCATCCACAGCTTCTCTGGACAACCTGTTTCAGTGACTCATCACCCTCATGGTTAAGAGTTTCTTCACGACATCTAGTCTAAACCTTCTTGCATTTTAAAGCCATTAGCCCTTGTCCTGTCACTCTATGTCCTCATAAAAATTCCCTCTCCGTCTCTTTTGTAGCCCCTTTAGTACTGGAAGGTGCTATAAAGTCACCCTGGACCCTTCTCCAGGCTGAACAACCTCAAGTCTCTCAGCCTGTCTTCATCAGAGAGTTGTTCCAGCCTTCTGAGCTCCTCTGGACTTGCTCCCAACAATTCCATGTCCTTCTTATCTTATGGGCCCCAGAGCTGGCACAGCACTCCTGGTGCAGTCTCACAAGGGCAGAGGAGAGGGGCAGAATCACCTCCCTCAGCCTGATGCCCAGGGGGGTTTTGCTGCAGCCCAGAACATGTTTGGCTTTCTGGGCTGCAGGACCACATTGCAGGGTCATGTTGAGCTTCACATCAACCAACACCCCCAAGTCTTTCCCCTCAGGGCTGCTCTTAACCCACTCTCCAACGAGCCTGAATATGTTGTGACACATGACTAGGTGAAAAGAGGGAGGTTAGAAAAGCAAAGACACGTGTATAAACTGCAAATACTAGTTGAAGCTGTGACTGGTTGAAATCACTCATAAAACTCTAGTGACAGAATAAAAGATCTGTATTGTCTCTATGACATAAAAACGTTGAATCAGCAGAGTTCTGTAAATGTAGTCTGTGATAAGTTTTATGTTGACTTTTGTTTTCAGGCTGCCTCTAAAGGAACTATCATTGCCTGCATACAAATGAAATAGCCTAAAATGAGATTGTAATTCAAGTTTTACTCAAATGACTTATATATTTTGAATGTATAAAACACAGTTAAACTGAAAACCAAAAAAATCCTTTTAAATAAGTGTGTTCTAGCATTTGTAGCTGCAGAAAAGAGAAAAAGAAGCTTAAATGAATCGGTCAACATGGTAGAGTTCAGCTGTATATTTTTCACAGTTAGTTTCTAAGCAAGTGTAGTTTTTCTAGGTCTTTTCTTATTTTTCCCCCCCGTTAAAATTTTTTTTCATTGTAATGAGCAAAGTCTACACTTCAAATGACACTGCCATAGAATACACAAATCTGTGCTAAAAGATTAGTGGTTGTGCTCTGCAGCCAGGTATTGGCACTGGTACTGCTTTCAAGGTACTGAGGAACTTCATCTTACGTTAGACAGCATATCACTAGAAATAACCCAGGAAGCAAAGGGAAAAGCTTAAAACCTTATCCCTCCCCGTTGAATGCCCTGCTCTTGGAGCTGCAAAGTAATTCTCAAGGTTTTTTGCTCTTGTTTTCAATCTGTTGCTTCAGCTGCAAAATGGTCGAGCTTCAGCAGATGTCAGAGTGGCTCCTTCTTTTTCCTTAGTAGGGCTGCAAACTATCCAAGAGTAGCTGAACTTTTTTCCTACTTCTTAGTTACTAAAGAAAGGGAAAGACTGCTGCTATTGCTTCCTCTTCCTGGCATATTTTGAAAGAAACAATATTGTCTCCTGGTATTTTGGAAGAAAGAGTTTTGGATTCTAGAGAAGCCTTAGAACTCTAAACATCTGATGGTAGGAGGCTTTTGCAGAAAAAAGTACCAAACTGCCAAATACGAGAGATCTGAAGTACTGTCATCAACATGTGCTCTGTGAGTCTTCAGCAGTTACGAGTGGCAGCTGTAGATCCCTTTGCTCAGCTGACTTTCCTGAGGCACTCTGTATGACTCTTCAACACCTGACTTGGTGCTCTCTCTGCCAACACAGCGGCTGGGCGCCCTTGCTGGAGTCGCCCACAGAACAATCCCTTTCACTTTTACATAGCAGGTACTCAAGCGAGGCAGTAATAGAAAGTTGTATAAAACACCAAAACTGACAAGGACAGGGCATAATTTGGGTTAGTTTGTGTGTCCTTGTAGTATCAGATTCTGAGGCAGAGATAACTTTGGCCACAGGATTTTGTTATCTCAGTCTATACTGATGATTGCTGTACATTTTCAATTAGCAAATTGGACTATTATAATAATATAATAGGTTCTAATATAAGAACCTTCCTGACCATCCTATACTAAAATTTATTTATCAGCTTTCCCAGCCCTTGTTTGCATACTGAGGAAAGGAGCCACATTGTAATTTATGTCCCTAAGGAGACTCTCAGAAAACTACCAAATCCTTGTAAACTTGACTGCGTGGCTGACTGGTGTGCAACAAACAGTAATTACAGGCATGCTCGAAGCAAGGCTTTCATAAAACTGAATGAAAAGTATGATTCATTTCCCAGGAAGACCGACCCACCCATTCAGCCATTGACATGTCTGTTGTCTT
Source organism: Dicrurus megarhynchus (assembly GCA_013399195.1). Taxonomy (NCBI): domain Eukaryota; kingdom Metazoa; phylum Chordata; class Aves; order Passeriformes; family Dicruridae; genus Dicrurus; species Dicrurus megarhynchus. The sequence goes on from VXAD01013538.1 coordinate 170,324, forward strand.
CTTTTACTTCTTCTTTTTCTTAAGTTTCAAAGGGAAATAAAATATCTGAAATAGAAGACCTGCCTGAACATATTCCTCTTCTGCATTTAAATCAATTTGTAAAATAATGTTTTGATTATAAGGTTTCTTAATTTCTCAAGTGTTAATAACTCTCTGCATTTTCACCCATCTAGTTGGTACTAATGACAAGTAGTGCTCAGTGGATTAAATCTTCTGTTGGCCTCTGATAAGAAAGTTTCCATCACTTCCAATCATACTTGAATATAAGTTTCTAATATTGTTACGTACTCTATTTCAAAAAAATCTACATATAGCATTAAAAAGCTGTGTATTATCTCAAGATAGTTAATTACATTTGGAAATAAGTTTGTGATGTTGTACTGCTAACTTAGGATTTCAGTTAGAGAGAGACTTGCTTTTACAATAGTATAATCCTTAACCCGCTTTAAACGTTCAAACATCCAATAACTGGATCTTTATGATGTTGCATATGAGAAAAGATGCCTGTGGCTACCTATGCCAGACATGTTTGCAGGATTAAAGTGAGAGTGTAGTAGGGTGGTGCTAATGCTAGTGGTTTATACCAGTTTTTTTATCCTTTTTTCAGGGTTTTAGATCAGTGTGAGCAGGGTTCTAATTATATTCTTTCAAATAAAATTTCCCCTGCATCTTCAAAAGCATTGTATTATTTGATATTTGTAATTGTATTTGATTTTTCATGCATGTATGTGTTTTGTCTAAGTGTTACTTAAATTCTAAATTTTGTATGATCAACAGACTAGAAAATTTTTTCTCAAGATGTTGGCCATGACGGCAGTATATGTAAAAAGCGATTTCCATCCTTCAGTGAAATTAGGGACAACAAGATGACTGTGAAACACAATTAACAAGACTGCTGGTACTGCCCTCGTGGAGCTCACTTCATAGTCAGTATTGTAATATAGAGTCAAATTCCCTAGTTCAAAACTAAACTAAAACAAAAAGAACCCACTCCATTTGGGATTCTCTTGGAGGAGGAGAAAGTATTTCATAAGGTCCTTGGAAATTCATGCTTGTCAAAAGTGAAAAGAAATAAAGTAATGTACATTCTTAGATTTGTTGCTGGGTCAGTATGCAGACAGCAGAATGCATAACTTATATGGCAGCATATAACAGTGTATATGGTCAATACCAGTATCTCAAATGCAGCCTCAGTTTACCAAATCCAGCCAATCAAAACAACCAGTTAGTCAAAGATGTATTTCTGTCTCCAGAGTGAACTTTAATCTTGTGGAGACCTGATTAATGTGCTTTGGAGACCTGTAATGAGGGATAGTTTAATTATTCAGATTTATCAGCTTGCAAAGGTTTTGGATGATCCCACGTAAGCCTGCTCAGTCGGCATTCCCGAATGTGCAACCTGCGTGTTTAGCAGTGGTCGTGGTTTATTTATGCATGCAATTTAACCTTAAACACCAAGATTTTCAGTAATATTTTCCATTAACTGAAGAGATCCCCTCTTCTAGACAACTGAGCTTATTTAAAAAGTTTCACTTTATATACTGCATGAGTTATTACTAACTCTGTGTATAGTGCCATAACAGCACTGCCTGTTTACTATATAAAGATGTGCTCCCTCCCCCAGAATGCTTGAGATCCAAGATAAGTGAGAGGAGACAATGAGAAAGCCATACAAGTAGAGGAGGGTGTGGAGTGAAACAAGAGACAGATAAGATGGCAAAAAAGAACCTGAAAGTTAGGCCTCTTGCAGGAGCAGGCTCTGGGAGCCCCTTGCCTGCAAGGACCTTCCAACTGCTGCTGCACCCACCTGTGCTGGTGCTCCATGGAATCAGCCACTTCCCCTCTGCTTGGGCAGCGCTGCCAACCTTGGTTCTCAGCTCCACTTGTTTACTCCAAAGTGTCCCTTTGCTTTTTCTCATGCCACCTCTTCATGAGAAACACTCTCCAGCAGGAAGGGAGCCTTGTAAAATAAATTTGCCTTCCCTCATATTCCTCCTTCAATGACTTCTGTTGTAGAAACACTAGTAATCTCTGAGCCAGCGCTAAACTAAGCCTAATAATATCTTTTTACTGATTAAAAGAAACTAAAAATGCTCTGTAAGTAAAAGCTGTATGCCCAGCTAATCTGTAGAAACAAACATGCTGCTTGTACACAATCACTCTCACTCCACCATCTGTTTGATTCCCATAACTATTGCTTTGTCTTTAGTGAAGTGTTTCTTGGCTTTTCTAGATAAAGTTGTTTTTAAACTTGCACAATTTTGCAGCTGGACACATAAACTTGTAGCAGTGAAAATTATGAAGAAGAAAAGTAGAAAAGTAGCTTTTGACAGAGAATTCAGATTCTGTTCTGAACCTAAGTGAAACATATCCCAAAGGAGACAGCAGATTTGAAAATAGCACTAAAGAGGTACAAGACCGAAAGTCGGAAAGAAGAAAGACATTTTTCTTCTTTTGACAGAAATCTGGGAATAATGAACCCAGCAGCTCTTCTTTTATGAAATCTCCAGCCATCAGCATGAGCCATAGTTTCCATTTCTATCCACCAAGTAGCTTTCTGTCTGAGGAAAACTGGACAAAATTCATTGGCTTTTATCAGTGAGATTCTCAGTGAATGCAGAGTCACCTGTGATCACAGAGAGCATATCAAGGTCAGAGAGTTGAGGAAATGTCTTGCTCCTCCATTTGAAGAGCTCTTCTGACAGAACAACCTCTATAGTCTTCTGCTGAAAAGCAGGCTGAAGCTTCTGATGGAAAAAATAAGAATAGAAATACTAACCTGTTATTCGGTCTTTGACAAAATAATTCCACATCTAGGATTTAGCTAAATGTGTTGGACTAAATGAGCTGTTATAAACTTGGCTTGTTTTCTACCTTTGCAATAATTTTATATATTTCATTGTTCTTGCGATGGCTGCAGTAGTTCTCCAGCCAAGTCTTGGTCAGGGAAGATGCTTAGAGACCTATGGGTGATGCCAAAGCTAGGGAAAATATGGAAAATCTAGATGTTCCAGAAAGAACTTGTGGACTGCTGCAGTGCATCTTAGGTGTTCCACAGGAACAGCAGGCGAGGTACTGAAGCAACCACATATACATGCAAAGTAAATAGTTTGCTCTGCCACTGCATTAGCAAGGAAACCACTTCAAACAACTCCCTCTACCTAGGGAAAAATGTAGTAATAATAAGTAATAGCATAAGTCTCCACTCCTTGCCCCAGAGGTTGTCTACTAATCCTTAGGAACCTTTGCACTCTGCAGGCTTCCTTTTTCTATCCTCATTTGTCACTGGAAAAATATTTGTATGGGTCACAGGCATACTGCAATTAAAAAAAAAATTATTAGAGAATAAATGTTCGCCAATGAATCCCTTTATATATGAAAAGTAAACAACAAATGATGGATGTTCTCTGAGGAAAACAGAAACTTGTTAAAGAAGCTAGAAATCCCTCCTGCTTGTGAGTTGTGGAAGCCCATTGTGCTGATGTTTCTGAAAGGGAACTGAATGCAGTTGCGAGGGTTTTCTTTCTTTCATTTCAAAAGCATTCTCTGGTTTGAGATCTCCCCATAGCTAATTAAAACAAGAACACAGGGCGACATTAGTTATGCACCAGAGTGGGAGTCAGAAGATGTGAGTTCAGTTCCCAGCCCTGCCACTGACTTCCTGGGTGACCTTGGGTAAGCCTCTTGATGTTGATTTTCAAAAGACCTCTGGGGCCAAATTTTCATATTGAAGCTTGGTTTTCAAAGGAGCTCAGTATCTAGTGATTTCCATGATGTTGATTATGGCCAGAATTTCAAGCAAGCTCAGCAAGAAATATGCTGAGCTCATTTGAAAATCAGGCTCTTAATCTTTTTCTGCCTCAGTTTCCCATCTCTGACAGTGCTGGTGAAATATTTCCCTTGTCGGTCCTGATTGTTTAGACTGTAGCTCTGCAATGCCAGAATTGTCTTTTCATGAATGTGTATAGTGCCTTGTACAATCTTGTTTAATCTCTATTATGGTTTTTAGGCATTACTGTAATGATTGTTACGCCAGGTGTTCTGTTTTAGCAAAGAAAGAAACTGTAATCAGAAGAAAGCCTAATTATTGTGTTGTTTCTTGGATCTGGGTGAAGATCTATACTGATTTCTTTTTACTTGGGAGGATGTCATGTGGAAAACACCAAAAGCTGTATTTAAGATCAGGATATGTAGGTTAGCTGACTTCACTCGTCCATCAGGGACAGTTAATCTATCAGAGCAGCTGGTTAGGTCAGTTCAGCGTGATTTGATTTGTCAAGAAACTTATTGACTGCCTCCTATTACCTTGTTATCCTTTAGCTGCTTAGAGTCCAATTGTTCAATAATTTGCTGAAGAAAATTTTCAGGCACTGACTGGTGTGAATTTCCATACACCTTCCTGCCTGCCTGGTTAATAATGGGATTCTGTTTGTAGTTCCTACTGCACCGGCTCTGTTTGCACTTTTCCCACACGGCTTTTATGCTCTTGCAACATCTCAGAGCAACATAACATTCTCTGTTGGCAAAGGCATAGAGTGCTTCTTCGCTTCATAAGTGCTGTTTGCTTCCTGGGACCCACTACAACCCATTCCTGAAATTCCAGATCAGCACTGTCAGTGATAATCGAGCTCCCGGTTTCAAGCTCTGTGCTGTACAAGCCAGAGGCCAAATGTAGTAACCCAGGAATGCATGATTGCAAAGACTGTCACTTCCCAAGGAACTCTGCTTACTGCTAAATGACTGCCCTTTCCACATACCTGTGGGTGTCACTAACACGGTGACTCTTCCCTGCTAGGTTTGTCATGTATGGGTGGCCAGCACCTCAAGCAGCTGAAAGTTTGGAAGTGATCATTTCCTATGTTTACAAAAGCAGCATGCACTTGCTGCTGTTTTCCAGCTTCCCCTGTACTCCCTGGCTAGAAATAGTTATTATTCAAGTATGTGCCCTCTGAAGAGTCCTTTTGATACTTTGTATGTTTTCCTTTATGTGGAATGGGGTGCTGTACCTTGATTAGCTCTGCAACAAAAAACCTATCAGGACTCCTCTAGGAAGTGTATGATCTCAGCAGCTTTTCAGTTAAAGCTGAGTGTGTTTTGTCATGGGGAGAGCTTAACTGTGCCAATTGTCTGTGACTAGCATTTTCTATTGCTGCATTTTTTAAAGGATAGACTCCCTTTGTCATTTTTACTAAAAGTGTTTTTCATTTTCTTGATCTAACGAATAGTGTTCTAAATTGTGTTACATGTTCTAGTATTGGCATGCATGCCATGCCAAGGTGGTATTTGATTTCAAAGAGCTGTTATCTGCCAGGGCTGGTATCTGTAAATAAAATGCTTGGAATCAGGGAAATACTATAGATGGTTTGGGTTTAAGAGACCTTTAGAGATCTTCTAGTTCCAACCCCTCTCCCATGGACATCTTCCGCAAAATCAGGCTGCTCAAAGACCTGTCCAACACTTTCAGGTATGGGGTTGGTAAGCTGTTACCCATCCACAGGTTCTCTGTTCCAGTGTCTCACCACACTCAGAGTAAAGAATGTCTTCCTCACACCCGATCTAATCTATCTTCTTGCCATTTAAAAGCTCTGCTCCTTGTCCTGTTGCTGCAGGCCCTGGTAAAAAGTCTCTCTCCAACCTTCTTCCAACCCCCTTTATTTATTGGTTTAGTCCTTGAAAGTTTTCCATTCCTTCCAGTTACTGAACCCAGTTCCCCCATATTTTTACTAGCTGTAGCCAAATGCGTAAAGAAGGAGGAATCTTAAATTACCTATACAACACTGAGCTAACCTAAATTCTGGGTTTTAAGGCTGTACTTTATTTCTGATGTGAAAGAAGCACTGACAAGAAGGTGATTCCTTAGGGTAGCTCATTTGTATTCAGTTTTGGTTTCCTTCTGTAATTAGTGCAGTTTGATTGTTTCACTTATATTAAACTGTTTATTTTGAGATATAAGCCCTCAATCTTCCTCAGCATATGTGTGGAGATTGTATGTGTTCCTGCAAGGGCCGATGTGCCAACCAAAGAGTGCAAGGGAAGTTAATAGTTCTTAAGAGGACAATTATAATGTTATTCCATTCTGGTAATAACTATAAGACTAAAATAACAAGTGTAACGTTACCTCCTTTGCTAGAAAGATGAAGTCTGTGCAGGATGCCCTGTGATTTAGCTGTGTGCTTATTATCCCTATTACAAAGCACCAGTGACACTGCAACTGCTGTCCCATCAATTCAGCATTAGCTTCCCTTGTTCTGCTTGTCCTGCTCTGCCATTCTTGTTTCTGCTGCTGTGTGCATCTGTGCTGAGGCTGTTCAAGTCCTTTCTCTGTCCCAATTCACTCCCCTATTAAAGCTGATCTGCAGAAGAAAGCATAGGCATGGAGAGACCTTGAGGGTTTAAAAGACTTTGCCTAGTATTTGACCTTAGTTACGCCCCTCACAGTCATCCCAGCATGTTTGCCATAACGCACAATCATTTCCAGATAGTCTGTAGTCTGCACCATGCAGAATGTCAAGGTGAAGTCAGAAGTGCACGTTTTTTGATATAAATGACAGTTACAGAATGATAATAGTTTTCTGATGCATGTAGCATTAAGGAAGATGCACTCTGCCAGTTACACTCCTGGCAAATGAGAATCTGCAGAAAGGAATTTAAAATAAATATCAATCAGACTTAAAATTAACTACTAATTACCATCAGAAGCTGCTAGGCTTCTGCAGTTATAATGCACGAGTATTTATAGCTCAGGGCTTTAGCATTAGATTTTTTCTACTGACTGCCACTCAAGAAGCCTAATCCTACATCACAGGACAGGTTGAGAAAAATCATTGCTGAGCTGTTCCTAACCAATGAAAACATTATGTTTGGCTGCACAAGCCCACCATGACATTGTTTTGGAGGATGCTCTACATATTTGGATTAGGAACATTTTTTGTTTCTTTTAGGGAACATTTTACTGAGGATTATTACAATGAAGATCTGCTCAGTGTGCACAGCATAGTTCATGCAGAATGTCTTCATACCCACACATGCATTATCTGCTTTAATCTAAATGAAAACCATGCAGTTTTATGATTGAGCAATGGCTGATCTGTAAGTCCTTCTTAAAACCCGCGTAACAACAACTCAGTTTTATTTCTTATTTTGTTTTGATAATTTTTTTCTTTTTTTTATGTAGCTTAGCAAAGAAGTATTATTTTATAAATATGACACTAGAAAATGATCATGCGTTCTCTAGTGCAAGTGTTGGTGTTCTTAGAATAAACAACCAGATATTGTGCAATTACTAGAAGATACTGGTTTTATTTTTCTGTGATGTATTTTTTGCTTTTAGTGTGGAGCTGATGCATTCACTAAAAATGTATTTGGAAATTGTTTGTAGCCTTAGTTACTCAGGGGTAAGGCAGTGTGGCCTAATGGGAAAGACAATGGTTTAACACATAGTGTGCTCGTGGTTCTGGATGTATTCCTGCCGTGTGCCTCAGTTTTCCACCAATGAAATGGTCACAGTAGTATAATTGACCTCTTTCTATAGTGCTTTTTGTTCAAGAGAAGAAGGAATTGGGTGTTAGTACTTCTACAAATGATTTGTTGCTTTAGGAAAATTCCTCTTTTAAGGGGGTTGTCTGGACTGTGGTTGTTTAAGGACTGTGGGCTGGTAACCAAGGCAGGAGCAGAGCAGGAGATGCAGCCCCAAGCAAGTACCCAGCCAGTGTCTGAAGCAGTGACAGGCCATCCCAGAGGCATTCCAGGCAGTGCAAAGATGCAGAATTCAGAATAACTGGAATGGTAAAGTTTATATGCAAAATACTGGAAAAAAAAATATTTCTATTAGAAAAGATTGAGAGATGAACACAACCTCTCTTTTTATACATCCTAATAATAAAGCTCAAAAGGTTATGTGGATATATATAGTGCTTCACTGCACATTGAATTATATTCACTTGGTGTTACATTTTAAAATTAAGTGCGTTCATTTTGGAAGTAGGTAAGAATTTTAGAAAGCGCTGTGACGTATTGAAATGCATCACTAAAAAGAGAATTGCAAATGCTATCTTCATTAAGACTAATTTTGAAATAAATATCTCACTCAAAAAATTCTTTTAAGTGCTTCAGCATTTAGTGGGTGGAAAAAAGAGTATTTCATTCCCACCATTTTGTTTTCACATTTTCTTATTTGTACTCATGTCATCATTCAAGGGCAATATTATACATCAGTCTTCTCCTGGTAAAGAGAAGCACATGTGTCTTCCCACCTTCCTTTGGGTGAAGGGGGTAATGGAGCTGGTTTTCTGTACTATAAACCTGCCCATTCTCAAAGGTGACAGAGTGCTCTTTCCTGTGCTTTCTCTGCAGTTTCAGAGCTGCTGAGTCGGTGTCATTCTTGCCAATCACAAAATCAACAGGTTAGTGTTCAGGGATTAGAGCTTCATCCCTCTCACTGTATAGCTCATAAATATTCCTACCTGTGCCCCAACACATGACAAACTCCATGTGTCTGTATTCACAACTCTCCTGGCACCAGGGCACATTATTCTGAGGTGTTTTTTAAGGTGTTTTCAGAGAGCTGTTTAGAATAGGAAAACAGTGAAGTCTTTGTCAAAAAGTCTTGTGAGGAGAATGTGAAGAGACAGATTGAAATGGTAATCTGAGTGATAATCTTCTAGGGGTATGATCATTTGGGCTAGCTGGGGGGTTTTCTGCTCACTGATTCCATAGCAGCCTGTTGGATGGACTGCTAGGGACCACTGCTAGCTGGTGTGCTTGCCCCATCACTGCTCTTTTTGTTTTTCTGTCCTTCTATTACCCTGGAACAGTTCTGTTCAGGAGCATATTCTAGCAGAAGCTTGTTCCACCTGAAAATCCGTCACCAGTTCACCTTTTCAGAAGTGAATGTCTACAAGAATGCACAAGTGACATACTGAAATAGGCAAAGTGACTCCCAGCCACAGGGGTTACAAGATACATGATGTTACCTTTTGTTCAGAGATGTCATAGACATGATTTTTGCTTGTAGAGAATACTTGGCATGGATTGTTCTGAGAAAATATGAATTAAATTTACAGACTAGACCATCCAGGGACTGCTGGGGACTTGTGCATAAATGGATGGGGCTCCCCTCTGCTGTCAGTACCAACAGCTGTCCTCTCACTACTCCAGCCCAGGATTAACAGTGCCTTCCTCAAGTCCAGTGTGGAAGTGGATTAGGCTAAACAGCCAAAAGGCACTCCTAGTGCAGAAGAGGAGTGGCCACACACTGAGTTAGTGCCAAGTAGTTAATGCATTCTGTATTCACACCCTCGCTTATTTTGCAACAACTTCCCTGTGTAGGCAAGCCCTGCATGTTCATGTCATTTGATGGTTAGCATTGCATCAGTGGCATTCCAGATTCTGACCACAATGTTAGTAATGGAAAGTGGTTCATCTTCTAATGAAATGGTAGGCTTTTTTTTTTCCTGGTTGCATCTTTTGCAACTTTTTCTTTCATGTGCCTGGAGTGAATTTCTTCATTTTTTAAATGTGTATGATATTCTGCTCATCTCTGATACATGAAATGATGCTCTCTCTCTAAGCATGGAAATTGCCTTTATACATTATACTGCACGAAGCAGTGATTGCTCAGCCTTTTTTCTTCTGAAGAGCAGGAGAAAGCCCAAGTAATAAAAATGTTCTTTACATATATTTGCAATTTAGTAGCTTGTGTCTGATATATTTTTTCCTCATAAGATATTCCAGTTTTCATCTTGCTTTGCTCGTACTGTGGCATCCTTAATACTGGTGCTCCATTGTCACATGCCTGGCACACTTTCACATAGACCTAGAGTTTCCTGGACATTTAAGCAGTCTGTTTATCAGTTTGGTTTATTTTCAGCAAGTCTTTGGTGCTTAACTTGCTTCCTAAGTTTACATGTCATCCTGGGTGATAGTAGTTAAGATGGAAGAATATGACCACCTTAGGTTTTCCAGAAATAGTAGCTCCTCTGAGCTTACTGATGAGCCTTCATGACATCTTTTTAGATAATCTTCATCTCCCCCAGCAGCTTCTTCAGATCAAGTCCAGGCAGCAGCAGTGAGGAAACTGCAGTTTAAAATGTCATGCAAGGACCTTGAAGTGTGGATTTCTCCTGTTTCTTTGCAATAACAGAGGGAGCAAGAAAGCTGCCTCTGTGTTTGCCTACCAAATTGTTTGAGTTGTGTGGTTTATGATCAAAGATATCCTTTCTGTTCTAGAGACACAGGTCCCACTGCACAACAGTCTGAATTTCCCAGAATCTAAAGGCAAAGTTGATCTCTTCTCACTTTGATGAGTGTGAGTTGAAGGTTTCGCAGGGCACCTCTGGAGATTTTGGTTTTTTTCCCCTAGGATTTGAAGTCACATTTTATTATTAATATATTAAACAGTAAATTTTATCTAGCTGCAAGCGTCTTTCGGTCTCCTTCACTTACATTTCTGTAAGAGTTTTCCAATAACATTTCCATCAAATCACAGTTTCTCTTAATTTTAAGGCCATTCTGGAAAACTGGCATCAAGCAGCTCTACCCAGTAGTGAAAGGGTTAAATGGGAACAGTATTTCCATTTAGAATAGTGTATTTTAAAAGACCTGTAGCTTAGTGGGGCAAAATACTGTAAAATACATGAGTGCTGTGAATTTGATGGCATTAAAGGAATTTTTAGAGGATTGCTGCCTAGTGCAAGACACTATTCTTTCCTTCCCCACTATTATGTAAAGGAACTAAAAATTTGCTAATTCATTCATTTAATTTGTATTTCACAGTCCAGGAAAATAAGAATGGCGTATATTTACAGGATTGTAATTTTATTTTTGATTGACCAGATGCACATCCATGTACTTTTTACACAAGTATCTGTCAAGCAGGGCACATACAAAGCACTTGGCAGTAAATTACCATCAAGTTGCTTGGCCTGGGCAGGAGCAAGTAAATTTGCAATTGCAATCTGGAGCAACGTGTTAGAGGCCACCTTCCTCAGATCAACTTTGTATTGCAACACCAGCAAGTAATCAAACTATAATGTACTTCAATGCAAAGCCTAGTATGGCTTGGTTGGCAAATTAAACTATCGCATGCCTCTGGCAAAAAGCAGAAAGCCTTTGAACTGTTTGACTGCAGCTGTAGCTTGCACACCTTATTTTCCCCCTTAAAAATCAAATTAAACTGTAACCTGCAGCCTCTGTGGTAATTTTCAAGGAAAATTAAACTGTTGCTAACCTTTCTAGCAAAGATAACTGTCTCTAATCAAGCTGAAAGATCCAGGCCGAAATTCCCCTCTCCAAGTTTAGACAAATTCATTGAAGGAAAACTCCAGGGCTTATGAAGTATGAAGATACTACCTCTGACTCAGGAAGTCCTTGGCCACAAATTGCTAGACTGGGAGAGTTTGCCAGGAAGGTATTACTCCCTGCTTCCCCTCTTCTTCCACTCCTCCTACAGCATTTACTGCAGATCCGTCCCCCGGGAAGGACAGTGGGCAGTTGTTCTGGTCTGCTTCTCTGGACTGAAGGCTACCCCAAATTCAGAGCAGTGGTGGGCATGCTGACCCACCTTCAAGCATTACCCATGGTGGTCTCAGCAGTGTCAGGTCCTTCCTTTAGACTTGGCCCCGGCCCTTCCTCACCCCAGATGGCTTCTGAATCTTAGAGCACAACTTTTGGACGTGATGATGTCCTTCACCTCCCCCACCTTTCATTATTTTCTGTGCCCTGCTGGCAGGAACACTTGGCATCTGACTTGCCCTCATAACATTCATGTTTTTCTTGGAGCTCTCAGAGATAGGATTTTTCCCAGCCTGGATGAGTTGCTGTTATTTCTATGGAGTCAGCAGTACAATAGACCCTCTTGGGAGCCAAGACCTCGTCTGTCTGGTGGCTCAGGCTTACAAAGACTCAATCCCACATGCTTAACGTTACCCTTTGATACCCAGGATTAGTGTCTGACTGTGGCAGGTGAGAAGGCAGAACAGCCCAGCACAAAAGGAAAGGAGTCAACTGAGTTTACATTGCAAGATGTACTCACTGAGAACCAGGTTAGAGAAACAGAAATTGGGCAGAGCGCATTGCTGACACTGGGAGCAGTGAGCAGACAGCAGTCTCTTGGTTGTAGAAATAACAATGACAATGGAGAGGATCTTTCCTCTCCTGTTTTATTTAACATGTATATTATCTATGCTTAGTATCATTCACAATCCAGCAGTTAATGTCTCTGCATTATGGTTTTCCTGTTTATAAAAGTTGGCTTAAAAGTTCTCAGTCTCTCCCAGCAGAGTAAGTAAAAACTGAGCTAAGGCATGTTAGTCACAATATTATCAAGAGATGGAAGTGATAGAGATATAAATTAATACCAGCTTTTAATTAAAATTGAATAAATAAAAAAAAAAACAGTTGGCAGTTGCAAAATTCATTATGATATGTTACCAGAAATAGATACCTTTATAAGAATGCAGTTTTATTGCAACAGCTGTAAACATCATTGCTGAGATAGCCAGATAGAAAATGTGTTACTAATACTCATAATATGTTTCAGTTGGCTGGAACGGAAAACTAGAAACTGTTAAGGCACTTAAAATGTGATCTCTCAGACTACCCAAATAGATGTATGCACTTCTGTTACTTAAGGCAACATCTGAATTTCAGGAACAATAACTTAGTGTTTTCTGCATCTGGTTTTAATTTGCAAGGAAAATTCAATTTTATAAAAATATAACCTAAACTTAGCCGAAATATGTATGATCCAGTGTTTTTATTTTTTTCTGTAGAATAGTCAGACTTGCAATTTAGATCCTCCAAATTTTTATACATTTCATTTCATAAAAAAATCCCTTTGACCTTAATGAAAACATCTTCCAATATGAGTCTACAGATACAGATCTACAGTTTAGAGCTGTAGTTTAGTGACCAGTTTAGGATGTATGTGTGTGTCTTGTGTAATCTCTGCAAAATTTACTATTACTGAAAAAAGTTACTTTCTTTTCTTCTCCTGTAATGTTGAACATCAAGCAATAACAACAAATCTGTGAGTGGTTTATCTGATTTATGCTAATTTGCTATTGACATGCTTGAGGTATTACTTGCATCATCCCAGTCTTGCATATTTGTTTTTAAAAATATTAGCTGCTTATGAAAAGGAAATACTTTAAAAAATGATTCATTTGGGCTGTGATCACCTCTTAAGCCAGGGCCCCACTCTGATAGACTGTATACAAAATCATTGCAAATGAAGTGCAAGCTGAAGTATTTAAGATAAGCTTGCAGCAAGAGGATGGTTTGAATCCAAGATTAATATACCCCACCTTACAAGGACTAGGTCTCAACTCATGAAATTTCAACAATTAAACATGAGACATCTGAATCACCTCCAAACCCACTATGGGAAAAAAGTTACCCCAGCCTGGGATTTAGCTCACGTAATTTTGAGACCTGAGGCCTTCAGAGGCGGCTCAAGCACCAGTACCCAAGCTTGAGCTCATACTTTTGAACTTGGATGCTTCACCACAGTCTCCTAAATTTTTGTGTCTGTACCTAAGTAAGCATACACAGAAGTGATGAGGGAAGTGGTGACTCTCTAGCAAAGTCAGAAGGTGCTGCACAGGTGAATACTCTTCCAGAAAAAGCCACTTACATGCATAACTTACAGTGTTGGGCTTGAGAAGTAAAGTCACAGGCACAAGCCCCACATTTTAAAACTTCAGCCACCTTCCTTGGTACCTACGTATTGATTTTTAAAAAAATCATTTTTTGTAAGCAATCACCTGTCCTAGATCTTGCTATTACTGATGCTTTCTAATGTCATTGATTGATGTTATGCCCTGGTACACTGGAATTACATGCCAAGTTCATGGGTTGAAACAAAGTACAACATAGAAAAATGTGATGTTTTCCCCAGGAAAGATTAGAGCTCCAATATGTCAAAATTTGCAGATACGTGAATTCAAGGACATTCTGAATCTCTTGTTCTTTGTTGGCATTACTTATAGAAAAAAAAAATCACTATGATATTTAAGTAAAACAGCCCATGCCAAAGCTGCCACCTACCAATAATTCCGATATTGCTTAGCCTTGCTGTCTTAGTGGGATTTCACCCATTGCTTTGTGTTTCAAAAGCTTAATTAAAAAAACCTTTTTCCCTCCAAAAGTTGTAGTATCTTCAACTACTACTGTGTGCTTATGATAGAATAAACCATATTTATGAGCAATCTTAAGAATAATATGTGACAGAGTTTTTTTCTGAAAACTGGTGACTAATGCAAGTGCATTTCTGGTGTCCATACCATTGCAGTTTTGGTATTTACAGTTAAATTGTGCCCACTTTTTCCTTCTTATTTGCAAGTGTTTGCCTTTGTTAAGTGGTCAGCACTTGATGAAGATATGTTAACATTCTTGGAGATCAAAGTATTGAAATTAGGATTGACATTGGACATTTGAACTCCTTTTCCCCAGAATCCACACCCTGTTGATTGAAGGAGACCTTAGAAGCAGACACAGAAATATTCTTGATGATTGCCTGAGTATTCCCGTGGTATTCACAGGAGTAGAATCATAGATGGTTTGGGTTGGAAGGGACCTTACAGGTCATCTAGTTCCAACCCCAATACCTGGGGTTAGAACACCTGGGTCAGAAACATTCCTGAATGCTTGGAATATTGAAATGGAAAGAAGAGCAAGCTCTGTCAAGGAGGAAGGAAATATCTGGAAACAGGCCTGGCATACCAAGAGGTGCTGTGGTGGAGCGATGGCTGCAACATCAATGCCAAGAGTCCCCCAGCCAGAGCTGTGCTGGCTCACAGGGCAGCGAGCTCAGTCTAGGCTGGGTGTGAGAGGTTTTGGTTGCTCCACGGGTGATGTCTGCTGGTATCACCCGGAAGGTGATGGTATCACACAGGCACGCAGGACTGACCATAAGTTAGGAAACACCGGTCCTTAATAGATGTGGAAGACTGAATAGCAGGGATGCAAAGATTGGCTGATAGTGTGCAACAGCAGCACAGGGAACCAGGCTGAGATGTTGTAGAAGGCAAATCACGAACTAATTCTAAACTCTTGTGTTCACTTGTGTTTCTCACTCCTCCCTTGGAGTGCAGCTAGAGAGAAAAATGTTCTCTTTGCTTGGGACACCTTGAGGACTGCACCCCAGGGCCCTGCTGCAAAGGCATTGCAGAACTACCCCAAAGGAATGGAAAGCTATGGCAGGTGTTAAGTTTGCTGTTATTACCAGATAAGATTCAAAGATAAACAAATGCATTCAACTAAAAGCCTAGATTTACAATAACAGAGCAGAACTAGAAGATAAAACAACATGTATGCATATTATTATGGCTATACTTAGCTCTCTCTCTCTAGATAAATATATATAAAAATATATATAAATATATATAAATATATATATACATATTTATCTCTTCGTTAGCTGCTCCTGTGTCTCAGCTTTCGACTTTGGCTAATTAATTTCTGCTTGGAACACTAGTTGGTGTGCCCCTGGGAGCACAGAGTTGCTTATACCTTGCTTTCTTCTTCTGTTAAAGGTGGGGACCTGCACCTCCTCCAGCTCTAGGTGGATTTATTCTCATTTGTCTGCCCTTCATTCCCTGGCATTGGGCCATTGGGTGTTTTCTGGGAATTGTCAGTATTTCATTCTGCCCCTCCTCCTTAAGGTTGCTTCAATAGCATTTCTATTGTCCGTGACACTTTTTGGCTTTTGTTTTTCACTAATTATAGTCTTATCAAAATACAGCAGCATCACTTTATAAATGATGCATTATAATAAACAGTACAAATTCCTTTTAAAGTGAATACGGTATGTACAGGCTATACAGCCAGCCCACTTATGACACTGAAACACAAACTGATACTGAGGGTAGGACTGCCAGATCTGCTCCACCTCATCCTTTGTTAGGTTTTGGGGACTCATCTTTGTGTTACTGGGTTTTGGTGAACTTGACTAGTAAATACCAAAGGTTTTGCATATCTTCAGGCCAGCCTGCTCTCCTTCCCAGCCTTTCATTCTAGCATTGGCTTTTCACAGCCACACAAACACAGAGTGGTTACAATATAAAAATCCACATTTTCTACAAGACACTATCATACAGTATTTTTTACAGTTTTGTTCATGGACTGGTGCAGAAATATCCTGTGGCATGTTAGATATCACTGTGAGATAGTCCTTGGCAAATGTTGGATTTTATTAGCTTATTTTAAGTATTGGCAATCTATGTTAAATATGAAATATTTTTTTTCTTTTTTTTTCCATTCTACTTTGTCATAAATCAGATCACGGTAATGACACCATTGAAGAAATCGATGAAGATATAGCTGTGACTCGGAGTCAGATGAACTTTATTTGTCCCATTACCCAGGTATGTATCACTGCTACAGTAACTGACAGGGAAATGGTTATTTCATATTCTTCATTGTTTTTTAATTACAAATCTGCAGCACCTGTTAAGCAACAATATATTTAACAACAAAATAGTACAAATTTTAAGCATTATCAGAGAAGAGCAATATTGCTTGGGAAAAAAATCCATGTATGTAGGAATGCATCTTACCATGCAGGACCTCATCTTGTAATTCCATACATGGAATGCCATGTATGAATGGCAAACACACTTCTCGTTGTTTCACATAAAATCTCAGAAGAAGCATTTTCATGGGCATTATCAGTTCCTTTAAACCAATCCTTACTGATTATAGATGACAATGAAGAGGCCAGTGCGAAACAAAGTCTGTGGACATAGTTATGAAGAAGATGCCATTCTAGAAATGATCCAGACTCAAAAGCAGAAAAAGAAAAACGTCCGGTAAGCGAAAAAGAATGTGTGGAAAAGCTATTTGCTTTGCTGTGTAAGTAGAATTTTACTCCACTTGTTCTAGGAAATGTATTTGGATTGGCAAGGCTGGAGGAAGTAAAACCCCAGCGTCTGCCCAAGTCACAGTCTCCTCAGTAGTACTAGATACGTGAAGGAGCTTTTCTTTTTAATGAAAACAATGTGTAAGGAAATATTCAGGAATTGTGTGGGCAAGTTACAGCTACTTGTAGCTGCACAACAGAAGTAAGGAGATTTCATATAGCCATGACCAACAAAGAGAGACTTCAGTTTCCTAAAATTTATTTGTTGATTTTGTTCCCACTGCTTATGTAGCAAACCTTGAAGTTAATGAAAAAAAATTTCCTCCGTGCACCTTTTTTTGCAGTTATATTCCAATACAGCTGAGAAATATGAAAACAACTGATGTTAAAGTGAGAAATAATAAACCACAAAATTTTAGGTAGAACAGAATTTAAGAATGTGATCAGATAGTGCAGTTCAGTTCCTACTATGATGGAGTTGAATAATTCTTTCCTTCTATCACCAAAGCAGTCTGTTACTTTTCCACGTGGGACATATTTTTTTGAATGAAAAGATGTAACAGATGAATTTTTAAACCTCAAATTCTCCACAGCAAATTTGAAAATTAGAATGATTTCAAGAAAAAAAAAAAAAAAAGAAGAAAAGGAAAAGAGGCTTGAACACGAATGCTTTTTAGAGCAAGTTGAGAGGACATATAATTTCATCACTGATTTCACATTTGTTTTTACACTGTTTATGCTAAAGCCTCATGTTCTGGGGCTGATGATTTCATGGAAACTTACCGGTTGTGGACTTCTTAATAAACGTGCAGTTTTCTCAGGAAGGGACCAGGAACCTGATTTCCCTAAAGATAATGCCACAGGCAGCTTATTTCCTCCATCTGTTGCTCTGGCATTTCTCTTAGGCTCTATGCAGTCATCCTTGCAGGTTACAAAAGTGGAGCAGGAGGTTTTATTCCATCCTCCTTCCCTGCTACAGGAAAGCACTGCTATAAAACCAAGCACCAGCTGGGACACCCAGCCACTACCTCAGTGTCAAGACAGCTTGAAGAACAAGATGGAAGTACCTTACTTGTGTTACGAAGTCTAGGGAAAAATGTGGGATGGGTGCAATATCCTGGGAATAACAAAAAACCAGCAACATGGATGGACAGAAACTTGGATGGAAAAATGAACAGGAGTTGGGAAAGAGCTCTCAAGTTGGAGGAAAGTGAGTGTTCTGGAGGACAGGGAGAGGCTAAAAAGCATGTGCTCAGCAGCCCAAAACCATGACAAGAATACCTTCTTTGATATAGAACTGAATTTAGGATGTTCATATGTAAAATTTCTCTGTGTTGTGAAATCCATCAGAAGAATGTCAATTTAGGAGAAATTGTTGTAGTGGATCAAAAGCTTCAGCACTGCTAAAAAACAAATAGGGTCATGTCGCAGGGGGTCCGATGCTGGTCAGCACCAGGATGCCCCCACCTTCCTAGAGAGAGCGTCCTGCAAAGAACAACTCTTCCAGGGACGATGGCAAGCCTCCCTGGACAGCAGTGATTTCAGCAAGTGCAGTTATCTCAGCTACAAGTGATTTCAGCTCTTGGGATTCAGCTCTTTGTGAAATCACCCGAGGCGAACTCAGGGACAGAGAGAGAGAGCCTCGTATGGCAATTCCACACAGGTAGCTTTTATTGTCCAGCAGTCCCTGTGAAGGGGGGGCCGGGACAAAGACGCCGTACTGAGGGGCAGAAACAGCGGCTTTTTATGGGAAAGGCAGGGGGTGGGGTAGAAACCAATCAGCCAACTGGGTACAGGTTATTACCATATAGAAGCAAGGCATGCTGGGGGTAGTTCACTTTGTCATCATGACGCAGAGGAGCGTTGCTTATCTCTGGGGAAAGTTTTTTCAGCCCCAGGCCTCTTCCCTCCAAAGGAGTGCAGAGGGCTCCTGCACCAAGGGCTCACAGCCCTCCACAGGGCCACATGACTGAATTTTATTTTACCTTTTAAGAAATGGAAGACTAGAGAAACTCTGGAGTTAAAAAAACCGTATCACCTGTACAACACATACAAGATAGCTCTAAAAGCTATACTTGAACTATATACCCAAACTGAAGTTATTTGTGCAGTCTGAACACTGGCAGTTCTTAATATTGAGCTTTTAGCTTGCAGCCTTACCATTTTTACAGCAGCTATTCCAGTGTGCTAGAAAAGCACACACACAGCAATGCCACAGCTTCACTGTAACTAAATTAAGAAGGACTCCTTGGTTTTCTCTGCCCAGTCTGACCAACCTACTGTAATTTTAAACTTTCTCATGAAAATGCAGTTACTTTTGAAAACCCATCATCTCCTGTGGTGGTAAGACAGGCCAGCTTTTGCAAGAAGTTCCCCATTTGAGTATCCCATTCTCACAGCATTGCTGCTGGGCTGTGCTCCTGCCAGGGATATTCCTGTGGCAGCAGGTGTCCTGGCAGAGCCGGGCGTGGCTATGGGATCCTCGCCGTCCTGACTCTGGAATCAGAGCTGTTGCTCACTCTGGAGACACAGAGTGGCTGTTTCCTCACAAGTCCTTCCCAGTTTGGATCCACAGGATCCCTTCAGTGCCCTGGGCAGTGCAGTGCCTGCCTGCCAGCCCGTCAGCTGACGCACACACAGCCCTGTGCTGATAGACTTGTCACACACTCCTTGAGGCAACTCTTACGTCTCTTGGTTTGCTCAGTATTTTCCACTGCCTGGAAGGACATACTAATACTTTATGCTTACAGGAAATGTGGGAAGCTTTCTGAGCACTTGTTATTCATTAATTTGGCAAGCCATTGCTGTATTAAGGTGATAAATGGGAAAACTGAGGCACAGAGCAATTAAATGACTGATCTATGACAAACACAGTAAGCTGTGGACAAATCTGGAGTAAAAGTTATGAGTACTGAGTGTAAATAAGTTCAGCACCTCAGAGAAAAGTTACTCCTAAGAGAGGAAAAATTCAGGAAAAGTGTTACTTCTGACTATAGGTACCATCTGTGCATGTTTGGGCCAACGCCAAAGGAAAATGACCTTTGGTCCCTGAATATCTTTCACCCTGCTGTCTTTATCTGGCTGTTTCGAGTAGTTGTAAGACATTTTGTATTTGATTATCATCTAGAGGCTGTTAATTTGACCCCGTTTCTCCTTTCTGAGCTTTCACAGCTCATAAAAGGTCAGGTTGATTTTTACACCAACTAGATAGTCCACTGAATCACCAGTCAGTTGTTGCAAGACTTACTCCCTTTTATCTGTTTCCCTAGAAAATAATTTCCCCATTTATCTGCCAGTGAAGATTATACTTCTCCACTGCAGATTAGTAAGGGAAGAGATACTTGCAGTTTGTAGAGGACTGCAAAGAGAGAAGGCAACACAGAAAGGTGTCTGTGCAGTGCTGATATCATTGCTGATGCAGGCAGCTTGTGTGCATGAAGCAAGAGGGTGGTCTACAGGTGAGAGGCTCTATCTCTCACTGTGTTCCTTCTTTTCTTCCTTCAGCTGATGATTCCCACCAGCTGAGATAGATTTATTTTTTCCCACACAGAGCTGGTGAACAGGACAAGAGGTAACAAGGAACTGACAGAGAGAGTGAATCCCAGATAAAAAAAAAAGCTAGCAGATGTTATGCAAAATCCTATATCTGACAAATACAATTCTTCCAATTTAATGAAGTCTCTCTTTTCTTTTTAACAGATGCCCTAAAATGGGCTGTAGCCATGTTGATGTAAAAGGATCAGATCTTGTGCCAGATGAAGCACTTAAAAGAGTGATTGACAGTCAGAATAAACAAAGCTGGTCAACACTGGACATGTGAGCTGGATATGCTACTGCCACAAAGAAAATTTGTTATTAGAGGTCTTGTGAGATAAGTTGCTGATTCCACATAGGTTGTGTAACTGATTGTTATTTGTTAAGTGTTTCATTTACAGGTAAATCATCCTTAAATGTTTCATTTATAAGCAAAGTTGTAGGTCTCTGCTGTAATTGAAAGCATTTTTTGAACTCCAGAATATAAGGAATTCCAGTTTAACTTGTTTGGGTTTTTTCTACCTTCCTGAATTTCTAAAAGCTTGCATTTGGTAAATAAAGCATGTTTTTCAGCATTTAAACTTCCTTGTCAGTGTGCTAGTTTCTTCAGCTTATTAGAGATGCAGATTCTGCCAGCATGTAATAGTGAGTGCCTTGCTCTATATTGCAGATAGTTCTGTTACTGTCTCTGTAACTACTGGGAATACTTGGAGTAGGGCACTGTGAGCAAGGATTTTCAGTGCTTGGGACTATGCCCATGTTTTAACACAAACCTCAGAGATGAATTTTCAGAAAGTGTTGCACACTTATACCTTGTTTGTGGACACAGAAAACAACCACTCAGCTTTGAGGATCCTGGTCTTGTTCTTACAATTTTTGAACTCTCTGCCCTAACCTGGGCTTTTCTTTTGAAATTCAGAAGCATTTAATTCAGGCTTTTTGCATTTGGGAGTCCCAGAAGGCTTTACCTTAATATCGTAGGCTGGAAGACTACAATTATTTACAGAGGTATTCCAATAACTAAATTGTAGATAGTACAAATATATTGTAACCATATGCCTTGGATTGAAAAGCAGTTAATCTCATTTTATATAAGATTCAGGTATCTATGCTTTTGGGCACAGATCCAGAAAAGAACTTAAACTTTGTGACACTATTTATTGCCTAAATTGATCTGAACACATCTTGCAGATAAGCACTATATACATGAGTTAGAAATAGCCATAGGTAAAAGGAGCTGCCTTGGCAGTCAGGTGGCAATTATCTCTTGGCATATGTAAGCAGAAAATACAGGTTTCTTTGAGCTTTGAGATCCTTAGTGGGCTAGATGGTATTTTCCTATGTAATTTTTCTGAATTTACAATCTGACATTTCATGTAAAATGTAGCTGAGGTACCCATATGCTAAGGTTTTCACGCTGGGTTACTGTTTGCTAACAGCTCTCCTTTCACAGACCATTATTAACCCCAATTGCACTTAAGAGTACAAACCTCTTCAAGCTGAAAACAGTTATTTTGTAATTGAAGAATATTAATCTGCAAGCTGATTTCATAGCTGAAAAAGAGAACTGAACCATTATTACTTGCACTGGGCTTTTGTGTTCAAAACACTTCATGGGAATTGGCTGGGTAATTTTCATTATGAGATCTAACCCCCGAGGTCCATCTTTTCACAACTCAGCAGTGAGCGTGGGTGCTTCTGCCATGGAAGCCCAGGTGAAATAGCTGAAAGAGGCTGGGGGTGGTTGAGCAGTATGTACTTGTTTGTATTTTTATGTGTAAAATCAGGTCCTTTTTAAGACACCTCAGGTCTCAAACCTATAGTTTTTAAGGTGGGTCACCAATTTTCAGTTAAATACCACAAGGGAGGATGTTAACAATAGCAATTTAAGAAAAAAAAAAAGGGGGNTTTTTCTTTAAGTTTGTGATTAAATTTATTCTCAAACTATTGCTAAGCAGAACAGTCAGAAACAGAAACTTGCATGGGTTAAACAAGCTCTGCAGATTCTGGCAGAGGTGCATTAACATTGTCCTCTTGGATCTAATTCAATCCCTAGTGATAACCAGCCTCCCAAGTTTTCAGGTGCAAAGATGTACATACATTTTCCATGGCCACAAGTGTTGCACCTCAAATTTAGTTTGTGTAGGTGTCTGGGTTGCTTCCAATAACACATAACATTATAAATGGTAAATTATACCCAGATTAATTCCCACCAACAAACTGGTGGCAGCAGGTTTGGTTTGCTACCTGTGGCATTTGTACCAGTATAGCCTTGGATTGCTGCAGTTCCTGATAAGGTTCATTGCCCTCATGTCCCAGTGAGTAATGCTGTGAGGGAGATTGCTGTCTTGGTTACACCTTGTCCTACGTGAAAAAGAGAGGCTTGACCCATCACAGAGCTGCACTCAGCCTGTGTTAGCTAATCCACAGGTAATAAGGTGAACTGCCTGCTTAAGAGGATGCAGCTGGGAGAAAAAAAACCAAACAAATCTGAAGTAACACTTTAAATGAAAAGAACAAATAGTCAAACAGTCACTTATTGCCACTCTAAGAGGAAAGGTATTTTTGGATGTTCATATGCCTGCTTCAAAACACCTTCTCTCCTTTGCTAGCTTGAGGCAGGCGGTGTCAGTGAATCAGAGAACCTGAACAGCAAGTGAAGTGCAGCCTAAGTTCTGAAATCCTTCTTGCTTTCATCTGAAAGAAATGGACTGATCTTTGGCAGCACTCAACTGCCTAGCTTTAATAACAATCACATCTGAGGTGAAGAGGCATGTGTATTTAAATAGAGATAGACTTCTTTCTTTTATCAGCAGAGATTTCTCTTCTCAAATATGGCCATCTTATCCAGAAAAAGAAGACACTCATTCACTTGTGTCAGGGTTGCTGGTGAGAGTACTTGAGTCCCGTTAGAATCAGTGATGCATCACATTGATTCAAGTGCTAGAATGAACTGCCTGTGTTTACTGAAATCAATGAAGTTCTCACCAAAACGTTTGGCATTTCTGAATTTAAACTATAATATAGCATCCAAAGAACTCTAGTATGATGAATGATTTTTTTTTTCCTTTGAACCTGGAACTTGAACCATCCTGTTGATTTTTTTCATGGCTGCTTCTCTCTTGTTGGTTCTTACAAGTAATTTTCCTCCTTAAATTGGAAGATTCCAGGGTTGGCCATCAGCATCCACTGCAGCTGGCACTTAACCAGGTGGAAGGACAGACTAACCTTGGCAACTGGGGAAGGCTTCTGTGCCTGTCAGCTCACCTGGTGCAAGTTACAAACCACTACTGATTCACTGGGGTGGCTGCAGTTAATGGCACTCTTTGCTCTTTCACTTGCAAAATTTGGGGTTTGTTATGCAGTTGTGATCTCTCTGTTCCCATGCACCCCATGTTCCCCCTAAACTCTGCTCTGGAGAGGAGTAGCTTGAAAGAGTTAAAGAATAAAAATAAGTGCCTGTGATGAATAAGCTGTATGATCTGTATGATTCACAGAAGTGGAAACTCAACAGCAGTTAAACCTTCAAATCTTAATCTACTTTGGCTATAAGATATCATATGTAAACAGGCATATGTTAACAGTTCACAGGGTAATTTGTGTCTCATTGCCTGACGTCAGAAATTTTGCAATGATATTTAAAAAAAGAAATTCAGAGGTCAGGTGTTTTTTTTTTCTTTTTCCATAAGGTGTGCTTTACAAATGCAGCAAAACTCAGTGTAGCTGAGAAGGATCTGCCACTGAAAACTAGTGAGAATCTGTCTCTGCTAGAGAAGTTTCACATAGTATTTTGAGTGCTTAAAGAAATGTCTAGGCAAATACTGAATTAAAGAAAAGGCAAGAGAAATCCACATACAACAGTTTTCAGTGGTACCCTGAGGCACGAGCCATTGACACAGCTTGCTCTCTCACTTGAAGATTCTTCCTGTGAATTCTCCATTTTACAACTAGAGACTCTGAAGTTTTCAAATCAGAGAAGCCATGACCAATAAAGATAAAAACTAATCAGGCAGGCATCTCATGGAAGATTTAGCACACTTGTGCTAAAAGGAGTGCACATTCCTCTGGATCAAGAATATATTTATCATTACTGCTCTGGAGCTGTGATCTTATTCATTCTACAAGAATCAAAAAGACCAAGTCAGTGCTCCCTTGAGAAATACCCAGAGCAAAAGCAGGGGCTGCAGGAAGTGATACTGATGACTCAACAGCCAAGGCCAACACACTGCCTTATTTTAGACAATGTCCTCTTGGATACTCATGTTTCCTCATGAGTGGCTGATGACAAAGGTTTTACCTACCTGTGGTCACAAGTACCTCGTGACATTTTTCTCAAGAATAGCTCTAGTATTGTGGCCAGAACTAGCTTAGAATTCACTGCACAACTTAATAAAGTTTCACTGCGATTTCAAGTGAGTCTTCATCTTCACCTTCCCTAAAAATCTGTATGTATGGATCCTGCTGTGTCCATTAACTAAACCTTTGTATAATGGATAGTGCTCTGTTATACAGTGAGGAAGATGCACTTAGAAAAGGGCTTCTTGGAGTGAAAAATGTTAGAGCATCCCAAGGACAGGTCTCCCTTTCTGTTACTACAGCCAAAGCCTTAAGCTGATGGTTCCTCACTACAGGTACACACCAGTACTGACTTTGAATTCCAAGTCTCCCATTAATAATAATTTATTTGCTGGTCATAAAGTATTTACTGTTAATACATAATATTTCAAACACCCAACGTGGTCACAGAATGCTTAGAGGAGAATCCTATGCGTAGGTGCCAGCAGATTCTAGGCTCCTAGCCAGTAACTATAAAGAGGACAAACATCAGATTGATTGTTAAGCAAGTAAAATTCTGGGATGGGTGTACATCATCCAGTAGATACCCATGTATGTGCTTAGCCTCTTGATGCATGAATAATCCCAGTGACTTGACAGGACTGCAGCCATGTGCAGAAAACACAGTTGTGTTTCATCATTTCAAAGCACTGCAGAAAAGGCTGTGGTGGGCTAAGAAGAGAGCCTGCCTCTCTTGCTTGTTCTGATGTTAGTCCAGACCCAAAGAAGAGCCTGAAAGCACGCACATGAATTGAATTGCATGGGAAGCTTACCAAAGGAAGTGTTTGCTTGTAAACTCAGTATGAATAGGATCTTCTCTGACCGCAAGGGAAACGGAGACACTCATTCACTGTCCGCTTGTGCAATCAACTTCTGAAGTAAAAACAGGATTTGAGGTTTAAAACCTGAACCTTCACACGTCTTTCAGGCAACAGAAGAAGCCTTTATGCTCTTTAGTTCGCAGAGGAACAAAGTCAGGAGGTGCTGCTCATAAGACTCCTTGGATTTGATAACAACAGGCTTATCAAAAGGGAATTGTTGAGAGTTCTGAGCTACAGCAGCCCTCAGAGCAGCTTTTGTGTGGGCTTGAGGGGAGACATCTGAACACCAGTACATTGCACTCCTTTTGATGTCACTACGTGCTCGTCATGTGTTTTATGTCTTAGCAGTGAATCTGCCGCCAAGTTCCACAGTGTCTGAGGATGGCTGTGGGTTATCACAGATGCCGTTCTGCTATAAAAAACATTACTTTTAGTTCTTTATCACCTGGCCATATGACTACTCTTTGAGCCCCATCTGTGCAGGGTAATTCTGTACACCAGTAGATTATAGATGACATGCTGGTTTTAAATTGCTGGCTTTCAATCCAGCAGTAGTTTAAGTTTCATCACATGGCTTGAGATAACTTATAAAATAAGGATATTTATTCTTCATAATTTGCCTGATAGTTTAATATTAGCCAAAATATTTGTGTGCCTTGCCTCTCTCATCCGGTAACTAAAATAAAGACTTTTTCTTTTTTTCTTGTAGCAAGCAGCCAGTTTATTTATAAGTGCCCTAATCTAATAGAGATTTATTCTGTGTGTCCCATGAGACATACTATCAAAGTTACCAGACCTGTCCCGAGCATTTGGGAAGTGGGGATATGGTTACACAATTCTCATTGCCTCTGGCTGCTCTAGTTATAGAGATAAAGGGTCAGAGAACTGGAGCAACAGAGATAATTTTGTGAGCATCTAAGGAAAAGCAGCTGCTCAGGTGAGTGTAAGCACTGGCTGAGGGTGAGACAGGTAGATGCTTGAAAACCACGCAACAAAAATTCCCTTAGATAAAATAACAAGAAAGGGAAAGTCCATACCCGAGCACCAGGAATTCTGGATTCTTCAGTCTTCATCTCACAGATGCACTAAGCTGCTTGTCTGGTTCAAAAAAGAGAAAAAATACATGAAGAGCAATATTCACCTTGCCACAGTTCTGGCAAATCTGCGCTGGACAAGACCCTTCCCTCTGCTAGGATGTGCCCATTCTGTGATACACATCCCACAGGCTCTTTTTTCTGCTGCAGTCCCAGATCCTTGCCTAGCAGCTGGGACTCCAGGAAGTGAGGAGACAGCGAGCAGTCCTGCTTGCTTTGACTGGCCTTTTCCAAGGCAGGATCTACTTTTTGTAATGATTTTGCAATGTCCTTTGACAGAGAGCTCCTCAGACTTTGGTAGTATTGGGAAGGTGCCTGTTGCACACTGTTGTCCTTTGCCAAGCGTGAAGACTACTGAACTGTACTTCCCAAAGGTCATCCCTGCCCACCTCACAGATACCAAGTCCCTTTGGAACATCAGCACTGAGGGATAGTTTCTTGTATTCTGCTGGCTCACAGCAGTTTATGTTTTTCTGGCACTTGGATAGCAGGACTCATCCACAGAGTCAATGTTTTATCCCAGCATTAGGTCTGTAACTGTGCACTGATCTTTGCTCCACAGTGATTTTCAGTGCTGTCCACTGGAGATGTGTAACACTGCCCTGGTTCATTTTGAAGGGCTGTAAAGCCATTCAGGCTCAAATTCACCACAGGCACAACTGGGAATTGCCATGATAGTATTCATCACATATGCTAAGCAGGTAGACCCTGAAAAGTCTTTTCTGGGGAAGGGGGAGATGGAATGATGAAGGCTTGTGCAAGGAATAGAAGGAAGACCCCAAAAGATAGCTTTTGATTTCAGGAGGAGACTAATGCAGGAGATAAGCCTGGATACTTAAAAGCCAGTGGTGTGACCTGCAACAAACACAAGGCTGCTATGGCAAGTGTGGTAGCCCCATATTCTGCAAAAATCTTCTAATACTGAAATGTTGCAACAGTTCTTCACAAACTTCTTCCTGGAATTCTTCCTGTTCTCATTACTGGTTCCTAACCAAACCAGACTTGCATGCAAGCACTGGCAGAGATGGGTAAGGAGGACAGGTTTCAGCCCTTTGAGAAAGAGCATGCCATGCAGGTCATCAGACACCATCCTTGGTATCCCTTTTTTTTTTGCATTTTGGGGATTGGCCAAAATTAGAAAAACCAGAAAAGCCAAAGTGGGAATCACTTCTCTGCTCTGCATCTTGAAATGGATTTGGTGGGGATAGAGGGGAGTTTGGGTGTGGACCTTTTCTTATATTCTATACCCAAAACATAAGAGTAACTTGAGTAGTAATTGTTACTGTATGTTTAGTCATGACATTAATGCTTTGAGTACCTGACAGCATGCCAGGCATTTTAAAGAAGCAACAAAGGTTTCCTTCTCTCAAGAACTGCACCCATTTTGCAAAGACCTGGGAGATTTAAGCTTTGGTTTGTCTCAGTCACATGTAGAGAGACAACTGTAGTTTAGTCTATACAGTCAACTCAAATAGGGCACCCACCAGCACTTCTGGGATAAATTCCCCAGGGGTTATCTTTTCCTGGCCTTTGGGGACTGCATGCCCAGTTTCTGTGCTCCAGTTACCAGGGACACCCATACAGAGCATGAAATTGCTGGAATCCCTGTGAGAAAAGGCTGCCCGGGCACCAGGAGAATGTGGCAGGACTGTGGGGTGGAATTCTGTGTGTACCTCTGCTCTCCTCTCAGACACCAGGTGTTTTTGGGGGGAGCTGGGATGACGAGAGGTGCTTTTTTCCCTTCTTCAGGACCAGTGGGTGCCATCCCCCATTTGGCTGCCAGCTTGAACCAAGCACTGGGCTCAGGTGCCACTATGTCCCCATGACATGGACCTAAGAGGTTTTAAATGGATGGGAGGCTGGGCAGATGAAGGACACAGCTTCCAACAATGTGTGCAATAGATCCTCAGCATGGCCCTTCTCCTCAGCAGGACAGTGATCTGACACAGGAGCTGAGAGAGGGGGATCTTCAGGAGGGTGAGGACACTGACACCTTCATTCCTGCTCACACTGCATCTCACTTCTGAGAGAGCTACAGGGGACACTGGTACACACTAATAATGCCCATGAGTACCTTTATGCAGGTCCATTGCTATTTTGATGTGTCTGCACCCTTCCCCTGTCCCCAAAGGTACTGACACCCCCCTGCACACACCTTGTGCTATCTCAGATGTAGGAAGCAGCCCACACATGCAGCATCCTACCAGCTAAATTCACCCAGCAGCAGCATTCCAATCATTAAACTTCCAGGAAGGGAAAAGTAAAACAAAAGGTCTGATGCATACTTGTGTTTTACCTATAAGAGGAACCAAATAAAACTGTGTGCTTTGAGAGTTGTGGTGAATCACTCAGAAACAATCTGGAGGCATTAACGGAATTGTATTTCTGGGGGAAAAAAAAAAGAAAGGAAGAAATGCAGGCCCTGGGATATCCCTTTATGGCATATGCGTTTTATGTTTAAATGCATTAATGGGACTGCTATGCTATGAGTCATCCCGCACAAGAGTTTCATGTGTTTCTTAAAATACACTAGAAGTAGCTGAAGGCATGCACGGGTTTGCCGTGCAGTTATCTATCAGGAATCTGAGCAAATACCTGCACACGTGGCATCACGGGCTTCAGAGCTGGGGGGGCCCACCCTCGGCCCTCTCTGCTGCCTGTACAAACCTGGGTAGGGGAAACCAAAAAGGAATAGGAATTGATCCAACTGAGTGACAAACGCAGGGTCTCTGTGTTAATATTAGGGAAGCTTCAGCACTGAATTACAGAAAATTTGCATATATGTAAACAGAAAACTGGAGAGTTTCCTTCTGAAGCACTCTTGTCAAAACTACAGCTGTCTGCTTTTTTTTCCAGGGATGATTTGTTGTCTGGTTTTGTCTCATTTTTTCTTCCATTTACTACAAGTCCCGGCTGCAAGTCTATTTACTACTTCAAACCCACGCTTTTGAGCCTTGTGGAGCTTCCTCTCAGTTTGCTCCTCACAGGTCACTTCAGCTGCTGGCTGCTGCCTGGCTCTCTGAGCTATTCCTTTTTCGGACAGCAGATAGTTTTAACATGGGAAACACCCAGTGCCAAGGATTTCTGATGGTGCACGTTACGTCTACGCTTATGAGCAAACCCTTGTGCTCACACAACCGCGTCGTGATGCAAACCTCGGGCTGAGGGATGGCTATTTAGTGATTAGTGAAAAGCAAGAACTTGGGCTGGGAACCTGCAACTGTATGGACGAGAAGATTGTGGAAAGGAACGTGACTTGGCTTTCTCGCCACAATTATTTAAGGTCGAAGGGGGTCTCCGCCGCCCCGCCCGGCCCCAGCGAGCCCCGCGGCCGCTCCCCCGCCGCCCCGCCCGGCTGCGCGACACGGCCGGGGCGCGGAGAGCAGAGGGCGGAGCGGAGCAGGCGTGTCCCAACCTCCCTCCTCCCATTTCCCCCGTGCGTCAGGGCCGGGAGGAGGAGGAGAATCACCTTTTTTTTTTTTTTTCCCCTTAATTTTTTTTTTAAAGCCTCCAACTACTTTAGCGCGGACTCGGCAGCAGATGGTGGACACGGCCCGAGGTTTCGGCGGGGAGAGCGAAGGGATGCGCCCAGCGCGCAGTGCCCGCCTGTAGCTCCGCGCCCGCTCCGCTCCCCCCATGAGCCGCCCCGCGTCCCTGCTGCCGGCCGCCCGCTGCCGCAGCGCCCCGGCCAAGCGCCTCCAGCCCCTGCACGACGGCCCCGCCGAGGAAGCGCCGGCTGCCAAGTGCCCTCGGCTCACCGAATGCGGTCCCCCGGACTGCCTGAGCGCTCCCGGGTCGCCGTGTGCCCCCGCTTCTCCCGGCGGCGGCGGCGCGGCGGGTCCCAGCCTGATCGCCTCGTACCTGCTGCTGCCGCTGGCCGAGCGGGAGCAGGTGTCCAGGGCGCTGAGCGTCAGCTCGGGCCGGGAGCTGCGCTGCAAGGTGAGCGGGAGCAGAGCGGGTGGGAGCGGGTCCTGGCGGCGGGGACAGCCCTGCCGAACATCCTCCCGCTGCTCCCCGGCTGGGAACGCCCGGCCGGCCCCGGCGAGGTTTGCACACGCTGAGAGTGAGCTGGGACTCCGGCTTACCTCGGAGCGCCTTCCTCCCAAAGGCTGTGAGAATGGTGGTTTGTTTTAGTTTCCCCCCCAGCCTTGCAATATAAAACGAACAGGAAGGGTCCTGGTAGTCGCTTCTGCCGGTCCTGCCGAGCCCTGGCTCCTCTCCAGCTCCCTCGTCATTGTTTGGGGAGAGTTGCTACGCGAGCTGCAGCTTTCAACGCCCTTGAGAATGAATTTGGGTTTAATTTTCTCTATACAGGTGTTCCCCCTCAAACACTACCAGGACAAGATCCGACCTTACATTCAGCTGCCGTCACACAGAAACATCACCGGGGTTGTCGAAGTCATTCTAGGGGACACCAAGGCCTATGTGTTCTTTGAAAAGGACTTTGGGGACATGCACTCCTACGTGAGGAGCTGCAAGAGGCTGCGGGAAGAGGAGGCTGCCCGGCTGTTCAAGCAGATTGTCTCCGCTGTAGCTCACTGCCACCAGTCAGCCATCGTACTTGGTGACCTCAAGCTCAGGAAATTTGTCTTCTCTAATGAAGAAAGGTAAGTGGCTGTCAGCAGCCAGCCCTGGGGTGAGTGGGGAGGGAGGAATGCCACATCCAGAGACAAAAAAAGCGTCCCAGGGAGTGGAAACAGCCCTGTCAGCCGGGCATCACCTGCGAGCAATCCGCGTAGGTCCCCATCACGTGTATGTAGTAGGTCACGGATCTAACCGGTGCGCACTCCCTCTTAGTTAGATCTTGACTGATGAAAGGGAGGAAGCTCGCCGGGAGCTTCCTCTCATTCAGCAGAAGTTCAGTGAAACCCGCTGGCAGACAAAGGGATGATAGTTCGGATGCTCGTTAGCGCCAGAAGATGTCATGTGTGGCACTCATTCAGTGTCAAATGAATTAAAGGCAGAGAGGGAGAGGGGGGATGCTGAGGTGTTGTGCCGGGAAGAGGAAGCAGCCCGGCTGGGGGAGCAGGAGGTGTGAGGAGCTGGAGCTCTGGCCCCTCCTCGGAAGAGTTGCCTTGTGGCCCACGGTGGAGCCACAGCACTTGGGAAGGGTCTCCTTGCTGAACCACTCTGCTGATCAGGATGATGCTGCTGTGTTCTTCGAGGCTTTTATCCCTGCTCCACTGCTGTGCTTTCCATGCCCCCTGTGCCTGTGCATGTGGGCACACACAGCAGGGAAGGTGGGACATGGTTAAATAATGCTTTGGGAATCCTGCATCAATGAAAATTACTTTAGTAAAACTTAGCCTAAAGCAGAGGTTCATAGAGGAGATCATAGAATCTAGTTGTTAAATTTAGATTAGGGAAATAATTCAGTATTCCCCTGGAGTGTTTGCTGCTCTTACAGTGCTTCACCGCACATGGCAGAGTCAGAAATACATTTTTAATCAGCAAAATTGACTCTTGACTAGCTGCTTATCCCAAGGAATGTTAAAAAACTAAATAAAAGCTGTAATGGAGTTGTGCTTATTATCATAAAAGTGTAAGGTGATATTACTGATGGAGAAGAAAAGGGGTTTTGTTAAACTGGGCTAACGATTCTTCAGGATACCTTTTACGAATAAGAAAATTAAGCAGCACTGCCCCTCTGAAACAGAAACAGCCATATGTTGACACGTAAAGAAAGCTATTCCTTTGAAGGAAACTATTGCAGCTTTTCCCTCCCATAAGAAGATGAAACATTTGTTGAAATGTTACGTTGCACACAGTCTCGCTCATTTGGAAATAACGTGTTGCACAGGCGATGTCATGTGCATCACATTTGGCAAGAAGAGGGTTAAGCAATGGCAGGCGACGCGGGCTCTCGCACAGGTGCAGTTTCAGGGCTCTCGCAGCCAATCCCGGGCCCGTGGTTCTCGTTGAGTCATATTTTCCGTTTGCAGAACCAATGGGTATTTGCCGAGGTCAGGCTGAGGACAGGCTGCAGCCAACATATCTACACCCCAGCAGGCTGCCAGGCAGTGCAGAGCCCTTCCAGGACTGGCTGATGGCTTCCCTGCCGATGGGAGCTCCCCTTACCCTCCAAAATAGGAGGCTGGAGTGGACCCATCCCCACCTGGGAGATGGTGGGTGCGGTGATATGCGCCAGAAAGGCAAAAATAAAAAATTACAAACTAAAATGAAAAAACAAATAAAAAGCTCAGGAAAGGCAGTGATCCTCACCAGTGCAGAGGGGAGCTGGGCTTTGTGGTTTGTGGAATCACTCAGCTGGATGCTGTTTGCTCAAAGCCTGAACGGCACATAGTGGCTGTGTGGTGCCATGTCACCAATTAACCCCCTGCAGTGGCACTGCAGCCTGTGTGGGTAGAAGGTGGCTTGGTGTTCCTCAAGAGCCCTCTGTGTTGTTAAAATCCCCAGTTAAAAAAGTGAGTGTCACTGAATTCTGGCCCGATGTACACAGCAGCACTTCCATTACACATGGCCAGGAGTCTGGGCAACTTCTCTGCTGCAAGTTAAGAAGTGTTTCCTTTCTCAGTGCCAATGCGAGAGAGAATGGGGCCATGGCAGGGGCTTGCTGTGCTTGCTCATGACTGCGTGTTGCTGTTTCTCACCTGTGGCTTCCTCTCCTGCCCTCCCTAGGACTCAGCTGCGTCTGGAGAGCCTGGAAGACACACACATCATCAAAGGCGAAGACGATGCACTCTCAGACAAGCACGGCTGCCCTGCATACGTCAGTCCTGAGATCCTAAACACAACGGGGACTTACTCTGGAAAATCGGCTGATGTGTGGAGTTTGGGAGTGATGCTCTATACCCTGCTGGTGGGACGCTATCCCTTCCATGACTCGGACCCTAGCACTCTGTTTTCCAAAATCCGGCGTGGACAGTTCTGTATTCCTGACCACGTCTCCCCCAAAGCCCGCTGCCTCATCCGCAGCCTCCTGCGGCGGGAGCCTTCTGAAAGACTCACTGCTCCAGAGATCTTGCTTCACCCTTGGTTTGAGGCAGTCTTGGAGCCTGGATATACAGACCAGGAGACGGGAACTTCAGATCAGATTGTCCCAGAATATCATGGAGAAAGTGATGATATTAGTTCCTTCTTCTGCTAACCCCGAAATCTCAAAAACCTCGTAGGTTCTTACCTCCGGCATCTTTGTAGGGTTTCATTTTTCCAGGTCTGCAAACTCAACAGCATCTTAAAGTGCCAGTATGGTCAGAAGACCAGACCTTGTCTAAATGAATGCCAACCTGTAGATCTCCACTCCTTGAGTGTACTCAGAGTGCCATCCTCTTGCTCTGCTGGTCGGTCCCACCAGCCCTGGAGGACCTGTGCAGCTTTGTGAGAACTGTCTGACTCTTCTGCGTCCCGCATGTCCTCCGGTGTAACTGGTCGCATCTTGGCTGCAGAGTCCTACGTCTGGCAAGGTGTGGGATGGAAAGGCAGCTCCTTCCGCTTTCCTGCAGCGGCTGCAGAGGTGTGGAGCCCTGGCCACAATGTGTAGGGGCAGGCGGGCACAAGGTGCGCCTCTACCTAAACAAATCTGACCGAAATGGTTAAAAGGGGAATCGACTCAGCGTGCCCCAGCAGCCAGCTCACAAAGCAGCTCTCTGACTGTAAGCACACATTAATGAGGGAGGGAGGTCTTTGCCCGCCACGGCCAGCTCTCTGCTCGCTGCTGCTCCTCCAGCTGATCCTGCTTTCAGAGGCGTGAAGCTCCTAGATCCACCTGTAAGACAAATCACGGCTGTGGCTGTTTCTGAAGCAGAAACCAGTGGATCTCCCAGCCGGATCCCCTCCAATTCCATTCGCTGACTGGGAAAGCATTTTAAATAGACTTAAGCCTCATGTTACCACAGTGTAGCCTATATAACTTTATGCCCTCAGCGAGTTTGTCAAGTAGCAGGTCTTGTTAGCTCCGTAGCAGGTCTTGTTAGCTCCGAGTGCCAAAACATATCCGTTTACCAAACCGTAACACTATCGGCTGGGGCGCCTTCCCCTGGAAAAGGATCTGGGGTGTCTTGTACAGTACCTGTAAACATGGCCATGTTTTCCAACTGGCTCCACTCTTAAAAATACCACATCACCTCCTCTTTCCCCCTTCATCCTCCAAAAAGTTAGTCTTAAGAGTAAAATCTCCTTACACCCCTAGTTGATTATTCAGGTATGCTGTTTGCCTCCAGCCCCCCCACCTTTTTTTTTTTTTTTGTTTTGTTTTGTTTTGTTTGTTTTTGTTCTTTTTGTTTTGTTTTGCATGATTATTTATAGTGTTTCCAGTATGTGTGGATAATGAATATATCTAAATCATTAGCTTCCTGGGTTGGGGGTGAGTAAAGCTTAGTCCTGCCTAAAATTTCTGCTTTGTTTCACGTGTCCAGTGGTTTATGCAGGGATGTCCATTCACCTTAGGCAAAAGTGCGGCTTCTGAAATGGCCTTGAGGTGGGTGATGCACGTTCCCAACACCACCCAGTTCGAGTGAAGTCATTTTAAGGGTTAACCCTGGCAAGCTGCAGTCCCACCACGCGTTGCGAGAATACCATGTATACCTCATGGACTGTGTACTTTGTACATACCTTACTGTTTGGGGTTTTGTTTTCTTGTTTTGTTGTATTTTGTCCTAATAAGAGGTGTCGAAGAGCAATTTAATGTGAATTAATGTTGGCAATACTAACTTGACAGAATCATGAGCATTAAGAGCAGAGCGCTCCAGCTCTCCGTTGCACTAAACCTCTCATGATTGCTTGACATTTGTATCTGTGATACAGTTTAACCCTTCTATGAAAAACAGTACATTTGTATATATTGGTAGAAAACGCTGCCAGAAAAGCTAAAAACACTATGTCCAATTTGTACATATGTATATGTCTGTGGAAACCTGGATGATAAAGTCTGACTTGTAGAAAGTTTTAATAAACTTGGTTTCATAATGTTTGTCCTCATTTCTTGTGGTGTCTCAAGAGGAATGCAGTTCAGTGTGTTTGGTTTAATCTGAAAAAATGGGGTTTGGCCTCAGAGACCATCAGCTCTTCTACAGTCTGTGTGTGTTGTTCCATCATGCTTTAGCCTGAGCTCCCCCAACTCAGCCTGGGGTTGAATCTCCAGGGATAGTGGGGACAGGGGATGGATCCTGCCTCTTTTGAGGTGGAAAGGGCTTGGGACATCCCCAGGGTTATGTGAAATGGGGTATCCTACTCCTCTGATAAACAAGGGGGAGAGGAGTTACAGCTCTGCCTCTGAACTTTAGAAACGCTCTCACCTTTCAGCCCATGCATTTGTTTCCCTCTGCCCTGTGAGCAAAGATGCTGTGGCGCAGCAGGGCTGTCATCCTGCACCTGTGTGCCTGGCAATGTGATGCTCCAGCCAGTGGAAAATCAGATCTTGGATGTCTAAAAGTGAGCGGCCAGGAGAGGCAGCAACCAAGAGTATTGGTGTTACAGGGAGCTGGAGCTCGTGGGCAGAGGCTTGACCCTGCTGCTGGGAAGCAGCGCAGAGGCTGCACGGTGCTCTCATTAAAAACGAATGGAAAGATTATTAGGGTTGCTTTTCTTTGTGGTGAGAAGGGAGAAGTATAAATAGCTGCAGTATCAAGGTTAGAGAATGTGCTTTCCTGAAAGAGATCAAGCCACCCTTGCAATCTACCCGGAGCGGTGAGATCATCGCTCACAAGTGGAAAGGAGGAGGAAGAGAGTCTTGATTTTTATTTATACTTTGCCTCATGTTTAACTTTGTCCTTTTGCTTGAAATCTGTTCAGTGGAGCAACTGCTTCCAGGCAGCTCCTTGAGCAGGAGCAACTTTAAAAACAGCTTTGCTTTTAGAAGGGGAGTGGAAAGTGAAAAGGAGGGAATAGGGACCTGGTCAGTGATAAAGCAAAGTGCAATGACTTTCATTAGGTACCTTGACTCCCACTCTGAGAAGCCAGTGATCTGTGCAGTAAGCATATTTTCTTAGCACTTGCTGAGTGAATGTCAGACACCAAAATATCTCAAGTTACTTCACTGATGTTATTCTTGCAAGACTTGTAAAAATATGTGCGCTACATAGCCTGGCTGATTAAATTACCCCCTGCCCTACCATGCTTTCAGTCTTGGACAGAAGCCCTGATGCATCCTTTCAAAACAACTGCAGGAGGTTCGTATTTTAGCGAAACCTTGAAAACTTTCAAAACACGTTTTTTCCCCCCTTGCAGTTAAGCCACCCTTAGGTGAACGTGTAGGTCATCCTGTGACTTTGTTTCACATGAGCTGCACTGCAGAGCAATTAAAATAAACGCCAAATGGTAGTAACATCTGCAAACAGCCTCTGTATTGCTTTAGGGATTATAATGCAACATCCGTTTGTACAGCAGAATAAATTGCTATTGCTTTGTTACTCCATCGTTTGTATTATTGTATACAAAGTTTCAGAGCGTGTTGAAAGAACCAGCATATTAAGTGATTAAACTTTGATGGTGGGTGTGAGAACTTTGATTTATGCAATGCACACATTTCTTTTTGAGAGAGTCATAATTTGTCTATTTTTAAATAGTCCTTTTGTCTAAGGACCACATGAATCTCTTATGTATTTTGCAGACCTGGTCACCATTTTCACCTTGAAATTGCCCTCTCTGAATAGTGCTAGGAGCCTTCAGTCCTTCTCTGTTGTTGCTAAAAACACAGGAAAAGTTGAGTTTTTTTCACAACATCCCGGTCTCCATCCTAAGCCGGCATCTAACCACCTCCCAGTCAGGATAGATCTTACATCCTAAAAATGTATTTTTATCAACTCTCAATACTTCAGCTGCATTTTAGGCACCAATTCAATAATTTTCTTTTGAAGTAGCACAGCAGAATTTGTAAACCAGCTTCCTCTGAAAGTGCCAGGTAAAACAGCCAGCTCAGCAAGCTCAGGTTTAAGGTCAATATCTCTGCCAAGCAGGTGATACTGCTGGGGTTATTTGCAGTTAAAAAGGACTGGTAGAGATTCAGCTCTACCTAATATAAACAGTGCCCTGATTTTAGGAGAACACCTTCAACTCAGGCAAAGGCACTTCTGCATCAGTGTAGTATTTATGAAAGGAAAGGGGTGAAAGAACAGGGTCATTTTACAGACGTACAAGAGGAAAATTCATTGCCCTTGGCTGGATCACAAAGCCAGTGCAATGCTCTCCTCTAGTTCTGCTTTAATGCACTGAGGGCAGGCCTGACAGAAAACCTGAAAAACACATTTTATTCTAGCAGTGCTGAGTGCAGTCTGTCAAGGAATTCTCTACAGATTATCTCTATACAAAACCAGATTTTTTCCCTACTTTTTCATACTATTGCATTCTGTCAGGGAAAAAAGCCTAACATTCAGCATTATGGCAGTGCACAGATTTAGCAGCACAAAGAAATATCCTATGCAAATACTTCTTACAAAGATGTTTTTCTAGTGAGCATTGAGAAGAATAACTTGACATATAACCATGGTCTGAATTAATCCCTTGCAAAAAATGGCTTTGTTAAATGCAACGTGTCTCAGAAGTATTGTTGATAAAAGTACCATGAAATTTGAAACAGTTCTTGCCATGATTCCTTCATAACTTGCAAAATCCTTTTCTCCAAGTGAAATCCAGAGTTCAGATTTCAGACAGAATCAACTCTGTTGCAGAAAAATGACAGATCCTTCTGGATATGAGTTCACAGCAGCATCTTTTTTTTTTTTTTGTGAAGCCAGCTATTTAGAAAATGCCTTAAAGAAAACTCATTAGTTTTCATTGCCCTGCATGTATTTATTTACAGTATTTAACCAGCTAAACAAGCTAATGTGCAGCACTTCATTTCCTAATTTGGCTTTGAAACTGGAGCAGCCAAAGTATCAATTACATTCTGTCAAATGCAAACATTAACATAACTGTATGAAGCAATCATGTTTCTAACAACAGCAAGCACTGCCCAGAGAACCAAAATAAATAAAATTCATAGAGCAAGAGGTAACGCTTTTCTTAAAGGCAGGATTAGAGCTGGTGAGCACCCGGGCGCTTCCCTCTCTGGGCCGTTTGTCTCGCAGGGCTGTGGAGGCAGCTCCAGCACTGAGGTGGAGGTGATTAATAAGGCACTTGCTCACCAAGGGCACGGTCTCATCATGGCGGGTGTGGATTTCTGCATGCAACTCCCACTGTTATTAATGGTTAATTAATGTGTAATTTGCAGAAAGAGATGAAACTGGGACCTTGGCGGTGTGTTGTGAGCACACGCACGGGCTTATCATTCGAAGAAATATCAGGGTGACACGGAGGGTGGATGACAGAAAATAAGTGTGGCATGAATCAGCTGCCCCGTGTTTATGATACGGCGCTGTTGTGGGAAAACATTCACCTCCATCAACTACCGTCTCCTGCCAACAACAAAAGTTGAGTTTGATAAATTATTAGTGGAGATGTTCTCAGTGGCTTTGCTTAGATTTTACTCCTCTTGCGCAAATTGCAGATTAGGAAAGGATTAAGTAACAACAGTGTGGCTAAAGTATTACACATCGTGCTGGCAATTAGCCAAAGAATGTAGCATGCAAAAGCTGACATTGCCTAAGAAATCAAATATAGCTCTGGTCACCACAGAAAATGGCTCTTCCCCACCACCCAAGGTAGTTGCTCAGTTTCTTTCCTGTCTCACACAGAGCCTTGCACCAGCAAATTGTTCATTACAGACCTTTATTTTCCTTTTCATTTTTTTTTTTAAATTTTCTTAACTTCCTGGTGAAAAAGCCATAAACATTTAGATGAATCACAGAAACCATAAATGTAATTGAGTGTAAAGCCATTGTTGGGCCCTGTGATAACATCCCTGTCAAGTCTCAACTTGTTAGATTCGTAGTCTCGCTGAGGCTCAAATACCGCGAGTTTCCTTTGCTGTACTAACAACTGGAGACAAAATACCCACACAATTTGGGGCAAAAGGCTGTGCAAGACTTGCACACCCAATGAGAATAACTTTGCAGTGGGGTATCTGGTGCAAGCGTTTCCTCCAGTGAGTAATGGCAGCAGAATTAGGCTCACAAAGTTCAGCCAGCAGCCTCTGTTGCAAAGCAGGGGGACAACAACCCTCAAACATCAGGCAAAAGTGTAAAACCCACCCGGTTTTTGTGTGTATGAAATTGTTGGCTGACAAGAATGGTGGGGAACCCTGCCTCTCCCCACCCTCATGCCTGTGCCCAAGCTGCCTGGTTCTGGGGGAAGGCAGGATGCTGTCAGGCCAACATGTCCATCTGGCCCCAGGAGAAGCACGTGCAGATGCCTGATGCATCTGATGCACAGATGTGCATGGGAGTATGGCAGGTGCCCATCAGGCACCCCTGCAGCACAGGGACACAGTACCTAAAGGGGACCCACAGGAAAGATGGAGAGGACTTGCTATCAGGGACTGCAGTGATAGGACAAGGGGTAACAGTTTTAAGCTGAAAGAAGGTTGATTTAGGTTGGGAAGAAATTCTTTACTGTGAGTGTAGTGAGACACTGGAACAGGTTGCCCACAGAAGCTGTGGATGCCCCAACCCTGAAAGTGTTCAAGGCCAGGCTGGATTAGGCTTTGAGCTCCATGGTCTAGTGGAAGGTTTCCCTGCCCATGGTGGGGGGTTTGGAACTAGATGGTCTTTAAGGTCCCTTCCAACCCAAAGCATTGCATGGTTCTATGACACTGTGGCCCACTGATACCCACCTTTGTATTTAAGTATCCTCCAAGGACCTTCCTATGACTGGAAGCCTTCCTTGGTCCTTGCTTTGACTCAGTCTGTACCTTGAGGTCTCAAAATCCTGCAGCAATGAATTCCACTGCTTCAATAAATGACCTTTGTTGGAAGGGGAATATGCTTCAAACAACAGCAATATGACTGGAATGACTGAAGAGGAGCAGCTGGCCCAGTTTTGGAGGATCTTTTTGCTGCCCTCACTCCCCATGGGGACTGGAGGTGACACTGTTCTCTCTTCAGGTCAGTAGCTTTCAGAGGCAGCCACAGTGCCCAGAGTGGTGAGGACTTGAGCCCAGTGGACAGAAAGGCTTAATCAGCGAACTCATGGGATTTTTTATCATGGGTCTTGTGATCCTTGATATGTAAGGGCCCTATCTGCTGAAGGCAATGATCTCCAGGAGATTTTGGATTTTCATGTGAGGAAGAACAAGCAATTGTCTGGTTTCGCTGTTGCAAAGAGGAATTTGAAAGGATGTGTCCTGTGAACCCTTTGGACTCTTCCCTACTTGTTACTAGTGTCCCAGCCAGATGCTCCGTGCTGCAGAGGCATGCTTGACTGGCTGCCTCATTACAGCAGACAGAGTTTTGTCCTTTCATCTGAGCAGCTGGCAAAACAATAAATTTAAAAATAAGGCAAAGTCAGCAAATAGTTTTCTTTCCCCATGTGCAAGGTTAGAGGAACTACTCCCCCTCCTCCAGAATGATTTCCTGACTTAGTAACATTTTTCTGAATCTCCTCTTCTTCTTTCTTTCTGGGCACATGGTGAAAAGCAGGATTTGTGTTTCAGGTGGAGACGGAGCACCTTTACATGCTGTGCTGTGGCCCAGGCTCTTCATGTGTGTGTACCAATCACAGCCAAAGCTCTGAGCAATCTCCCTCCAGCAAGGGCCAGAGGTGGCTTTGCAGGGAGAGTGCTTTTGTTGAGTCAGGATGGGACCTGGACTCCAGATAGGAGGTAACCCCCTGCCTGCAGGCCCCTCAGGCAAGCCTTGCTGCCTGCAGACTGACAGTACTGCCAGTATTAGCCACTGCAGGAGATGGTCCATCCTGGGATGCCTAGGTGTGCTGGAGATAAGATGCTGGAGTCGCATCCAGCTTGTCCCCAGCCCTGGGCACAGCTCTGGCAGTGTTTTGGCTGCCAGGCACAGGCAGGGCTGCTCTGCTGGGCGCCGTGGGCTGAGCTGCTGACCTGGGACTGGCCCGTGATGCACATCCTGCTCACGCATGTGGGCATGAGTCAGAGCCTGAGAGGAAAAGGCCTCACCCAGTGACAGGCAGAGTGGTGCAGGGAGCTCAGGCTGTGTGCTGATAGAAGAGATTGCTTATTACAGCTGACAGCCTCCCTTGGCAAAATCCCTGCACCTGTGACATGGGGAAAGGGGTTTGGAGCTAATCAGGCCTCCCACCTCAGTCAGAGGTTCTGTGGAACTGCTACAGGATGGGTTTGTTGAAGTGGCTCAGTGCCCACCTTCAGCATCTGCCACCTTAGAGCTGAAGGAGCTGCTGGGGACTCCCAGCACACACATTCCAAGCTCCTGGCAGTCTCTCCACAGTAAGAAGGCACAGCAAGATTGATCAGAACCACATCCATTCCCTTTTGCTCTCGTGAGACCCCACCTGAAATACTATATTCAGCTTTGGGGTCCCCAACATACGAAGGATATGGACCTGCTGAGCAATTCCAGAGGACGGTTATGAAAATGACCAGAGGGCTGGAGCACCACTCATATGAAAATGACCAGAGGGCTGGAGCACTTCTCCAGGCTGAGAGAGCTGGGGCTGTTCAGCCTGCAGAAGAGAGGGTTCTGGAGAGACCTTGCAGCATCTTCCTCTACCTAAAGGGGGCCTTACAGGAAATATGGGGAGGCACTCTTTGTCATGGAGTGTAGTGAGAGGAGAGGGGGGAATGGTTCTAAACTGGAGAAGGGTAGATTTAGAT
The DNA here is from genome assembly GCA_013399195.1 of Dicrurus megarhynchus. NCBI lineage: Eukaryota > Metazoa > Chordata > Aves > Passeriformes > Dicruridae > Dicrurus > Dicrurus megarhynchus. Next base: position 212,603 of record VXAD01013538.1, read on the forward strand.
TAGATATTAGGGAGAAAATCTTTACTGTGAAGCTCAAGCAGTGGAACAGGTTGCTCAGAGTAACTGTGGATGCCCTATCCCTGGCAGTGTTCAAGGTCAGGTTGGATGGGCTTTGAGCAACCTGGTCTAGTGGAAAGTGTCCCTGCCCATATCAGGGGGGTTGGAACAAGATGATACTTAAGGTCCCTACCAACACAAGCCATTCCATTAATCTATGCTGTGTAGAGGCCTCTAGAAAAGCAATACAATCTTCATGTCTCTTCTTCCTGTCAGTTTGACCTCAGTCTTGCCATCTTCAGCACCTGCCTCCTGCCCTTTACCCAGGTGCTAATCTTCCTTGGGCACTGGGACAGCTGAGTGATGGTTGAGGCACCCCCTCCCTCCTCACTATTTTTCCAGGAAACAGGTGTCCAGATCTTTTGACCCTTGCAGATTATCGCATTTAATTATTTCTGGAAATTTTCCACTATGGTTTTATAGTGTTTCTTCCAGAAATCTGGTTCATCTTTGCTAGGAAGTCATTGTATGTCTCAAGCAAAGGTCAGGATGAATCATTTTGGAAAGCACACCAGCTGCCATGGACTCCCAGCACCGGGGGAGTGGAAGCATGTCCATGGTTTGCCACTTAAACACAAAGCCCTGAACACACCCAGCTCTTCTCAGAGTCAATGGGTTGACTTGCATAGAGTAACAGATGCTGGGTATGACTGTAGGCAGTTCAAAAGCCAGTGGTAGATGGATCACAGCAGTAGATGGTCTCACAGCTGTGGCTTTAAAAGGGTTATTGATTCATTTGGAAACAACTAGCATGAGTGACTTTGCAACAGACAGGATTATTTAGTCTCACCACATGCCAAACATAGAAAACGTACAGTTCAGCACTGCAATTCTTCCAGTGATCGTAACATAAAACACCCAACAGGATAAGCCACCAATGGACTTGATAATGCACTTTCCTTATATATGTTTGCAGCTGCCAAGGGTTGTGGGTTGTCCTCAAAAACAATGGGAGAAATTCTTCTGTTAAAGAACCAATAGGGAGGAGTTAAGTTGAGAAGCAATCAACCAAACCAAAAAACAATATGTGGATAGCGATACAGCATTGATCCAGACTGCTACAGCCATTCAAAAGAAGGAGAAATAAATCATTCTGAGTGTGTATAGAAAATGCATGCTCAGAAATCACGCAAAAACAGCTTCTCATCTCATATCTGCTTCTGTGCTGGGCAGCCTGAGGGAGCTGGATCTTTCCTTTATGGGCCAGCTGAGGATGCTCCTGGTGACAAGGACACACAGCATGGTACCAATGGAGTCATCTCAAATCCCAGTTGCTCCTCCTTTGCTAGCAAAGCGTCAATTGCAAAAAAATGCCAAGAAATTACGGAAGCAAAGACAGCCAGGGATGGGAGCAACCAGCAGGGCACTGAGCTCTCTGCTGTGAGCCCGTGTGGGTCCTACCCCATTGGTGCGAGTTCGAGAGGCTTCACTCAAACCAGATGCCTCTGAGCAAGCAGAGAGCTGCAATTAAACCCTGGCAGCCCCACCAAGCCTTCTGCAGGGATGATCCAGTTTCCATGCTTGGGGTATCTGGTTCCACAGATCCCCCATGCAGAAAATCCCCACCCAGATCGTAAGGGTGTATCTAGAAGTTTTGCTCTGACATGTACTATAATGCAGCTACATTTAGGATATACTCAGGAGTTTTGCTCTGGCATAAATTATAACACAACCACTGTAATCTGAAGAAAATCAGGCTTGGCCTGCACTCTGTGATGCCATTCTACTGGGTCAAACCTAGAGATTCAAACTCAGTGTTCACTCAGCAGAACCTGAGGAGCAAACCAGGGAGAAATTCTCCAGTGCATGCAACATTCCTGTGTAAATCAATGGGAACTGTAGAGTCTGGCCTGAAGTCAGGATTTCAGGATTTGACCCAATTTAACCTTGGCATAGTTGCCCAACTCCAATTTTTAATTTTTTTCTGTGAGGCTCAACAATTAACTTTCAAAACAACTTAAAAAAAAAAAAGGCAGCTGGGGTTCAGAAGTGCTGTGCTAGCCAGCAGGGTTTTGTTAAAGTTACTTCCACTACTATGGTATTTGTTGGCATCAGCATTTTGTGCAAAGTAAAGCACTGCTCTGGGCTCTCTGTCCAGGGCAGAGCCATATGAGCTGGGGGCAGAAGTTGTGACTCTTCCCATACTTGACACACAGATGGGAAGTTCCTTTTACTGAATTCAACTGCTGGGTTTTTTTTACTCACTGGAGTGAAATTCAGCCACGTGCAAAATGCGAGAATTGCTCATGTCTGATCCAATGAGTCCCAGTGTGGAAAGTTTATTGGAGAGGCTTTGGGGGAACTAGGGGATGAGATAAGAAGATGGGAAGAAGCAGGACAGGATTACAGCCCTGCAGAGGACTGAACTTTCTGTCCTTTCTGTCCCTTCTTGTTTCTGTGCAGGGAAAGGGTGCCATTTCCCAGGCTGTTTCCAGGAATCTCTTTTGAAGAGCTGATACAGATGTAAAGATCTCTTTTTGTTCACCTCGTGGGTGGACAACAAAAGGCATCATCTCAATCTTGAAGATTTTATTCTTTTAATTACTCCACTGCATCTTGGAATTTACTGTGCCACTACTTGTTAATATATTTAGTAGAGCCCAGGGGATGCCAACACTACTGGAGTTTGATGATGTTTTGTTTCAAGTTTCAGACCCTGACTTGTAAACCTGCACCCTGCAGTCCCGTGGCTCTGGATCCAACCTGGGCAGTGGGGATGGGTGTCTGGCTGTGGCTGCTGCAATGGGAAGGATGAGCCCAGTGCTGAGGAGTCCCTGCAGCCCTGCTGTGCCTGTGGAAGGCCTGGGAGAGATCACTCATCAAATACTGTCATGGGCAAAGCAGACTCAAATTGGAGATATTAATTGAATTTACTAGTAACAAAATCAGAGCAAATTAATGAGAAGTAAAATAAATCTTAAAAACACCTTACCCCCACCCCAACCTCCATCCCAAGTTCTACCTCCTCCCCCTCAGTGGCACAGGGAGATGGGAATGGGGGCTATGGTCAGTTCATCACAGGTTGTTTCTGTCACTGCTCAGGGAGAGTCATTCCCCTGCTTCAGTGTGGGGTCCCTTCCACAGGAGACAGTCCTCCACGAACTTCTCCAATGTGAGTCTATCCCATGGGTAACAGTTCTCCACAAACTGCTGCAGTGTGGGTCACTATTCTGCAGGGTGCAGTCCTTCAGGGACAGGCTGCTCCAGCATGGGTCCCCCACAGGGTCACAAGTCCTACCAGGAAACCTGCTCCCCTGTGACTCCTCTCTCCATGGGTCCATAGGTCCCTGCCCACAGGTCACGGGTTTCCCATGGGGTCACAGCCCTTTTTCAGGCATTCCCCTGTTCCAGCCTAGGTCACCTCCATGGGCTGCAGGTGGCATCTGCATCCCTGTGGTCCTCCACAGGCTGCAGGGGCACAGCTGCCTCACCATGGGCTGCTCTGGGGGCTGTAGAGGAATCTCAGCTCTGCTGCCTGGAGCACCTTCTGCCCCTCCTTCTGCACTGACCTGGGTGTCTGCAGGGCTGTTCCCCTCACATGTTCCCACCTCACTCATCTCTGGCTGCAGTTAAATCTGCGCAATAACTCTTTTTCCTTCTTAAATATGTTATCACAGAGGTGTTACTATCATTCCTGAATGTCTTGGCCTTGGCCAGCAGCAGCAAGTCCATCCTGGAGCCGTCTGGCATTGGCTCTGCTTGACACTGGAAAAACTTCTGGCACCTTCTCACAGCAGGCATCCCTGAAGCCTGCCCTCCCACTACCAAAACCTGGTCACAGCCCATCAGGCAAATCCAAGCATATTTTCAGGGAAAACTGGTTTTATTTCCCCTGGGGCAAGAACATGAATAATTTCTTTTGGGTTTAGAATAAAATCAGCAGGATGGCCAGTGGCAGGGTGTTAAGTAGGAGTGGGTTTTAATCCATTTAAGAGCTTTGATTAGTTTTGGTTCAAAACTCCCTTCCCTTCACTGCAGATGAATCTGGATGGCTCCTTAGTACTTCAAAACAGCTTCTGAGATTTAGACTTAGGGTCTGAATCTCTTTTTGCTCCCAAAAACATCTTCAAAGCTTACTTCCAGCAACGAGACATCCTCTGGGCTCTTCAGCTGCAGCTTCACTTGCAAATGACTGTGAAAATAAGAGAAATATGGCCATTTTTGAAAGTAAAACCAGCCCATGGAGGTTTAAGAGTCATGGGAACACCCATAATTCAGCACCATGAGATGCTCTGGCAGTGGAAATGTTGCATTGTGTTAGGGTGTGTGTTGGCACAAGATGTGCTTGAGAACCCACCAGTACATTGGCAGGGAGATGAAGAATGAGGATGTGGAGGGGAGACCTGAGACTGGAGCAACTGAGGGTGGAAATTTTCCAGGTGATGCCAGGAGTGCCTGGAATGCTGGTTGTGTTTTAGAACTGTGTGGGTGATGCCAGGCCATTGGCCAATTTTGCTCCTGCTGCCCCCTGTCTTAATAAGTGACTGCAGCTCAGCCTCCTGGATTATTCAGACTGGGGAAGGAAGAAAAAGGGGGGGTGAGGCACATGCTCGCATGACTCTGAGGGTGCACCCAGTCTAATGAAAGCAAAGAAGCACCCTAGGACTCACTCACTGGGCTTTCAAGCATGAGCAGACAATGGGAGGGGTTCCGCAATAGGGAAAATCTTGGATTTGTGTAGGAACTTTTTACTTTTAGCCTTTTACTCCCCTTCCTACCCCCTGGCCTGTGACTCAACACCATTGCACACGACAGCGACAGCGTAACCCCAGGCACACAATCATCCTCCAGGTATTACGACTGTCATGCAAACAGATTGCTCACACCATCCTGTGCTGGGCTGAAAGGATTACAATATAGATTAGGATCAGGATTGCCTTCCTAACGTTCTCGGCCTCAAAACAGGTGTAAGGGAAAAACACATGAGGGAAATTATTTGCCAGTGGAGAATCTCTCCAGGAGCAATTGTTGGATAAATACTAACTGGAGATTGGGATCAGGCAGCTGCTGAGTTGGGCTTTTCCCACTTGGAGGTAGCCTGAGAGCAGTGTTACAGGCTGCAGGCCCATGCAAAGCAAAAATGCTGTTGTATGCATGCATGAAGGACCTGTGCACTCACACACTGAGTCCTGAGAGACTCTGGTAAAAGGGTAATAAAATAATAGAATCATAGAACTACAGAATGGTTTGGGTTGGAAGGGACCTTAAATATAATCTAGTTCCAAAATGGGCAGGGACACCTTCCACTAGACCAGGTGGCTCAAAGCCCCATCCGACCTGGCCTTGAACACTACCAGGGATGGGGCATCCACAGTTACTCTGACCAACATGTTCCACTGTCTCACCACCCTTACAGTAAAGAATTTCTTCCTTATGTCCAATCTAAACATACCCTCTTTCAGTTTAAAATCATTCCCCCTTATCCTATCACTACGTACCATTGCAAGAAGTTTCTCTCCAGCTCACTTGTAGCCCCTTTACGTACTGGTAGGTGCGATAAGGTCTCTCCAGAGCCTTCTCTTCTCCAGGCTGAACAGCCCCAACTCTCAACTTGTCAGCCTGGAAAGAGAACTGAACTCACTCCTTTGCCAGTGTGGTGGACAATGTGTGATACCCACTATTGGAGGGGGGTTAAAGAATGGAGGGAAAAGCATGACTGCAGAGCGAGATTCTAAGGATTCCCCAATGTATACAGGCTCTTGTTCAGGTAGTCCTGCATGTGTTGAGATTGTTTGAGAACTGCAGACACTAAGAGCCACAGGCCCAAAGTCACTATGTATTGCCAGGAGCTGGTATCTATGTTACAGAGTATTAACTCAAGCCTGCATGCGTGGTATATTAATTTAGATTATTTCCTGTAAATACATCTGTGCTGGAAAGCTCAGGTTGGATTCCATATGTATTTCTTGCCTGCTTTTTTCAGCTGGCTAGAACTTGAGCAAACAGATCATGTGACTTGCCAAAACCACCCAGTGAGTCACTGGCTCAGCCCAGATTAGATCTCAGGAGCTTTCTAGCTTTGATCTAGCCACAAGACCACATAGCCTCTTTCTATAGTCTTTGATGAAAGGCTACATAAACACACATAAGGGAGCTTACTAAATTTTTTTTGGAAGTTCTGAAAAATGTTTTGCCTCTGCGGCAAGCAAAATTGGAATGGACTATAAAAGGGTGCCATGCATGTATCTGCTGGAGTAAAAAAAGTAACAGTGATGAAGTGTATGTCCAAACACCTGAAAGAAAAACTGTGCAAATGACAACAGGATGCTCTGGATAATAATGCCATGAACGCTGTACCTGCCATATGGATCTTTCCACAAGAGCTGGTTAGCTTATAAGAGACATTCTTGCGTCATCCTTCAGAAAGTATAAACACATTAAGCAATGTTATTCTCTAAAACATCAACACATGAGCTACTTACAATGGACTAAAAAGTCATTGTTGCTTTGAGGATGTATTTGTCCCAAGTGATTCATAACAATCCATGGCACTGCGGCTATGAAGAACTTCTAAAGGATGCCTCCACTTCCAGGCAAGTATCCACAGAAACAAGCCCACAAATTTGCTTTGTTTGCCTGCTTTTACCTAGGATAACCTTTTAAGCTGCTTTGTAGACAGCCAGGCTTCCTAGCTGAAGCAGATGTCTATCCCTTCTTGATGCTAGGCTTTGCTTTCTGTACCTGCTGTGCTGCTGACTACTGTGGTCTCTCCTGGAGGAAGGGCAGTCTGACAGAGCCAGATGAAGATGAGGACATCTTGGTGGCAGTAACTCCTATAGTACAGTACTAATGTGGTTCCAGAGGCAGCTGCCAAGAATTGCTTCCCATGCTTGCCTGTGCCAGGAGATGTGTGGAATGATGAAACCGAAGCTAGCAGAGTGCAGGGCCCATGTAACCATGGCCAGGGATTTGGAGCAGGACCCGAGAGCAGCTCAGATATGCTCATGCTCTCAGGATGGGCAGCTCAGCTAGGCAAAGACTGTTTAGGCCTGTAAATCACCTTTTTTAGTTTCTTTCTTCCCCTGCCCCTGCTCTAGCCTCCCCGTCCCTTTGAAATTGGCTCTGAGATGTAGGGAGACATCCTGCAGTATATTTGGATCCTGTGTAGCCCCCATGGCCACCTGGAACTTAGCTCTCTGTTTTCTGAGAGACCCACATCATTAGGGTAAACCAGTGTGTGTGTCTGTGTCAACACATAACAAAACACATTGTAAGCACCCTGAGCTCAGGAACTAATACGTGCTCTGGCAGGAACACAGCTGTGCCAGCAAGAGCACAGGGTCATAAGCAAAGGCAATATTGTCTCCTGTGGGACTAATAAAGACAAAAGACAAAGCAACTGTTTACTGTACTATTGAGGGGACTGTTTGGGACACTGAGGGGGGAATGCAGCAGATACTGACACATAGTTGTTAAGTACAGGTAAATGTTCAACCTGAAAAGCACACAGAAACTCAACCCCAAACTGCACACAGGTGTTCTGGGCACTGGGGCAAGTGCCCTGCAGATGCACATTGGAGCAGCTTGTCTGCTGTCCTCCCCTCACACTGCTGTTAGTTTGTCCTACCTTCCTGATCTGAATCAACAATAGCATCCACGTGGACTCATGCATTCTACTCAGGTCAGTTGTAAAGGGGCAGAGTCAAAAGCATTTTGATGCTCTTGGAAACCCAGGACCTCTGTGCTCCTGCACCAGGATGGGCTCTGTACAGCTGCCAAGCTCTAAAAGCCTGCACAGCATTTGTGCCCAGTACCAGCAGGAAATGTCTTTCTTCTGGTACTGCAAGTAATGAGATGTGATTTATGGAGTGAAGTTCCACTTAATAAAACTGGAAATGAGATACTGATGGGTGGCTGAAAAGACCACCACACTGCACAAGAAAACAGGGCATTTAGTCCTCCAGTCACCTCTTCACAGCTCAGAGGAGGAAACCACACCATGATTTTAATTCACTGTTAGTTGGATCATTTCATACAGCCAACAGCAGTTCCCCAGAGTTTCAAAAAGTAGGGGTTCATTGCTTAAACTTCAAAGAGCTCTGGCTAGCTCAAAAGAGAGCCTCCTGACAGAAATGGATGGACTAATCACTCAATCTAAAAACTAGAAGTTGTTTTTGTACCACAGACCATAATCAAATTAGATTTATCTCATTCAAGTAGATTAGAGCACTAATTATCAGCCTATGTACACAGTGTGCACAGACATATCTGTGAACATAAACACCCATATGTTTCTATATTCAGAAATACAAACAAAGTTGAACCCAAAACCCAAGGGGATGTTATTGCTGCCTTGTGTGGGGAGGAGGACCTCCACATCTATGATGCTCAACAATCTTCACTTCATCAATGGCTTTTAATGCTTCAGACATCTGGGCTTGTCCATGAAGATGGTATCTTGGAGGTGGAGGATTTGCCAAAGCTTGTGGTGGAACAACAGTTAAGCCATAGAGAAGTGTATGGCCTGGTAAGACTGGAAGAGATTGCATTGAAGACTGGGTTTCTCCCAATGAAACATTAGTAGCCATCGGGCAAGTTAAGCCCTTGTGAACTTGTGGTCAAATTTCTAGCTGTAGCCTCTTCAGGAGAAAATCCAAGTGATGCTGCTGCCCTTGATGAAGTCAGCAGACCTGAAGAACATGTGTCATTGTCAGAAGCCCAAGCACACGCTGACAGACTTTGTCACTTCTATGAGACATGGGCTGGTACATCACATGACTTCACTGAGACCTCTGTGGAGCAGCAGAGAGCACCATCCAGGAGACAAAGGTCACAACATTTTTTCAGTAATGACATGACTGAAGGCCTGTTCACCATATTGACAGTGGGTTAAATGCACTCTCTCGCTTCGATGTCATTACAACACATTGCCAAGTCTGTTCTTTGGTGTTCCCACTTCATACAAATTATTGCTAACGTGACCATTTTTTTTGTGGTCCCCTTATGATTGAGTGGTCAAGGTTGTGCTGTGTTTATGTGTCCATGCATGTGTGTGTTTGCACATATTTAAAGCTGTTGTTGGCATAGTTGACTGGAAACATAAATGTAAAATGTGAAGTGTTAATGAAAACTGGAAAATACCCAAGACTATTCTACTGGTTGTTCAACAAACCATGATATCATGGAGATGGAAAATAGATATGTGGGGTAAGAAATAGCCTGTTTTAAAAGAGATGTAGAAAGAGCAATATAACATGAAGAAATAATGTACAAATCAGGCAAAACCCACAGGAAATAGAAAAACAGTGATGATAAATTACAAGTTAAAACAATGTAAGTGATTGATAAAAGGAAACCAAAGGATTAATAGACTATCAACAGCCAAGAGAGTAAAAGAAATGCGGAAAACATTCACGTAATCATGTCAGGAACAATGCTGCCTCTTCTCCCAAACTCATCCCCATGGCTGTATAGATTAATTGCCAAATGCAGATGGTAAAATCACAAACTGTGTTCCAAAAAAAAAAAAAAAGTCTATTTCTATTCTGCATTTGGGAAGGAGATGGATGTTCATCCCTTATGATATTGCAGATGGAGTGAGTACATCATTTACCATCTGGAACAATGGAGGATGTGAGGCAGCATCTGCTAAAATTAAACACTTCTTACATCATCTGGCCTGGCTATCTTTGTGTCTTAAAGGAGAAGACTATGTGGTAAAGTTTTATATTTACAAATCTGGGGGAATTCTAAAGACATGGGAGACTGACAGAGTAGCTCTGGAACTTAATAGGTGTAAAAGGGGCACTACAGGGACCAATAGGTTGGTGAGTAGGACAGTATCCCTCAACACAATCACCAAAAGTTCATTCAGGCCTTCAACAACAAGCCATTAGAGGTTAAAAATAAGACCAATGCTAATCAGTGGGGTTTCGTGGAAGGTAAGTCTTGTCAAAGAAACCTGTTGCCTTTTCCTTTGGACAAGATTAGAGATCTGGTTCACACAGTATTCTTGGCTTTCTCCACCACATGACAGGTTGATTAATGAGCTCACATTGTACAGGATGAATAGGGTATAAGCTAAGAGTTGGCCAAGTGACAGATGTAAAAAAGTAGTTATTAATAGGGGGTTAATGGGGATGCTTGAGGGATGCCTAGGGATGCTTGAGGGGGTGAAGTCAGCCACAGGGAGTTCAGTGTTTCTGTAGCTTCAGTCTGTGTGACTCAAATATCTCCATCCTACAGCAAAGGGTTAGAGATCCTGACGTTACACATTTGTCTTGGCAAGACCTTGTCTGTTTGCACACCACTAGGATGCATCGGAGCAATTGTCTCCATTATCCAGGTAGAAAAGCAAGGAGGTAACAGAGACGGGCTGCTATTTTAGGAAGCTGTGAGAAGCAGTGGATGCCAAGAAACCAATTGCTTTCTTAAGGGGTAGTTTGAGTGTGCAATAACAAATTTCTGGCCTAATAAACCCACAAGGGCCATCAAGCAAATCAGTAGCAGAGCTTGGAAAAGAGCTCAGCAGTTGCTGGCTTCAGGCGTGACCTGGGATGACTCACTTATCTAACACATGTTGCATCGTTTCCATGCAGGGAGCAGGCATTGACATCAGCAGGGCCGAAAAGATCTACTCCCGCTGGCCAGCACTGACTTTGCTCTCCTCCCAGCACATGCATCAACTTCCACCATCAAATAACTGGAACAGCACTTCATTTAACACCTCCACGCCCTGTTACTAAATGTTTGATAGGAGATTAAAGAAACAAATTCTTGTATGCTAATGTGCTCATCAAGTATTTGCTCCTAATTTATCACTTCACTTGCTTTGTTTTCTTTCCTGACAACTTGACTATTCACAGGAAATGTCACCTTGCGTGATATCATGATGTGACTGTTATACACAGTCGTAGGGAAAAGCTAGATAAGGTAAAGTTTATTATACACATTAGTTTTTTGTTTCTACAGTTGGCAGAGGGAAGCTTGTGTCTCAAAGTTTCCCAGTACCCTGTCAGCAGCAGCTGATACCTGGTTTAATGCTGTAGGCTGTCGGTGAGGCTGCAAGCAGAACCCCGTGTTGTCCTGGGAAAGCTGGAGAGGAAATGAGAAATCTCTCCGTGCTGTAGTTACAGCCAATTGCCCAGGAAAATCAGCAGAAACTCTAACCCCTGCAGTGGTACAACTGCAGCAAAGCCCAGGTAAGCAGCTGGCACAGGCTGCTGCCGTCTCCCGCGGTCCCAGCACAGGGCTGAGCCCCTGGACATCTCTTGCAGTGGCAATGGTCAGATTTTCTGGAGGCCCTGGCAGTATAGTAATAGCCAAAGGAGATGTGGCTGGGCTGGGAGAGCCCTGGGGATCCTGGGGCTGGAGTCCTGCTGCAGCACTGTGAGTCTCTTTCCCTGGTCATTGGAAGACACCCCCTGTGGAGGCGGGGTGACTGGGCAAGGAGGCTTTGCTGGTCGTGGCATCGGACCAGGGCACTTGCTGAGGTGTCTCAATACCCTCTTTGTTCACTCACCACACCCTAGGGTGAGGAAAGCCTTATTGTTTCCAGTTATCTCAAAATCACCCCCAGCTGGAGCCCCAGCCAGTGTGGCAGGAGATGCAGAAAAAAAGCACAGATGTACAGTGGGAAAAAATAGCCAGGACTTTTCTAAAAGGTGGAGATGAAGACCACCCTTGCTTACATTAGGATGAAGCTGCGGAATTTGTCCTGGACATCATGACCATCTGCTGCCTCTTCTGATGTGGAGGAGGAAGAGGGACTGGACTGCCATTCTTCTCAGGCTCCTGAGACATCCATCCCAGTAGATCCAGACAGTTACAAAGTCTGCCTGCCCCTGGACATCCACTAAGAGAGCATGGCAGTATTTACTAATTTTCCCAGAAATTACTCAATTGCTTCTTTTGTCAGAGGTTGAGATGATAGCTCTTGGTTGAATAAAACCCCTCTTTACCTCCTTGGGGCTCATATCTGCCCCTGTCTGATGAACACTCACATACTGTCCTTCACATGTAGATGGCCAATTTTCCTCCCTCCTCTCAGGTACCTGTTTGAGTGGGAATCACCCTTTCCTGGAAGCAGTACACCACAGCCCCTGGCATGGTACTGAACCTGAAACTAAATTTAAAAAGAATCAATGTATATCTCAGTACTGGCTCCAGATTGAGATCATTCACTGTGAGAGTGGATGGGGGTCCTGACTCTAATATTTTTCCTCTAAGCAGAATTTAACACAAATTTCAAGAGCACCAGATTGATGGGAGAGTCCTGGAGTGGCAGCATTTCTGTCTCCATCTGGTGCACAGACACCCCAGTGTGCTGCGTGCTTAGACATCTCCTGCCATATTTGTAAACAATACTAATTATTCTGAGCTCCTTCAGAAGCACTAGAATTTGAGGGAACAAGGACCCAATTCTAAAGCTGTTCTTCTGAGGTACTGCAAGCCTGGGTTCATCACACTGTGTTACTGAGCACAGAAACTCAGCAGCTGCAGCAGTGCTACAAAACCCTGAACACAAAATGCAGCTGTGCCAGCAGGGCAGAGCTGGAAACCCTCACCTGGGCTCAGACCTCCCTAAAGCTCCTCAGCATTACAGGAGGACATCAATATTCCCAGTTGTGAACTCAGCTTAGGAGTTAAGATTAAAAGGCTTTTTCTAGTGAAGAAGCCATGGGCTGCAGACACTCTTGGAGAGGCTGCAGAATGAGCAGCCCTGGAGCCAACAGTACCCCCCAACACTGCAGCCATAGGAAGGGGCTCACATGGATGTGGGCTCCTCAGCTGAGCTACAAGATCAGGAGTTTCTCAGGAGCAGTAGCTCAATGAAATCCGTGAATTGATATTGAGAATGTAATCAGTGCCTTGGGAGGCTGTGAGCAGGCCGGCAGCAGCCAAGGCTGTGATGCTGAATGCAGGAAGCTCTATTACTGCTACTACCAAGTTGTGTCATTTTTCCAGATTGTTTGTTGCTGCTTTTTTTGTTTATCATAGAGAGAAAAAAAATCAATAATTTTCAAGGGGCATGACAAAAAGCAAATACCTTCCCTTTTTTCTTTTATAAAATATATAATTAGCAATATTAAAACTAATGCCTATGACAAAATATCATTCTCATTCATGCATGGGTCAAGCACAAATCAACCTCATTTACACCCAAGCACTAAGATTAGTTTAGGTTTGTGCAGCTGCAAACTTGTCGCTCTCTGCCTCAGTCACATGCATTAGCCATGGGCTCTCCCCACCAGTGACACATCTTCGTGCCCTGGGCAGTCCTGTAGTGCTGCCCATGGAACAGAAATAGCTGGGGGAGCTCCACGGGTGAGTCTGGCAGCCTGCACTCAGCTCTGGCTGAAGGCAGGTGGTTACACACTGACCCAGTTCCTCTAAAGTGGACATGTCCAGCCCGCAGTGGCCAGGAGCTGCAGCAGGAGATCAATGTGGGGCAGGAGCACATCTGTGCCATGACACAGGGTTCAGCGTGGGGCTGCCCGAGGTAGCTGAGACCCAGCTGGCACAGCCACATGGCACAGCCACATGGCACAGCCAGGGTCTGTCTAGCTCCAGGTTGGAGAAGCCAGGCTGTATTTACACAGCGCTGCCTACGAGCTCCCAAGCCCCGGCTCTTGGCAGCTACAGCCTGATTTGTCTAGACTACATCTGGACTTGAGCTGGCTCCTGGCCAGCTCAAATGAATCTTTCAACACCATGCTTCCCACGTGTCCAACCCTGGGATTAGCAGGGGCAGTGAGAGCTCCCATCCATCTGCATCAGCATCTGCATCAGCCAGTGGAGTCAGTCCCATACAGGCTGATAATATATCCTGAATTTGCAACCTTTGAAGTAGACACTCCTTGTTTTGCATTTGCAGCTCATGCAAGGGTCCTTGTTCCTGACTGGTATTCCTTGGCAAATCTGCAACAAAAATACTAACAATATGCACTATAAATATATATATTTTCTAGCAGCCAAGCCAAAATTGAATGAAATCCATGGAGAGGCATAGTGGGACATTTATTTTTGTTCTGAATAAAAAAAATAATTGTCATCTAACATGAAATTTTCAGGTCATAGTTGACTCTCAGGCTATGTCCATATTAGTGTATTAAGCAGCACACATTCCTGGGCTCTGATACACAATCATCTGTGGTATTGAATAGTTAAAATGTTCCACTGTGCAATGCTGGATGGTGTTAACCAGCAGGCTTCCAAACAATTCCAAAGCATTGGGTGTTCGTATAGGCTAGTCAGCTCTCAGTGAACAGGTTGGATATGGCTGCTCTGTCTTGATGGATACGGGAATTTAACTGTACAGACATTCCAGTTGGCCTCAGGGCCAGAAATAGTCCCAGGAACATTTATTTTACCAGTATAGACATGGCCTTTGGTGGTGACCACTTATTTAAGTGTATGTAAACAGGTAATTAGGATTGCACAATTGTTGCTTGGACTAATTGCATATGCCAGGTCTTTACAAGAGGGTGGGTGCTCAGCACCCAATATGTACCTTTTTAAAAATAAAAAAAAAAAGAAAGCAGCAGTAATTGTGCATAATAAACACTTGAAAACCTGGCTCCAGGGGTCTGTTTAAAGCTGGCAGAATTCAATAGGAGTAGTTGAATTTGCTATTTCCATGGTGGTTTGGGTTGGGGTTTGTTTGTTTGTTTGTTTGTTTGTTTCATATTTCTTGCAGTTTCTGAAATTTGTGGCTTATTGTGGCTGCCCAGATGGATGTGAGAGTAAAGAAAATTGGCTACTCAACTTTTTTTTCAGACAAAATTGCCAAGCTAGAAAGTGGAATCCTTGAGAGTCCAGGAGGGAAAAAGAACAGGAATGGTTAAAAATGGAGGACTAGGGCTGGGCCTATTTATCTCTGATCCACAGCACTAAAAACATAGCAGCAGGTGATTTAAATTGATTATTTGAATAGTGCTAATTAGCACTATAACAAAAAACTTATTTTTTCCCCATTGAGTATCATAATAGGATTTGTTTTTCTATTAGCAAAATATGCCTTTTTCATATTTTTCAGCTTATTACATTCCCTACTGCTCTTTAATTCATGTCAGATTAATAGCAAGGAAGATTTCAAATGCAGCTTGATTCGTTTTAGCATGTTCTCTCTTGATCAGCATGGTTACTTGGGGACTACATTCCTCAGACTCTTTCCTGCTGTGCTGGTCATTCAGCGTGGTCACTGGATGGCAGTGAGTTTCTATCAGACTCATGACCTTACTTGTAATTGCTGACACTCCAGTTGGAGTTTTGAGCCCTCTAATTGGGCATCATGGTGTTAGTATCATTTTTTTGAAATTGTTCTTCAGTTCCAGTTGGCTCTAGTTTAGGTATGCAGGTAAGTTTGAGGGTTTTCTGGTTCAGTTCATCTGTTTGCAAAATGAATATAATGCTTATTAATTAATCATGAAGAAAATCTTATTCTGTGTAAAGATCCTTTTTTTTTACCTCCTTGTAGGATTTCAGAACCTCTTGAAAATGTTGCAAATAATTCCCAGAGGTCACTTTATCTCCTGCTGAAGTACTGCCAGCTTTGGAGTGATCTGTGGCAAATATTTAACATTCCAGAGCAACAATTTAGGCTAGGAAGTGGAAAGGAAAGCCTTGTTCAATTGAAACTAGAGGGAGATTTCAGATAGGCGGGATGTTAGTACCTCAATTGTGCTTTGATTAATTACAGATACCTCCTAGGGGTAGTCATAAACTTGGTCACCTTTTATAAACAGTCATAAGAGGAAAGGAACTATAGAAAGGGAATTTTGGAATCATCCTTTGCAAACATGAATGAGTTAAACACTATCTGATAAGAAGGCAGTGTTTTGGGTTTTATTTTCAAAACATCCCATGTGTAAATGAGTAATGCAACTTTTCAACCTCTTGAGCAAGTGGCCATGTACATAACGAGCTGTTTACTCAAGATACTTCCATCAAACACAATCAGGTTGCCTAACTAAGTTTGCAAGACCCCCCCATTGCAAAAGGTACTGACTGCAAAGGTCTGGAACAAAAATCTAAGGAAGGATTAAAGCTAAATGTGACATGGATAGATAGTGAACATTGACGTACTGAAATGTTATCTCTGGGAAAACAGGGACAGTGACTGTTGGGCTGCTGGAAAACAAAACCTGACAGGGAGCCATCAAGTGTAAAACTGGAGAGAAAACCTGCCAGTCAGGGGAAAGGTGAGAGAGGGGAAAAGTTTAGTGGGAGATTTTGCCCTTTTCTGTAACTGATTAGATCCAGTGCAGAGCCTGGAGCAGCTTGATTTGGTTTGACTGCTTAAGGCAGCCCGGCCTGGAAGTACATATGTTCTGCAAGATCACACATAATTTATTTTTTAGACTATATCTGATAAATGAAACCTATGATAAAATGTACCAGTTTATCTCAAGAAAGCCATATTCATTATAAAATGCCAGGACACAGATATATTATTTCAAAACCAATTACTCTCTAGTATTAAGTCCAAGATACCTGCATTTTAAAATTCTTGATCTTTCCAGGTTTTGGCACAGGAACTATCAGTTTCTGCTAGTCAGACGTTATCCTTCAAGCACTGACATTTAGAGGTGGGAATTTTGAAAGTCGTATTCAAGTTTACCCATGCATAAGTAGGTCAATGTCCTCTGTCTTATGCCAGGCAGGAGAGCCAACTCATGGATCAGAGACTTGGAGCTGGAATAAAAGTCTCACAGACCTGGCCAGTCCTGAGGTTCCAGCTTGAAGCTCTGACACAAATTCCTGAATATTTTTTCTCTATACTCTTCTGTAAAGTAGGTAATCTTGAGCAATATTGACTGGTTATTCATTTAAAATGGGGAACAGAGGAGAAGAGAAGGAAGAAGTGGACTGATGTCCATTTTCCAGACCCTAGAAAACTCTGGGAAAAGTATCAAACAAATTGTTTGCAAGCCCAAGATGGGCAGCAGTCAACATGGATTTATCAAAAGCAAGTAATGTAAAGCAGATCTTTCCTTTTACAGTAGGTCAAGTGGTTTAGGGGATGGGGACAAGGTAAGGGTCTTCCATCTTGATTTTTGTCTTGATGTAGTCTGACACAACAGACAAATGCTCTCTAGAATAAGTCACTATGTAACAGTGACTGTTGGCTTGTGCTTGTGCAGTACACTATTAGTTTAACTATAAATTAATCACCATCTATGTAGAAAACTATAGCTGGTGGAGTTCTGCAAGGGCCTGTGCTGCTTCACCCTCTTCTATAACCAGATGGATGATGACAAAGCTGAGTGTATGTTAGAAGCCATGGTCAGAAATCAAAATGTTTGTGACAAGTTGCAGAAATAGGTTGAAAAGGGAAGAGCTCAGTGATGCAGGTGCAAAATGCTACACCCAAGCAGAAATAGAGCAACTAGACCAATTTGGGACAGGGAACAATTGTTTAGCTGGCAGTTCTCTTTAGAGAAGACTCTAGGGTTATAGTAGATCACATGCTGAACATGAATCAGCTGTGTCATGGGATTGCAAAAAAAGGCAGACATTGTATTGGGTTCTGGTAAGAGGAATGCAGCTTGCGAGACAGATGAAGTCATCCTTCTGCTCCACTTATCATTGGTGAGGCCTTGGCTTCAGTATTATGTTGAGTCTGGGGCACTCAGTAAAGATTTGGGTCAGATGGGGAGAGGCCAGAAGGGGGAAACAGGAATGATCAGAGATCTGGAAAAAGTTGTGTTGCCATGGTGAGACTGAAAAAATTGTACTCAACTTAGAGAAAACTGAAAGGGAGAACAACAGCATTCCCCAAATACAGAAAGAGTAGTTAATCTTTCTTAAATGTATAGTGCACTAAAAGAGTGGCTTAACTCTCATTAGAAAAGATTCAGTTTACTACTGGGAAAAAAACCCAAGCAACCTAATGAATAAAGACAATGAAACAGTAGAATCAATAGCAGAGCTTGAAGGACAACCTAGGAAAACAGGACAGGAATTACACAGGTACCATTTATTGTTTTTAGAGGGACTTGTTTTGAAACAAGAAGGACCATTTTTAGAGATCCTTCTGCTTCAGTTTACTTGGGGTGTATGGGACAGTATATATTAGGCAATCCAGTATCACAACATCACATCGTGGCTGAGGCTGGAATGAGCACCTAGAGATGGCTTAGGCCAACCCTCTGCTAAAGTGGGAACAACTAGAAATAGTGGCTCAGCCATGTCCAGTCAGGTTTTGAATATATCCAGATATTTAGACACCACAATGCCTCTGCTCAACTTTCTCTGCTGTTTGACCACACTTTTCTATTTTCAGTTATTGGAATTTACTGCACTGCCTCTTGTGCTGTCCTTGGATGCCACTGAGAAGAGTTTGGCTTCATCTTCTTAACAACCCCCCATCAGGAATTAATTCCCAACCCCCCATCAGGAATTCATTCACTTGGATAAGATGCTTCTAAGCCTTCTCCAGGCTGAACAGTCCCAGTTCTCTCAGCCTCTTCTCATACAGCATATGCTCCAATCCCTTAATCAACCTCATGACCTTTCTCTGGATTCATTTCAGTGTACACCCAGCACTAGACACAACACTCCAAGTGTGTCCCACCAGAGCTGAGCAGAGCAGTAGGATCAACTCCTGATGATGCTTCATCATGCACGTCATCCATGAGTATCTTGGAGTTTTGGCTGCAGTATCAATCCCTGCAGTAAACCACTAGTGATTGGCCTCCAGCTGGGTTTGTGACAGTGATCACAACTTACTAAGTCTGGCAATTTAGCAAACTGTCAGTTATTTGATCTGTATTTATCAGTTAATCTCTGAGGACTTCATAGGAGACTGTACCAAGAGTCTTGCCAAAGTGAAGATAAACAACATCTATTACTGTCCCTTCATCCACCAAGCCAGGTATCTCATCATACAAGTCTATTTGGTTTGAGCATAATTTCCTTTTCATAAATCCATGCTGAATACGTCTATTCATCTTCTTGTTCTTCATATGTTTGGCAATATTTTCCAGGATTATTTCTTCTACCACCACCCCAGTGACAGAAGTGAGACTTGTAGTTTCCCAGCTCTTCCTCCTTGCTCTTGTTGTAGATAGTAGTGACATTTACTTTTTTCCAGCCCACAGAAACACGCCAGTTTGCCCTGACCTTTCAAAGATAACTGAAAGTGGCCTCATGATGACATTTGCCAGCACCCTCAGCACTTGGGGATCAGGTTCCATTGACCTCTGCATATTTTCTTTAAATTCCCTAACTTGCTCCTCACCCACCAATGGTAAGTCTTTCATGGTCCAGACTTTCCCTCTAATCTCAGGGCCCTGCAATTCCTGGTGGCAGGTCTCACCAATAAAAAGTGAGGTGAAATGGGCATCAAGTACCTTAGCATTTTCCATGCCCTTTTCATCAGGCCTCCTGCCCCATTCAGCACCTGGTGTATGTTTTTCCTAGTTTTCCTTTTGCTGCTGACATAACTGCAGAAACCCTGAAGTCCAGGTTGTGATCCTGTACTCCACCATTTTATGTTCACTATAGTCAAGGCTGTGCCTGACCTTCATATCCCAGATCAGTCTTTCCTTGTTTGCAAGGACGAAGTCTGACACTACGTAAAGGTGTGTCAGTGTGTGGGGAAGGGGGACATTGCAATGTCGGAAAATTCAGCGGTCAGAATAACTTCCTGACTGTGGTCTGAAAAAAATAGAGAATTAGGGTATGGATCTCCTTATTTTCCGTCCATCTGTCCGTCCCACACATCTGCCACTGCATCCACACAGGGGTTATCTCTGAATTAATTTTTCTATCTGGCAGGAAAGCTGGCAGAGTTGGGTAGGTGTTGCATTGAACTTTTGAGTTCAGTCCACTATAGTCAAACTGACTCACCTTTCCCAAAATCCTCCATCTCAGCTTGGCAAGGAGAATCATCAGAAACTCCTGCTGGGGTTGTGAAGGGAGGTAGTGTCTGGTCACATGGTGAGGATGGGGATTGCAGAGGACATGAATAAGGGGAAACAGGCAGAAAGAAGGTAAAAAGAAAAAAGAAGAAAAAAGCATGACAAGTAAACCTTTCTGTGTGCAGAACACGGCTATCCAGAAGGCTGATTCAAGTAATACATCCACTACTGACTTACAACATACCGTAGTTAAGTTCTGTTGTTTCTTTGGGCTGTTCGACCCCCTCCCTTCAGCCGCAGAAGTGTTGAGGGCAGGAGAGGGAAGAGGAAGGGTTTGGCTGAGGAAGATCTATCTCTGCCTCCACTCTGCCAAGCCTGCACACAGGAGGCACATGTCTCTCATCATGAGGTCAGCAGTTATGTGGCTGTGTAGCTCTCTTCCCTCCCTGCCTCAACCTGATGCAAAAGCTCATCAGCTGCAGGAGTTTTTCCTCATTCTTGCAATAGGGTTGTGACCTCAGGCACCAACAATCTTCTGGCTGAGCCCTGGATTGAGAAGGCTGGTTTTGGTCTATCTTCTCCATGCCTGGGAATGGCCTGAGTTCAGTGTTTTTGGTATTCTTTCTTTTCCTGGCCTAGCAGAGAGGGAGGATGTTTGGGAAGCTGGAAATGAGTGAGGTGAGTTGGAGGATAGGGAAGTGATTTTGTCAGGGAAATACAATAGGTTGGTTTATTTTGCTGTTTCTGGGGAAATATTTTCTTTTCTGCTAGGGCAGATAGGAGAGGTTATTCTTCTGCATCGATAGCTGTATTTTATCTAAACTTGTCCAGTGTTTGAGATGGTTGCTCTGAGATGTAGCCACAGGAATAAAAATAAAAAAAGAAGTCAGAATTCCCTTGCTCTGCAAATAAGACATGAAAAATAAAACCTGAACAAGATATAAGGGAGAGGAGGACAGGCAAAATTATCATCCTCCATAGTCAAATGGCACAGGCCCAAGAAGGGATATGGCTTACACTTGCACAAACAGGCGTTACCTTTTGCCCTTGTTAGAAGTGACTCAGCTGCAAATATCCTCCTGAATTGATTGTTACCCTGGAAAAACAAATGATTGAAACTTTGTAGAATGGCTTGTGCAAGGCACCACAGTCCGGCAACAGGACACAAGAGAGATCAGCATGCTGATTGCAAAAAAAGTCTTTCTAAAGACCACAACAGCCTTTGAAGCACACTGTAAGGCACATAAAGACTGAAGCACTACAGGTAGGCAAATAAAACCTGTCTCTCCCCAAAGTTAATGAAAGTATTGCCACAGGCTAACTTCAGGGGAACAAGCTGCGAACTGTACTGAAGCCTCTACCCTGGGATTATATGCTCTGCAGCAGTACTAACTGGCCTTGGCATGTGAATAAACAGCAGGAATGAGCTTCTATGAAATAAACAATGGAGAGATATTTACCTCCCTGAAAAGTCAATATTTTAGCACAAACATGATTGGGAGAATTTATGAAGGCATTTTGTTTGTAAGCAAATTTCAAAGCTTTTTTTGGGTTAGTTTTTTAGCTGCTATTATTTACATTTTTTAATGGCAAAACAGTTCCCAGAAGACTGAATGGGATGAGTTTACGGTTCCAGCAAACTGAGGGAGTGACACACAGTACTTCAGTGGAGGCTGTGCAGTGGGAGTGAGCATGTTAGGATGCTGGGTGAAGCTGCTTCCCATGGAGATATTCAAAGTGATGTCCTCAGCCTGAGTTTCTGCCTCCTGCTAAGCGATGTGATGTACAAATACCCTGCAGATTAAAGTGAGCTTTCCAGATCTCCCCCCTTCTGAATGCTCTGTGTATTGATTGAAAATTTAGTTTACTTTTTTTTTTTAATCCTGTCCAATTCAGTCCTTCAGTCTATTCCTCTAAGAAGATACCTTTTGGTATCTTGAGAACTATTTTATGGTTCCTAATTCTTCTGTCAAACAAATGGACATACTCAAGAGGGTTGACCTTGGACAAAGGAGTGAAGCCAGGCCACCCAACTTCAGTGGTGAGTGTTCTCAATACATCTCTATCACTACATCTCTAGAGATGTTACCACTAAGTTCTCCATTGCTCTGCCTCTGAGTTTAGGTTGTAATTTGGCATTGTTACCGCTTTCCATTCACAGTGCAGGGAGCTGAGATAACCATTTCCCTAGCCTAGCAAAGTACCACAAGCTGTGATGAAATGGCTAACCTGACATTACTTGGCAAGCCCAAAACTGCAGCCTTATTCCTCAGCTTCCTTTGTGCCTTATTGTGCAGAATCCCTGCTTAGCTCTGTAAAACTGCTCAGAGACAAACATTAAGTGTCTCTTCCTCTGACTTCCTTACCAAAACATCTCACTTTAATCTAGAAATGCTTTAAGAAAAGAAATACAGATGAATGCTTCATATAAAACCCTGTGGCTCTAAATAAATAGTTTAAATAAAAGATGAGGTGCAAAACTGAAAAGTCATAGAAAGATCAAACTGTAGAGTTTGCAGTTTTTCTTCTACCTCACAAATTATTAGTTTCCTGCTTTGATGACTTCAAGCTTAAATGTTATATTGGTGTGGCCTTAATGAGCACCTCTGTCCCATAGATTTCAGAGAAAAAAAATGCTGTGATTTGCATTGTTTTGCTACATATGAAAAGATCTGTTTCTCACACGTAGTGCTTCAGAGCTGCACCACTAAAGCCGTCCTGATAACTCTGGGAAAACACCAGCTGTATAGCTGTAGCTGTTACTATATCCTGTACTGTAGATGGCTAACATGACAAAGAAGCCAGGGTTTCCTGGAGTATCTCAGTGGTTAGGATGCTGGCAGATGACTCAGACACAGAGGGGTTTAATTTTGCTTCTATTCAGTGACCTTGCATAAATCATTTCCCACCCTCTGAAAGTGCTTTGAAAATGATGGCTAACAAGTGGTATATAAGAGCTTGGTGTTTTAGCAGGGCCTGGCAGTCATTTCAACACAGCCATTTTGTAATCAGAGAGACAATGGTTTATACTTGTGCCAACGTACTTCATTAGGGCTCTCCAGTACTGTGTGGTTCCCAGTGGTACTGCTCACTGCTGTGCCATGAACACTTCAGCTCTTTCCCCCTGCCCTGAGCTCCCCATGCCTGTGTTGCTTGGTGAGAGTGATAACTGCAGCTTTAAAGGAAAGCTAATGTGGTTGGTGGGCAAACTCGGTTTTTTGGTTCCTCTGACCAAAGGAAAATACGCAGCATGGGAGGATGGCAGACAGAGAAAGGGAATATGAAGATGGATTTCAGGAGAAAGCTTTCTGACAATGAGTTTTGAAGCAAGAAGCTCATGCAATGAGGACCCAAACCACATGGAAATTCCATGCTTGCTTCTGAGTGTTGAATCAGTGGGAACCCTTCTTGGGAGCAGACTGGAAAGGAAGTACTTGGCATTGAGATGAACCCCTACATGTGCGGCAACTTATGCTTCAGTGAATGTCTGCTCCTTACCTAAGCTTACCTGTGTGCAGAGAAAATCCAGTCTCTTGTAATTTCTTCTGCTACTTCAGGTTTTGATTATTTCTGGATACTTTTGACTTTTTGATTGCCATGAACTAGGTGTCCATGATTGTACTCCGGACAAGAGAGAGGTCAGTCAGGCTGTTACACTGAGAATCAGGTGGAGCACAAACGAGATTTATCCTTTTTGTTACTTTGTCTCACATGTAGGAAAATTTTCACAGTGAACTGTCCAGATGTTTCTTAATCTGTATATTGTTTCATGTCATCCATCCTATTCTTCTTCATGGTCTTCTCTTTTTCTTATGCAGTCCTGAGACTTTTTTTTTTCAAATGAGGGGCCTTGCTTGCAGAAGTCCAGTTGTGGGACAGAAAAGTATGACCTCTCAATGGTTGTGCCACATCTGAATGGTGTGTATGGCACCACTGCGTTGAGTGCTGGCTGACTACATAACATGGATCATTAATTACCGATGGAAGGCTGCTCTCTGCTCTAGAATAAAGGGCAGTTTTCTAGTAGAAAACTCTCTATATGCAAATCACCACCTCTTTTGTCATTAGAGACCAGATTGAATGGGTACAGGGGACATCTCTCTGAAGGACATTTCTCTGTCTCAGTATCAGGAGAGAGATGAGTAACAAGAACACTGACCTGCTACAGTTCTTGTCTCCATGGAGAGCATTTTGCAAATATGCATTTTGGAGCTAGATTATACCAGTGTCCTTAACTAGCATCACATTGCTAGAAAGGACAAGAAACGCTAAAGAAGAGCCTTTTTCCCCAGGTCCTACCTACCTCTTTCACACCTGAATGCTCTCCACTGTTGCTCCTTGTTTCAGCAGGTTCCTGAGATCCAGGGGCTATGCTTTTTACACTGCTGTCTGATCAAGCACTCAGAGAGGCTGTGATCTAATCTTGTAAATTGTTTTAAAACACTGCTCATGTTAAAGGTACCCAGCCTGATGTGATGGCCTGAAGAATCTTTCAGTGTTTGCATTTCAACTCAGAGCTCTCTCCTGACTGTGTATCTCTGTTTAAATGCTCCTTTTCATAACACCTGCAGGTCTAACAGGTTGAAGACCTCAGGTTACAGCTGAAGTTTCTTCCAGTGCCTTGTGTATATGTGCCAGATTGCTGTGTTCTTATTTTCCTAAAAACCCCACATGTCTCTTTGCATCCTATACCATGTAGCCCTGAAGAGTAAACTTTTGGCTCAGTGAGGTATAAGTTTTTTTTAACCTATTAGGAAGCCAACACTGCTTTTATTTGTCGGGCACCTTGAGTTCTGAAATCCCATTTCCATGCCAAGATGAAGAATTAGGAAGAATCCCAGAGTGAAAAAGTGAAGAAATTATCTGAAAGCTTCAGTAGTACTGCAGTGACACTCAGGCAGACATTAGATTATTGTCACCTACTGTGATAAGGGACCCAAATTTGGCTTATGCACCACATTGTATTGTATGAAATGGCCCAGGTACATCTGCTTCTTTTTCAATTCCATTTTGCACACCTGCCTTGCTGTGACTATGGAGTTGAGGAGTACCCCTTCAGATTTGATTTCTATAAAGCAGTTTGTCATTTGGGATTCCTTCACTGCCCATGACAAACTTTATGGCAAGAACTTTCTGAAGGCCTTGATCTAGGCCTCCTTCACACACAAATGATATTCTACCCCAGAGTCAGCCAATGGGCATTTTGAGACAGTGCAGTCCAAAAGCCTTGTTTTCAAGTGGGCCAAATGCACAGAGCTCTATTTTCAGCTGGATTTCAGATGTCTTGTAAAAGAAACCGGGAACAAATCCAGTCCAGCCTGCAGTTCTTAGGCCGAACTTTCACACCAGTGTAATTCGGTGCACATGTAACAGCACAGGCTTCAGTTAATATGGGAGTGAACAGGAATTCACAGCATTCTTGTGCCAAAAGTGCCCCTGTCTTGGGCCTGTGGGCTACCCTGTGTGCTCCTTACAGTAGGGAGCTGCTCCTGCACCAAATACCCATGGGTTTAAAGGATCTATCAGCAGTTGTAGTTATTTTGCCAATATAGGAAAAGGGCTCATCATCTGGCCCTACGGGTTCTACTTTGAAAGATTTTTAAGAGTAGCTGTGAACACTAAAAGGAGCCCTTCTCTCTTATCTGTCTGTTTGTGGTTTTGTAGTGGACACATAAGGTCTGGGCTGGGAAAATCCCCAAGCTGTGGAGAACAAGGCTCAGTGGATGAGGTCTGGCAGGTTCCTTGTGTGTGATTGGGCTAAACCTAACGTGCTTATTATGTATGCTCTGAGCCATCCTTCAAGTGATCCACACCAGGGTACTGCTGAGGTGACACACTCCAGGTTGTGAATGCAGCAAAAAAGTGCGGAGCTGGGCCCAGATGGAAGCGAAAAAGGGACTGGACAGCACTAGTAGGTTCTGAGGGAAAAAAAAGAATGGAAAAATACAGGTTCCTTTCTTTGTACCTACCAGACTTGCCTTAGCTGCTCAGTTTAAAAGTAAAGAAAAACATCAGCTTGGCAAAAAAAAAAAAAAAAAAAAAGAAGAAAAAAAGTGTCTACAGATTTGTCTCCCTTTTTTTCGTTGAGTTTGCACATTTCACTTCTACAGGGGAATAACAGCTGCAAACTTTCCTCATCACAATTGCAAAGAAATGATCATCCCCTTTTGCTGCATTTCCTAATTCTCCCAGTTCCTCTTTCAGGTTTATGCCTTTTCTGCATGAAGTTCTCTTGGTGGCATGGAAATTAATTGAAATGAGTGTGACTAAGAGGGGAAGACCCAATAATGTCAGGATTTCAGTAGTAGCTCCTGAGTTGCGTAAGTACTATTTTTACAGCGATTGCAGACAATCTCATGAATCATTGCAAATGTACACAGCTAAACACAGGCTGTTTCTTCCCAAAGGCTGGGCCTGAGTGGTTAAAGCTCGTACATCCACAGTGCATGGATGCTAATAATAACCACTGCCTTTAGACAGCACTGTGAGCTGGTGTCACTCACAAACATGATGGGGCCTGATTCTACAGAGGTGTAACGAAACCACAGCATTCATTGAAACAAATCTCCTGCAAGCAATTACCAATTCCTGTAGCCTCCTTGGACTTCCTGCAAAAACCTCACTCCCACAGACCATTAAAAATATCCCTGCCGGGAATCTAGAGGCAAAAAACATGTTCAAATCCCCACATGCTGTATTTCTCCTTTCCTTCCTCATCTGTGCATTATTTAAGTGTTTTCCACTTGCCTTCAAGGTCAGCTGTAACCCTTAGAGGTCCCTATTTGAGGTGACTTCTGTTCTCCAGGTACTGTTTGTCCAATTTTCCTATGCAGGCTTTTGAACTTCCATCTGCATGCCTTGCCAACTGTTATGGGAACTTCTTCCTGAACTGAGAGTGGTTCATTGTTCAGTGCCCATGTGCAGAATCATCAGCCTAGGCTGTTTCTTTAGAAAGAATCAAAAGAGGAAAGGGAGAGAAAAAGCTACCCTCTTTATTATATGACAGGCAATAATCCCTATTAAGTTCCTGTATAATCTTTATTGCTATTACCGCTTGCTTTCCTCTGCTCTGCATTCCTTTTTTCCTTCTTTCAGTATGAGCAAGCTGGGAGTCTTCATTCACTCTGACCTTGAGATGGCATATTTAGTTTTGGGAGAGGCAGCATTAATCAGTGCGGCTGCATGAGTATCTCTAATGCCTCACGGAGAAGGCTTCCTGTGCTTCCAGTCTCGGCTCCTCTTGCGCCTCCTGGCCCCGTGGTCGCATTACATTACCCTTACTTACTGCACTGTAGTCTCCGTGCTGTCTGCACTGACAGGATGCATCATGGCAATTTGATGACTGCAGAGCATTACGGAGACGGACTCCAGCCAGGGAGTCTCGCTCATGCAGCAAGAAGCAGGCATGAGGCTAGTAAATGATGGGGACTGGGAAGCAGAAATGACATTAGCTGGGACACACAGGTACAGGGACAGATGAGAGACTCACTGTCATGCAAAGGCTATGCTTGGTCCCTTCTCTATTACTGTAAGGGTTGTGCAGGCATTAATGGGGTCAGGGAACCATAAAACACAGGGTCAGAAGAGACTGTGTCTCCATACCCCAGCTAAGATGTGAGAATCAGTGACTCAGTGGTAAGGGATGAAGGAATGTCATTCTTGAGCCATTTATTTGACTGCCAGCCCATAGCCTGGAAGATGAGATTGCTTGGAGTTGGTTTTATAGCTTTGCTGTCCTCCTCCAGGCATTTGTGAAGCATAAGGGTGTATGCTCAGAACACTGAAGATTGAGGACCTGTTTCCAGTGAGATGCATATTTAGTTTGATGCTGCTCTTAGACCAGATTGGTTTCCTGTTTTCATCTGGCACTTCTGGCTTTGGATGGCCAAGTGTGCTGCTCCTCTTTCACTATTCATTTGCCCTTGTGCTGAAGAGCAGCAGAAGGACACACTTTGAAGATCCTTAAATTTAAAAGTTAAAGTAGGTTGCAAATTGCTTCTCCTAACCCCATTATTAGGATTAACAGAGAGAGTTACCCATGAATCATGACAAATTGTTTTTATCTTTTCACAGATGATGTATAGCTGTAGTTAGAGCTTAAGAGGTTGTGAAGTCACTGCAAGTGTGCTTTCCCAGCCAGAAGCAAAAGATGCTTGAATGTAAATTGGAGTAGGACATTCTATTACTAATAATGCTTCCATTTGTAAAAATACTGTACAGCAATGTTGTAAAATATTCTGCTTTTAAGAAGAACAAACATACCCACAGGGAACACAAAATATTTAAAATTTATGTATGAGATAGAAATATGATAACAATGTAATAGAGGTGCATGTCCGTTTACTATAGTATGTAACTGTACTAGTCTCAAAGCAGTGGACATGCAGTGAAGAAAACATGGGCTTGTGGGCTAGAAATCTGAGTCTCTCTGAGCATTGATATGTATTGATGTAGAGTCTGATATGATCTGATTCAATAAAATTTCTCCAGCTGTGAGACTTCTGCTCCCCTCCAATCATCTGTACATTTGCTTGAATCACTTTAATTTCTGTAATTTTGAGGAAACCCCAGGATTTTAAATTTCCTTGAAAACGAAGGTTGTAAAACTTCTCTGCAATCCTTTCTTCTATGCCTTGCTGCCACTGAATGTTGGGCAATTGGTACATAAAGGCTGCTGAGAAACAGGACGAAAAATATGAGTGTTGTTTCAGTGCTTTTAGAGATAAGCATCTCAAATGCCCAGTGAACAAGTTTGATGCAATTGTTGCTCTAATGAATCCCCAAAATACTAAAGACTGTGAAGATGTGAGAAACGATAGACCTTAACTGTCACGTGCCTCAACATTCAGGGTGTATTCCTTCTTGGATCCCTGATAAATTAGCTAGCTAGCTAGCCTTTATTTTATCTTACCTAATGCTAACTATAGCAGCCTGGACCCTGTAGGGACTGGGGATTTGCAGTAGGAGCTACACAAGGATAAAACTGTGAAAAACAAAACTTAGTGTAATTAAAAGCAATCTGCTCCCATTTCGTTCACCAAAACTGCCCACTGGAAGCACAGTCTGGGGAATAAAGTAGGGCTGAGGGAGGCTGCACGAAGCCCGACACTTCTGGGGTAGGTGGGAGTCTGTGGCACTGAGAAGGTCGTGTAACAGCTGAGATGGTTTTATGCTGGAGCTGGGGCGGTTTACTGGCATTAAAACCTTAAAAATGCCAGGGGATCCCCTCGGAGCAGAGCCCAGTGGTGCCCATGGCTGGGGTGAGTGGGTGCTGCCGCAGCACGGGACGGGCGCTGGTGGGGAGGGAGAGGTGTCTGGCACAGCCTGAGTCACCCACACTCGGCCCTTTGTTGTCCCGCCTGGGTGCTGGCCAAGGCACTCAGCCATTTTCTCTGAGGTGATCCGACGAGATCGCTGCGCAAGGAGGGCAGGCCTCCTGCCAGCAGCCAGAGATTTTGTTTTCTGCAGATGCCGGTCCCAGTCCTGCTCCTGAGGGCAGATGGCTGCTTGGCCCCGGTGGCTGTGTCAGCATCCCACACGTGCCACCGGCACAGGGCCCTGTCAAGTCTTTGGGCCAAGTGCCAGCCACCATCCCAGCCTTGCCTCACGTCTGTGGTCATGGTGGCAGCAGCATATGATGAGGGCCCTGGCTGGCCCATATTGCAGCCTCAAAGCTGAGAAGTATCTTGACTGTAGAGTCCGTCCACCACTGTCAGGCCTTTGGTCCAGCAACCCTGCCAGTCCCCCTCTCTCCAAGCCTCAGCCCACAGCACCCCTCTCCTTCATTACCTGCCCATGGCTGCAGCATCCTGAGGCTCCTGAAGGTGCTTGGTTATACAGCTGGGGCTGTGGTCACGTCCATTTGTCCCTGGAAACATTAACACTGTCCCTTATCCCCGCAAATATGTGAACAATAGCCCTTGCTGCAATCCAGTATGCTTCTCCCACCGAGATAGCTGCACATCCCAGCCCTTACTAATCCCAGTGCCCACAGCCACTCTCTTCAGCAACTGCTGCATACACAGAGGGTGAGCTGCTCTCCTCCCCATGCCACTCGCACTGATGTCACACTGGGCTGCTCCCGCACCCAGTGAAATGCCTGCCTTGATGCACTGAAGGACTCCCGGCACCTGATGAAAGCACCCAGGGATTTGTTGGCTTTGCATGGCCCCTGTGTGCTGCTGGGGGCAGAGACCCAGGCAGGTCACCAACAGGTCTGTCACGGTCATGCTGTAGGGTCTGCTGCGGAAATTCAGCAAGGAAGGCAGAGGAACAAGGCCACAAACACTGGAGAACACGTGTAGCCCTGTGAGTTGGAGCTCAGTGCATTGCAATGCAGGTTGGGTGGGAACATGTGACCTATATCTTGTTTGCTCTATTTTTTCACCCTAAACTATAAACATTTAAAGATGTGAATATTCTGTTCTTCTGCAATGAATGTGTAACAGATGCCTCACCTGTGCACTATGATGCCTTTGGTGCAATAAGTGGGTACCAAAGGGGTCTGTACATCACACTGCATAGAGTGATATTTTCTTCCCAATACCTCTTGTTGACAAAAAACCTGTTTTGGGGGGTGCTGAGAAGAGAAATAATTTGACTCTTTGCCTACATGGCTCACAGTTAAATTCTGTTCACTGGAGAGGCAAAATTTTCTCGCTGGGTGAAATCCACCCCTATGCTAAGGTGCAAGGAAATGCCTCACCATTTGGCTGAGCTTGCACCTAGAGGTGAAAGACCTGCTTGGCGAATATAAAAAGAAGCTTATTGAGCTGTGGGACAGAATTTATTTCTCTGAATTTAAAGGTGAGTCTATGGTATTGAAGATGTCAGGGACAATGATACATAGTTAGAAGTTCATAAAGTGAGAAAGAGCATGAGAGACAGTAATTTAGTTTAATGTGTTTAATTTGAGGTATGACAATGTATTTCATTATCCAAAAACACAGTCCACATAGGTTGGAAATCCCCTGAGGACAAGATAAATCAGGAGAGTGCTTGTTTAAATGTCATCTGTGGGGACATCCACAAAGTGAGGCAACTGGTAATTCCTGGGGAATGTAGCAAAAAGGAAAGGGTAAAGTTCTCGGATTCTGAGTAGTTACTTGGTTTCACTTCCCAACTGATAAGCACTGCTGTGAAGAAGTCAAGGTGCGAAGAGGATTAGTGGAACAAACTTCTGTGGAAGACAGCATTTAAATGCCTTGAGTCAGCACAAAAAAGTTCATTTGTCCTCCCTGATGAGCACTGCCAGGACTGCTGTGGTGTGCTCTATCATACCACCTCCTACTTGAATATGAAATAGTAGGTTTCAACAGGCAGCCTCTTTCTTCATGGGACGTTACTCCATTTCAACGGCATTATATTGCTATGTACTGTGGAATTTCTGAAATGTTCTGGGGGACAAGTGATGACTGCTTAGAGCTGATTGTGGATGGGCAGGAGGACAGCAGCTCTTTATGTTTGACTTCCTTTCTGGTACACTTCAGAATGTGGGGAAGTAGCAGGATTGCCTTTTTCCTGAAGTGCCCTCACAAGTTCCAAGCAGCAGGCTGCCTTCCCATGACACATGCTAAGGCAGGTTACAACAGGGTTTGTTGGTTATGTCACACAGTGTGATGTGGTGTGGTAACAGCGTGACACCAAGACGAAATGCAAGACCCTGTGTCAAAGAGTCTGCTTTCAAAACTTAGCCTGCTCCTTACCATCCCACAGTGCAAGAAACTTTTCACCCAGATGTCACATGCTCTCTTGTTGGTCTGCCCTTCTCTTAAGATTTCATCTCTAGGAGCTGAGGAAAAATCAAAAAGGGATTATGACAAGGTAGTTTTGCTACTTGTCCCTCCTCTCCTCCACCCATTATGAAGAATAGAAGTGCATTAAGAGCTCTGAATATGTTGTTGAGCATTTCTGAACACTTTGCTTGTCCCAGTGATGTTGCTCCAAATTCACTGGATTTTGATGGGAAGCACAGGTCAAAATGTAGTGCTTATGAAAAAATGCCTTTAAGTCCCCTAGGGAGAATAGCACAAAGTATTCTCCCCATATTTACCTGTGTGCAAGATTGTGATGTTAATTATAATGCCCCAGGAAACAGAGTAATTGTGTAATATGCTAGGGAATAGTACCCCTCAACCCAATAACCGCTTTCCATTTCATCCTGTTACCTCTTCCAGGCAGGATCCAGCATTATATTTGTGTCTGAAGTATAGGATATAATGATGCCTTGAACCTAATTGTCCTGCCTGACTACATGCATTTATATCCACACATTTAATGGATATAATAGCTTATTTACCATTTTTTAATGACTTCATTTCTACTCAGCTCCATTCCTTGCAAGGGTGATGTATGGAGACAATAGCATCAGTATTTCTTCTACTAAACAAACACAGGTAGTGTAGAAAGGTGCTGAGCTACTGTAGGTAGAAGTACACTGAAGATCCTCATGATCTAGAAGCATGGAGATAAGCTTGAAAGGCACATTTAAATGGCTAATTGTCAACTTAAGCTCTCAAAACATCTCTCTAATTCTTTGTATCTGATGATTACAATTTCTTCCGGGAATGTCTCTGTTGCTTCATTACTTCTACATTTGCATTTCTGGATTACTCTGTGGAGAAAGCAGGTCATGGTGTGCTCTACATTAATGAGATTCACAAGGTAGGTGCACTTCCACCTGTCTGTCTGTGATGGTCCAGTCTGATTCAGAAGACAGCATACAAAAAAAATCGCCTCATGTCTGAGAGGATGAGAATGCTGGGAAGCACTTACAGCATGTGGGAAGCCAGGGCTCAGATCTGCTTTTGACTGGTGGTGGAGCACTGGGATATGCATGCAACTCCATGTCAGCTGGGACTTTAGAAATCATTATGAATGCCTCTGGATGGTGGGCTTCTGTTTCACATTAAAAAAACCCAAACAACTGTTTGGAGCAGGGACTGGAACGTGACTCTCCCAGATGTTGGTATAGTGCTTTTAGTACACCAACCGTTTAATTGTAGTCAAGATGAATTCACAGAATAACTTCAGCATTGAAATCTCAGCCCGTGAGAAGAGCAAGCCCAGACATTAAACAAACTAATCTACTACAAATTAGGAGGAATATAAAGCTAGCAGGCACAAGGCTTTTACCAACAAAGTTCTGGCAGTCCATGACATCTCTGCTTCTAGGCATGTCTGCATTGTTTGTTTCTGCTTTTGCTTTCCTCTGAGTAGAGGAGTGCCTACACCCCTCCATGATCCACAATTCCTCCTGCTCCTATTTGTCATTTAGGACCTGAGTCAGAAGACATCCCAGAACACACATATGAAATCAGAACTTCCCTCTAAAAGTTTCACCCGGATATTCCTGTGGTTAAGGCACTTAGCCAGAATGTGGGACATACAACCTCCCTCTCTCTACCAGAGGAGGTCTGAGCCACGTCTCCCACCTGACTATCACAGTCATTGAGTTAGGAGCTGTCTCAAGGTGGGACATTTCTTGCCTGCTGCTGCATGTGGTCCCTGAAGGATGGGGAGGGTGCCTGTCATACTAGGGAGAATCCTCCACAAGCAGCAGTCAGGACCCACACTAGAAGGAGACCGAGGTTTCAGGAACCATCCGGGTACGGTGGTGGGCACTGCCGGGCTGGGTGTGAGCGCGGGGCGGGGTCTAACACATGGTGGCAGCGCAGAGCTGGCGCCGCCGCAGCGGCAGCCCCGGCGGTGGAGGCGGTGGGTCCAGTGGATGGTCCTCGGAGATGCCCTTGGCATGCTGCTATCACAGCGCTGGAGGAGCTCATCTGGGCAGGATGGACTCAGTGAAACCAACGTAAGAGTGCAAGTGTCCTGGTGATGGCCAGGCTTCCTCAAGCCAACCCTTTAGTGGAAAGGACTGGAATAAGAGGGTGGATGAAATTCCTGATGCACAGATTAAACTTCTTATTTTCTTTGTAAGCATGCAGAGGGACTATTAGATGTCTTGTTATTCTTTTCCCATCAAATAGAAAAGTACATGCAACTCCACATTCCTAAAAGCCTCTTGAGAGATGGCAAAGGTGCCTAGGGAGGTTAGCTTTACTCTCCTAGAGAACTCGTGGGTGGGAGCTACACTATAGTTTTGTTTTAGTATCCACAAGGACCTCCGAGTTGGCTGAGCAAAGGCACCAGAAGTCCTAAAGAGGGAATTTCTCTGGGGAATGCACTGTGAAAGTACTTTTGTGATGTGGGCAATAAATTCCCTTGGAGCTTGGGACCCTTTGGAGATCAAGTGACATTGCAGTTTCTAGTATGGGGTTTGCCCTTTTCATGCTTGGGAGACTTGGGAGCCTCAGTTGCCAGAGGGAAGCTTGGACATTTCACTGCTTCTAGACTTTCTGGGAAGATGTTAGGACTGTCTAAGTGGGCAGTCATGCTCTTTTGTCTGACAAAAGAGGTAAGTAAGATGATACATCTGCTGAAGAAGCAATTTCAGAATGTCTTGATATAATGTTGGGTAGAGCGGTAGAGTGGCCCAATTCTCGGGTCAGGTTTTGGTTAGGGATGTTAGGAGGTAGACACTTAGAAATGCTTGTATAGAGGAAGGCTTCTTTAGGAATAGTTCAGTCTTGGTGGTATGGAGGAATAGGAACTGCAGTTTTGTTTTTACACTAGAGAGGACTGGAAATATTAAAAATTACATGTATTTAAAATTTTTTTCTTTGCTGATTGAGTGGAAAGAACTCGTTCTTCAGTAAAATCACCAGGTTCTTTAATGACCAGGGAACCTGAGAATATAACTTACTAGCAAAATAACAGAAGGTGTGTTGCTTTTTTTAAAATGGCTCGGTTTCTGCCTGTCATGTAAAATAATGCAAAGAAAAATAGAAAGTTTCTGTGCCAGTGCTCTGGAGATTAGATGTTATGGTATAAGTTCTGTAAAATGTGGAAATATGAAGGGAAATATAGATTTAAACCAGAATGCATTAATCTCAGTGGTGTCTATCATGGGAGAATCCATCATACTCTGATCTTTTAAAATCCTGTGAGACAATGATCTTCTAAGAAATTTCCCCCAAATGCTCCCACCAACTTGTTTCACAGCAGCCTCTGACCAGTTATTAGATATCTCCTTGTGGAAGCAGGGGTTTATGCTGGATTAAATCCGGCAGACTAAAGCTCCATTCCTCCAAATCCTCTCCATTTACAATCTGAACAGGAAAAAGAGAGATCTATGAAAACCAAGAGAAAGGCATCAACCATATATTTTAGAAACACTGTCAGGGTTTCCTACCAACTGCAGCACTATCTGGTTATTAGTTTTACAGTGGCTTGAATTTGACCTCCATGCAGAAAATAAGCTTCAAGCAGGCACCACTTGAAGGAGCAAATCTTAGTCAGTATAATTTTATTATTCCTCTGACTATCACAATCAAGGACATTAGTATAGAGGGCACACTTTGAAGAGGTTATTACTGAGCACTCATCGTTTGCTTAAATCCTCAGATCTTTTTCATGTAGTTTTAGAGAGAGCACTTTCATGAGCTTGAGGACTTTTTCTTCTGGCTTCATTTACATTTCCAAGGAAACAAATAAGAAGGACTTTGAAGAGATGATTAGCCTATGAGCTAATTTATGGATTTTTCATAGTCTAGTTCCTTTAAGCCTCTTGCACGGAACTAATTTTCGTTTGGAATAAGACTGTAGGTTTTAGTCAATACAGACAGGATATTTTAAAATAGCTTAGCACTGGTTGCAGTGTTCTCCTCAAGCTTAATGGGAGCATTTGCTTCTAATTTTAATGAAAAACAACAGTGAGGGGTCCTGAAAATCCGATTTTTCCTGCTTGTTGTACCCTGAGTATTCACATAGGAGATTTATTTAAAGCTCATTTTATGAAAGAACAGACCCTGTTTCATCAAAAGTAAGTTGGCACTAAGATATTTGATGGCAAAATCTAGGCCAGGATATTCAGGGAAAGTGCTTTGCACTGAGTGTGGGGGAGAGGGAAGGGCTGTGCTGGGGTGATCATGAGAATTCCCAATGCCTCAGTTTCCACAGGTGAACACAGGCAGAAGTGCTCAAGGGCTGATATATGTGTCACAGCCTCTGCTCATGTTGGCACCTCACAGGATTCTCAAATTTGCCTTTCTGAGGTATATTTGGCTACACAGCATCTTAGGAAGAGAGCAAGGACTGTGCCTCCTACAATATGCGTTTGGAGAAAGCTTGTCAGTGTTGTCTAGAAATGGGCTAGTGAATATTGCACACACACTGGTGCAGCATTTCTTTGTCACAGAGGAGCTTTAAATTCAAGGCCATTCCATCTCCCTTGACACAGAAATTTCAGAAGTCTGAACCCAAGAACTGTATGATTAAGTTGTTTTCTTTACATTATTGTTTTAATGAGAAAAGGCTGGTTTGGGAGCCTCACTCCAAAAGCAACTGAAGACTGACAGTCCTGGGAGCGCAGAGGTATGTTCTTCTGATATGGAATCAGACAGAAGTGTCTCATTTAAAACATCTACATTCAGTTAATTTTTGCTGAACACAGAACTTCATCCATTAAAACCTTCCCTGGATCCTTGGCAGACTGCCTTGCCTTTGAGAACTTACTGCCTCTGTGTTCAGTGAACATGGGGCTGTCCAACAAAATTTTTCCCCACCCAAATATTTGCAAGAATCTGAAACTTTTGGTGGATTTTAGATTGCCCCTTTCCCCTCTTGTTCCGTTCTTGGGAATACTAGCAAACAAGACAATCAAGAACCCATTAGAACAGCAAATCCGAACTGTTCCTTGTTCATGATGTCTTATTATTTAACTTTGAATGCTGTATGTAGAATTTGGTATTATAGAAAACTATGTGTAAAGATCAGAGGCTGTGAGAAAACTAGTCCTGGCCCACTGGATGGCCTTAAAGAATTTGTTGCCCATGTTCTCATCTGCAAAATAGGGAAACTATAGGGCCCCTCTCCATTGTGCTCTACTCAGATAAAGCTCTCTGGTCTGCCTGGCAGCTCACTGCCTCATTGTAGCCCTGGGGTACTTTTACCCTCTTTTTCTCCTCTTTCAAGTGGACAACTCTAAATCTCTGACACAACAACAGCTGCTGCCCCTTATTCTGGTAGCAGCACTTTGTTCTGCTGGCACTGATACTGACTTTTCCCTTTGGTTTGTCTTAGCAAGCCCAGGAGGGGGAATTTGTGCTTGTTTGCCTGGCTAAAGGTAACACAATGGATCGGAAGCCTGTAAATGCTGAGGACCTCAAAAAATAAGAGAAAAGGAGAAAATAAAACTCATGATTTTTAAGATTACCAAAATGTGGTGCAAAGAAAACATCCTTCATGGTTTTTGGTTTCCTTAAGTATCCTGGTACATTGGAACCACAAACTATAATATGGTAAGTGAAGCAAAGTCAGCCAAACAGATAAATTGATGTTATGAATCTGGGACAGGATATGTCTGATTATCCTTTGCAACTTAACTGATGGAGTTTGCTCTATTTATGGCTGAGCCATTCTGTGATCTTGCAGGAAATTGCTTTCTGTACACACCATTCTTAATAGATTTTTAAATTCATGCCTGGTCTAGGAAAGTGGATTATACTACAAGAGATTATGCATTTTTCCCCAGCTTTCAA
This sequence comes from Dicrurus megarhynchus, assembly GCA_013399195.1. Lineage (NCBI taxonomy): Eukaryota > Metazoa > Chordata > Aves > Passeriformes > Dicruridae > Dicrurus > Dicrurus megarhynchus. The sequence continues at coordinate 250,065 of VXAD01013538.1, forward strand.
GGAGCAACTGTAATGATGGTTATTGTTGATGAGAGCATTACAGAGCATTCGTGTAGCAAACACCTTGAATAGCTTAGTGTTGAAAGCTTTAATTTTCCATTTAATAATAGTGAAACTAGTTAATACTAATTTTATACAATCACTTCCTAAGCTTCTTAGAAAGCATGCAGTCATGGATTTAGTCGGTGCCATGGGGGAATGCCATACATCATGAGGCTCAAAAACCCCCAGAGTTATTAGAGCTATGTGTAATATTTTACATCCCGTCTTGGATCCAGTTTATAAGTCCTTTGATTCACGGGCAGTGATGACTTACCCTGGGATGGCTGCAGTGATTCCTGCTGCTGGCTGTTTGCCCCACCTCTCTCTCGGAAGTGTTCATTCGCGCTGTGAAGGTGGCTCAGCTCTTTGGGAAGCAGCTGTTGAACTAGCACAGTTTTCAGACCAGTAATATTAACAGAAAAACTGGCACTGTCTTTGGTTCTCCTTAATGCACCAGGCTGTAATTTACAGTGGTTCAATTACTGCCACACCAGCATCTGAGCTGTCTCGAAGCAGGGGCAGGGCTCAAAGGTGAAGATGGGAACCCCTGCAGCCATCTGCTGCCATCCCTATTCATCAGCCAGATACCCAGACCTAGACTGGGGTTTGTAAACATGCATGGCAGTTCCTTGGCGTTTTCAATCAGCTCTTTTCTCAAATTCAGCTTGAGACCCCTCTGGGGGTTTACGGTCTCACTGCATCTATGGGTATTTCCACGGGGACAAGGCAGTTCTGACTTTGGGACAAGGACCCCTGTGGAGTTCTGGGGCCTTGAGAAGCATGAAATACACTTTCTCGCACAGGGCTGGTGCAGGACCAAAGCCCTGTGTGTGTCTCACTGAAACCTGCTTTTGAGGTTTCTGTGGTAACTTCTTCAAAAGCAAATGTCAGAGGGTAATACTGTGCCGGGATTTCACAATTCACTCTTACCTAAGATGCCCAGCCAAGGGGCAGAGTCAATACTGTGTTATTTAACCGTCTTAGAGGGACATACCAGCCTGCTACTGGTTCACGGGGAAGCCTCCCCTCCCGTGGCTGTCTCGCTGCGGGTGCCAATAATCAACACCCGCAACTGCTGAAAATCACTCACATTTTTTCCCTGTAAGTCAGTCATGGGTTGATGATCTTTTGTGAGCAGTCTTGCCCCTGCATTTGGTCTCAGCAGCATGACAGAGCATTGCATTTGCCATCCAGTCAGACAATAACTCAACTGCTTTTAGAAAAAAGGGGGGAAAAAAGGGGAAATGAAGCCAGTTTTGAGGGCTTCAACAGCTCTTGTTTTTCATCAGACATGTTCTTTTCATCCCTTTTCAGGTGCCATTGAGGGACAATTTTTTGAGAAGTGTGGCTCCTGTTCTAGTTGTGTCATTCAGAACAAAGACTGAAAATTGTTTATGTGGGAAGAGCAGGTCAGGGACATGGTCAGTTGTGGTAATTGGCCCTGTCAACCCAATTACTGACCTCCCCAGGGCAAAGTCTGTCAGAGGGGCATCCTGCTCCTCCTGTGGACATGCTGCCTGTTTGAATCCTCCACTGGCTTTGAGCAAGGGCAGACCTGAGGAGGGATGAGAGAGGGGGTCAGGGGTAGGATACCTATGCCATTGGGGTGGGTTGAGAGGGGATGTGCAAGTGGAAAGGTGTGTCTGGCAGAATAAGAGAGTGGGGCTTTTCTGGGGCTAGTTGCTGAGAGTGGTAGGAGCTGCTCTGGTGTTCAGGCTGGCAGGCAGGGGTTGCAGAGACGAAGGGACTGTGAGGTAACAACCATGACACTGAAACAGGACAAGCAGGGGGCTTAGAGAGTAAGGCACCCTGTCTCAGACTGTATTTAAATTTCCCGTGGAGCACTCCTGCTTCTTACAGCCTCAGCTCTTCTTGACTTTGAAGCAGGATGCACACAAAAGCCTACCAAGAAGTTCCCATCCTTTTTGTTTTTGCTGTAGGAAGCAGGGCAGTCCTAGTTGCATATTCAGTAGTAATTTACATGGCTTTGGTTAGTTACGCAAGATTTGTGGAGTTTCTCTTCCCCTAACTTGAATGTCTTGCACAACTAGTCAGCATAGTGTGAATTGTCAGTGTGAATTGTCAGCCCTACAATCAGGACTACCAACTGCAGTTTGCCCTGACAAAGGAGACAGCAGAAACACAGGGGGGTTGAGAACAGGCAACAAAAATAATTAAGCATGGACAGACTTCCCTCAGGAAGAAACTGAAAAGAATAGGACTACTTTGTTAGAGAGTAGATGACTAAGAGTTATACAAATTAATGAATGGGAGAGAGAAAGTCGAAGGGGGGGATGGTGGTGTTCTTATTTACCCTCTCAAGCTATAAAAGAACAAGGCAACATTCAATTAAAGGGAAAGAAAAAAGTATCAGGTGCCAAAACCTACTTTGCCTAGGATGGGATTGAGTCGCATTTGAGAAGTCTTGTCTCACTGCAGAGCATAGATGGAGCCCCAAGGACTGCCCAGCTTGTAGTCTAGTCACTTAAACTAATGAATTCAACAGTGTTGGTTTCTTTTAGAAAATACTTGTCTACATGGAAAATGAGGATCAAAATAGAGATGGTGTGTGTTTGAAAGTGTTAATGTTTCTTTTTCCAAGTGCTGGTTTCATGAACACAAGGTAAAAATTTCCATTCTGGACAAATGTATGATTTTTTATCATCTTTCTCTACTGTAGCAGAGTGCATTTAATTGGTTCCAGCAGCCCTCTTCTGCCACTATCTGACAGTTACATGGTCATTTAAGATAACATTTTCCTTTTTGCTAATTTTCTGCTATTAACCTCTTAGCATGTGACATCTGATTATTGGCTCCTTTGGTTAGTTATGCTTAGTGTCATAGGTTGAAACTGGAGCTATGCTAGATACTTCAGATAAATGGGAATGCTTTGTTCCAGTAGTATAAAATGGTACCTAAAACTCATCTGAAATGTTGGGTAACAGCAACCAATTCATCTTAAATGTAGCAGATTATATCAATGCTCTCTACTACCCGAATCAACTAGAACTGGAATTCTTTGAGCTATTCTACTGTGTCTTGCACAAACATGATCTGATGCCTAAAGGCTCCAATTAGGAAAGGGAATACAAAATGAGCTGCTCACCTTATTGCGATGATGTTCAGCTACCACAGTAAATATGGGTGAGGTGGAAACAAACTGATTACTAACTACATGGGAAGATAAAGGACTTGGCAGAACTGGACTAGTGCCCAAACCAGCCTCAGTAATGAGAGAGGGGAGGTTTCCCTTGCTTGTGTAGTAGTCACACACTGACATATAATCACCACAGAAACTCGCTGTGTGCTCGCAGGGCTTTAGGACAGTTCTTCTGAGACTAGAGGTCATGCCCCAAGTGGGTTACAAGTGGCGTCCTGACTCAACAGATACTAAACTGTTTGGATGAATATTCAGAGTCATGAGAATGTCAGAAACTGAATTATAACAGGGAAGCATTTGAGAACTGCTGTGTGAAGAGCTTTGCCCTGTAAGATGTTGCATACCTGGCATACCTGTCCTAGCAAAGTCAATGAAGACATACCTGTGCACTGAGTTGAGCAGGTGCTTAAGTGCTTTGCAGGGTCATTGCAAACACACACAGCTGAGAGTTGGGTCTTGGGCAGTTTCTGGTGCTTCCTCCCTGTCGTGGTTTAACCCCAGCCTGCAGCTGGGCACTGCACTGCCACTTACTCACTGCCCCTGCAGAGGGATAGGGGACAGAATTGAAAGGGTGAAAGTGAGAAAACTTGTGGATTGGAGATGCAGACAGTTTAATAGGCAAAGCAGAAGCTGCACATTCAAGCAAAGTAAAACAAAGCAAAACAAGGAATAAATTCACTGCTCCCCATGGGCAGGCAGGTGTTCAGCCATCCCCAGGACAGCAGGGCCCCATCACGCGTAATGGTGACTTAGGAAGGCAAATACCTTCACTTCAAATGTCCTTCCCCCTTCCTTGTTTTCCCTCAGCTTTATATGCTGAGTGTGATGCCATATTGTATCCCTTGGGATATCTGTTTGGTCAGTTGGGGTCAGCTGCCCCGGCTGTGTCCCCTCCCAACTCCTTGTGCACCCCAAGCCTCCTCACTGGTGGGGAGCAAACTGAGTTATGGTTATAAGAAACAACTGAAATGGGACTAGAAATTTCAGTTGGAGTAAAAGAGTACAAGGAGCATTTTTTCAGTCAATATTTGATGAGAAGTCTACTTTTGGGGGGAAGGAGAGAGGTTTGGTGGCTTATATGCTTATTTTCTCATCCCACTTACCTAATCCTTCAAAATATGAGACCTTTTCTGTTTGTTAGCATGCCCATGTTCAACTGAGCAGCAATCCTGTTTGTTGATCTGACTACTATTGCTTCCAAGTGTTGCTCCTGTGTGTCTTATTGATCCAAAATTACTTTCACGTTACTAAAACTTCATGTCTCAACAATTTTCTAATGGATCTTCTACTTGGATCAGAACCCTTGTTATCAAACTGGAAAGAGAGTTTACTGTGCTGACCAAAGGAGAAAATAATCCTACAAGATTATGAGATTTATTGCTCCTGGTTGCAAAATTAGCGTCTCTTTGATGATTTTTGTTATCTCGTGTACTGGGCACATGACTCAGAAGTCCAACATAAGAAAGACTGTAAGATGTACCTGGATTTAGATGCCAGCCCAAATTTTGTCAGTACAAACAGTGATGGCAAGCAGATGTATATCCTAGGATTTTCTGGGATATATTTTTTGAGTGGTTGAAATTCACAGCATTTTTTTATCTTCTGCCTCATACATAAAATCAAGACTTACTAGTACAAAAAGATTATATTTTATTAGCAAAATGTGTTGCAGATCTTGTAATAAAAAGACTTCCATTATTACTGAAAAGCATGTTCAATGTTGAATCTTCAGATTCACCTTGTCTTTTTACCTGACCACTTTGTCACCTTGTGACCTTTTTCGCCCACTGCCTTGGCACTGGTCTGCTTAAAGGTAATTGAAAATCAAGGATCTGCCTAAAAATTTGTTATTTTTCTCCAGCTGTGGTCACTGAATTGCAGTATAGCTGCTCAAGGAGGAGTTAAATGAAGGTAACTGGAGGTTTTTGGTTTTGGTTTGGTTTTATTTTTGTTTTTATGTTTCATTTTGGTTTTGGTTTTGTTTTTTTGGTATGTGGACACTAGGATTACTGCTATAATTTAAACCTTTATCCATTAGAATTATCAATCTCCCAGTCAAAGTTAACTCTTGAAAGCATCAGTCACACACTATGAAGGCAGGTGTGATGATCTGCATCTCAGGTTGATAAACCATGTGTGAAAGCATTTGAATTGAGCAGTGTGAACACAAGCACCAGAATGGGAAAACAGTCATGATGGCCTTGATTCCAGCTTCAAGGTTTACTGCTGGGGATGTGTGAGTAAGCCATCACTGGGTCTAGGACACTGGGTACATGAATGTGTGTTTGACCTAGACAATTTCTATCTTTTACATTAAGTCAAAGGGAGGAAGAAATTGGGGTGAAATTGCTTGTGAATGTTTTCACTATTTGTGAAATAGTGAGCCCATGGTGATTAGAGCAGATCTTGGAGTTTGACTTTTGGAGAGTGAAGAAATCCCACCCACGGGGACCAGTTGCCTGCCATGCAAACCTGACTCACAGATACAGCGGGGTCAGCACTGTAACATTTCCTGAAAGCAAACATACTGTATTACATTCTGAAGATTTTGCTTATCTGGAATATTTCTCAGTGCTGTAGCAACTTATTGCAGCTCCACAGTAGAAAACTGCTGTTTTCTGAGGAAATCTGAGCTTGTGCAATTCAATTCTAACAGACAGTGCATTCAAGGTTGAGACAGTGCAGACTTCCCATGCACCCAGGAAGCCTCTCCTGCAGCCCGCTGAGTGTTAAAAGATGCTTATTAACTTCTTTTCTTTTCTGGGCATCTCTCGTAAATGGAATGATAAGGGTTGCACAAAATCATCTCTCTTGGCAGTATACAGGCCTCCTCCTTGAAATCCAGCTACTGCTGGCTGCATTTGTATCAGAACTGGAAAATCAAGACATACAAACGAAACGTTAGGAATTATTTCCAGGCTCTTGATATTGCTTCAAAGCTTAAAGAAGTTCCAGCCTGAGGATCATCTTTGAGTGTATCATTAGTAGTTGGCTTCATTAAATTCCCCTAGGTGGGCAGTTACATCATTTAAGCATTAAAACTCTCGGGTTTATGTCAGGCTTCTACTAAGCTAAGTAAAAGAGTTCATGTTAATGAGAAGCAGTCTTTCTCTAGAAGAATTTAGTCTAACAAGAGCAAGGGATGACAGAGCTGACAGAGGGAAATGGATTCCCATGGAGATGAAGGTCAGGCAGTAACATGGTGTCAGACCCAGGACCAGAACCAAGTTCCTAGTGTACTGGATCAGGCTGCTCTTAGCTTCTTCTGTCAACTGGAGGGCTGGAAAGAGGAGTTTGAAAGAGGCTGTTAAACGGAGAAAAGGGCACTTATATGCTTCACTGATTTTACCAATAAAGATTCTTGAGAGAGGGTTTTCTCTAACAAGCAAAGTGGTTTTATTAAAAACAGTGGAAAAGAGAAAAATGAATAATTTACAGCATTTTCAGACTGGTGTTAAAGATGTTACAGTTTCAAAGCACGTGTAAGTACAAAGCACATGTTGCCAACACTTGTGTTCACCAGCAAGTTTCTCGCAAAATCAGCTGACTTTGCAGGTTCTGGTGTCAAGTGTTGCAATGGTCAGAGTCTGTTTCATTTCTCTATGAAATACTACTGAGGCCCTTTGGGCCAACTCCTTATGTGCTCATAGACATTGCATCGCCCAGTTCCAGGTATCCTGCTGTCTCATGGCACCCTGACCCTGGGGTGTTCACCACTCAGATTTCCTTACTGTGCAAAGGTGGGGGAGGAGAGCTCAACATTTCGGCCCCTTGAATGGCGTAGCTGCCTCCAGGACAGTCCTGGTACAGACTGTATGGGATTCTTCTGTTAGAATCCTTGCCCACTGAGGAGAGGGACATGTCTTCTCACTGGTACCAAGGTATTCACAGCTAGGTCTACCATTTAGGAGACAAGACTCTTGTTTTCTTTTCTTCCACCTCTTGAGTTGTTGGAAAAGGGAATAAATATAGATATCCCCCATTCCAAAAGTAATCACCTATGACTGGCTTAAAATGGGATTGTGATAAATATAAAATCACCTTCTCACCAATGGTTTTCTGTACAAGGCCTGGCCATTAATTTGGGTCCATGTACAGAATATACCTAGAATATGCTTATTGGTTTGGAACCTTGGAGACAAGTGGGGGAATATCTAGGTTCAATCCTGCCCAGACAGGATTCAAGCATTAGTTAAGATGCTATCAAAAAGCTTGATAGTGTCAGAAGGAAGAGGTTGCTTCTGGCATGAACTTGGTTGCCTGTAGCTCTAGATGTCAGCTGAGCAGCTTTTTTGGAGATCTTAGTGATAGTAAGATGTCTTCTGAAGTCCTTTGGAAAGCAGGCCTTTTTAAAGTCACACCCTCCTTGTCCAGTCTTGCCACAAATTTAGTTCACCTAGCAAATAATAAATACAAGTCTTGTTTGCTATTAGAAAACTCCAAAGCACAAAATGTTAGTCTTTATCTGAACAAAAATAATTCCCTTCACTACAGTTTAAAAGGCTGTAGAAATTTTTTCCTACAAAATTATCTATAAGCTAAAACTGTATTTCAAATCCTGACTGGCTAATTATAACATGATGCTCTTTTGACGGAGAAAAGTAGTTCTGCAGAAGGCAGGACAACCATCTCCTTTGTATTGAGATCTATTTCTTTTCACAAAATGGGAATATGCTGGATGATGGAGAATTATCCTTTACTTTCTGTTTATTTCAGAAGTTTAATGTAGGTTTACGGGCAAAACCTTCTGACTATAAAGATTTTGAGGGATCAGGAAGATGCATGAGCCCTGTTTTCTTTCTTTTGGGCAAGAAAGCTGACTTGTATGTTCAGAATTCAATGTATTCTGTGGTCCTTCAAGGGAACAGGCAACTTTCTTTCCACTGCCCTCTGCTTTGCACAATCCTTTACAGCAGTACACAAAGGAGGAATCATCATTTACTTGTGACAGCACCATATCCTACCTCCACCGTGCACAGCTGTAAATGGTAGCACCTTGTCCAGGACAGTGGCAGGCTGGACAGTCCATGAGGCATGAGCTGGAACCGAAGAAATGAACCTTGGCTCCCTAAGGAGATATTAATAAAAAGTAGGGCTCTGTTGAAAAGGAGCTGGTAGAGGAATGGAGCCTTTGAAGAAGTTAATGACCCACCTACCCTACAGGTGAACAGATCTGAAAACTGTAGGGATGAGCCAGCCAAGGTGTTTCCTCATATCCCTGCTATTGTAGGATAACATCAGTCTATAATCCTCTAGAAACTATAAGTTGAGTGTGAATTCAACAGCTTGGAAACTGGACAAGGCCTCTAATGTGTCAATAGATATAGAAGAAATATCAAATTACTGAGATACACAGGAGGCTGGCAAATCTACTGTAGCCTGTCCTTGTGGGGTGAGGTACCCATCCTAGTTGGTGTGATGTTAGTCAAAGTGGAGGAAGAAAAGCACAACTTCTGTGACAAAATATTCAGGAAAACTGCTGATTTTGGACTATTCACTAATTAGGATTTCTAATATCGAGTAGTGGTACTCCTGAGTGCTGCAACATCTGGTCCAGCCAGGCCCACTGAGGCTTGGGTCATAAAGGTGGGGGAAACTTTTTCCCTACAAAGAGTTAGTCTAGCCTATTTTTCAACAGAAAGAGTAAGATCTATCGAACTTCTGTTTCACAATGCAAGCCTTTCAGCTGATGGAAGCATTGGGATATACTAGGGAGGTTGTTGGTCACCATTTCATGCATAGTTTCTTGCCCAATTAATACAGCTTGTCCTTAACCACACAAACAAAACGCTGTACTTGTGGGAATAAATATGCAAATACAACCTGTCCACAAGAAAGCTCTCATTCTATTTCCCCTTTTTTTTTCAAAGAAAGGGAAACAAGAAAATTTCTTCTTACAATTCCAGCTACGTAATATTCAGCTGATTTGATGCAGATACCCTGATTTTCATCCATATAAATGAGTAAAAAATCAGGCCCTGTCTGAGAGGTACATGTTTCTATAGCACCACATTACAAGAGTTCTTAATTCCCTGACCCTAACCCTGGAATGCAAGGAAGAGTCAAAGTTTGGCAAAGGTTGTAGCCAGATGCAGTGTGCTTCTATGTTCACACCCTCCCTAATTACTGCTCTTTAAAAAATAATAATAAAATGCAAATAACTTACACCTGGTATAGCTGGAAAGTCAAAGAAAAGAAGTAAAGAACGTGGAGGTTGTGGGAGTGCTGTTATTATTGTTATTATTACTATTATTATTAATCAGATGAATGCACACCTGTCTGAAAGTTCCTCAAACATTGTCTGCTGTTGCTTTGGTAGGCCCTGTGAATACATTGAGGTAATGTCCTTTGGTTGAGCTTACTTAATTGAACAGATGATGGGGGATGGAGGAAGCTAGGCAGGGAAACATGCTACAGATAGAAGAGAAGAATTCCCACCCACGCAGTAGGCATGTACTGTAATAATGGAATAATTATGTGCAGTTTGTTTATAGCTGTCTTCCCCTAGCATCGACGCCTTGGGCTAGAAGTGAAGCAGGACGGGTCCTGCAATCAGTTTTCACAATCATGTGTTCGCTGCGATTTGTCTTTTATTCCCCATTAGAAAGCAGAATATGTCTAGAGCAAATGCAGTGGCTTCAGCCCTTCAGGATACTGCAAATTTGCTCAGATTTGGGGAGGGATGGGAGTCATGGGTTTGGATTTGTACCAAGATCTGTGGATCCCAACATCTGTAATGACGGTTCTCACTCCACAATCCTGATCCATCCAGAGTTGCTCAGAGCTGGATAACTTTTGGCCTGAGACATTTGCCAGCCTTTCAAATAATGAATGTTGGGTTGTGGACAAAAACCAAAGCCAGATGGCCTTGTGTGGTGAGACAGCTAAGTAACTGTTACTGCAATGGGCTGTTACAGTGGGGATTTGTTCCTGGTGTTATTGAAGCAGGTTAGGAATTGTTTTCGTGGATTCTTCCTGCTGCTTATTAATAAAATTGATTATGCCCTGGTTTTAAATTTCAGCACGAACTCACACTGTGCTGATGGTAAAATGCTGATGATTTGCTTTCTGCTGCCCCTCTAAATGTATTAGAGGATGTTGTAGTCTTCATGAAGCTGCCATTGTGTGTTCAGTTCAACTGCAATCTGTCATGAATGCACACATAGCATTTCAATTCCAGTGACACTTAGGAAAATATTTCCAGGCAAGTGAAGTATCCACATGATGAACTTTATCTTTCTCTTGCAGCAGGCTGCATGCCATGTCTGTGTAGTTAAGAAGAGAAATGGGAAGTATTCACAGATTAACTGCAGGGTGGTCAATAAACAGATGTTGGATCAGGAAACAACTGGAGAACATGATAGTCACACCTGCTGCATTGGATCTGTCACACAGGTTGTGAACTTTGACAGCAAAGGGCTTATTTCATATGCATTTGTGCAGCACATCACATCATGAGGGGCTTGATCTGAGGTTTAGTGGATATAACTGTGTCTTGGAAACTCAGAGAAGCCTGCAGATATCAACTAATGAAATGCCTCCAACACATTTACATGCAGAATTGACAAGAATGTATTCACCAAACACTGGCTTTGGAAATGCCTTGGAAATTGAATAGAGCTTTATTTAGGGGTAAGAGAAGTAATAATAATACTGAAATGACAATGAACAACATAAAAGGCAGCTGTTACCACCACCTTACACGTGCAGCAGACATCCCTTTCCTCAGGATGTTACAAGCTGCACTTCTATTTTAATCAGCTAAAACTGTCGGGTGGAATGTAGAAAAGCATGATTTTGTTATCAAAACTGTTCTGAACAAGCTGGAGTGAAAAATCAGCGTAAAAAAAAAATTGTCATAGATCTTATTTATAAAACAGTTTTGGATTACATTATTTTTAGTTGTTTAAGCAGTCCAGGTCAGTGCCTTAGCTTTGTAGGGAGACATGGGGCAATGGAAAGCCTTCTGGGTTGCAGGCAGATGCCAGCCGCTGCTGTGGACATTCCTGTTCCCTGAAGTGCAAGTCAAGTAGGACGAATGAACCAAGCAATGGCTATGTCAGCCACCTTGACTCTAACTGGGAATTTCAATGGAACGAGTGCACTTCTGCGCAATACTGATCTCTCTTAACCAGCCCTTTCTGATGGGCAGCCTTTCTGCTGAAATGTGTTTGCTATGTCCTATAGTCCTCTCCCTTGGATCCTACCATGGCTAAGGCTATATGGTCATTTGCAGTGGCCATCTTCTCTTATTCCAACAGCATATGTAGGAAGTTACCTAAAGCAAATGGATGAATCAAGAAAAATGGCAAAGTGTGGTGGGCTAACAGAGATTTAGGAACTAACATTTCTCTGACTTACTATCAGTGATTTAACATGGGGCCTTGGGTAAGTCACTTCGTATTTCTATGACTCAGTTTCTGCTTCTGAAACAACTGTCTGCTGATCTCACTGGGGCAGTTTTAAAACTTAATTTACTTATATTTTATAGCACTTTGAAGATTTGTACTTCACCATATTATGGGAATCGTTGGGAGTCATAAAAGAAAGAGTCAGTGTTGCAAGAGGAGGTATGATAATGAAGCCTAAAGTCAGAGACTTAATGCCTCAGTTCTTTCCTGAATCAAAGCCTAAGACTGTGAGTTCTTTGAAACAGACTCTCCTCAATTAGAGGCCTGCTCAGAACATAATAGGGCTATGACATACCTGGGGCCTCTGAGTCCCTCTGTAACAAATGGTTAGGTACATAAGCTTGAAGATGGCACCAGCTGCAGGAATGCTACAGGTCCCTGTAGGGTCCATCTCTTTCTCTCACGGCTCTTAGGTTCTTTATTATCTTAAAATCTCTGTACCTTACTGCTCATTCCATTCTCCAGGTCCTTAAAGCATTGTTCAAGCTATAAATAAAGAAGATAAAATTACAGGGTACTTACATGCACACTAGCTAGGAAGCTGAATGGGCATGAAAGGGCTTCCTGGTTTCCTTCCAATTCAAAATGTTATTGAGTTACTATGTAATCAGATAAAGGAGTTGTTAATCAAAGTGATGTCAGCTTGGGACATACTATAGAAAAATTATTCCGTTGTAATCAGAACTGTATAATTAAGCAATGAGGCATGACAGGGCTTGAATTATAGCACGATAATTTTCACCTCAGTGCTGCTGATGAGGGCCATGGCTGTCTGCCATCCAAGTACCCGATTATGTCTTGCTGTACAACAACCCCAGTGCTGAAACATCTGAGACAAACTAGAGTAAAANCTGTGATCAGCCGGATCACTGTCTCTGCTGTTAGAATAGTTATGATGTGAATGCATTGTGCTTGACATGAGTCTAACGTGACAGCAAGATATAGGATCCTTTACAGGGCCAATGATTCCATCCACAGGTACAATTACATTTCAGCAAAATGCTTATTGTTACAGAAGAAGCCCACAAAAATGGTCCCTAGCTAGCAATACTTAGCGTTTCCTAGACTTAGACTCCATTCTCCTCTGAGAGGTTTCAATGAGGAACTAGCTTTCACATTCCCAGTTCTCTGTTTTTTCTTGCCCACCACCCTTGGGATAGAGAAAAAATTTGATTGATTTAAAGATGAGCTTTGAGGAGACATTGGAATAAAATGGCCTTTGGCAACCTCTTTCATGAACAGTGGCATAGATGTGAGTTAAAATCACTTCATATAGAACAGTGATCAGATCCTGCAGTCATAGCTTGGGTGAAACTCCCATGGAAAGCACTGGGCGTTCATCTGAGTCAGCAGCTGAAAATTTGTTCCACAGGCTCAGTTTGGAGGTGAAAATGCCAGGGCTGAAAAGTTCCCTTTTCTAATGGGGGGAAAAAAGTCACCTAAGAAATATAAAACTGTACCACCTCATTTTTCCTCATGAAGTGCTGACTTTTCTGAGGAGGTGGGAAATGTTATGCAATTTATCCTTTCCCTCTACTAACTCTCTCCTGTCGCGTCACCGTCAGCCTTGTCCTGCACGGGCATTGCTCATACTTCTGCTTTAGGAGCGTGATTTTCTGGTGAGCTGATGCACTTTATTAGTTTGCTTGTAGTTTGGGATTCCTGGGACTGACAAAAACCCAGTATATCCAAATAAAGCATTTTTGCACTTTCTCTAGAGCCTCTTCCAAAGTGTTGCATATGATGGCAGTGCATGCAGTCTTGCAGGCACCTTTATCTCCTTGAAGGTGGAGCTGGGCAGCTTGCCCCAGTGCTGGCAGGCACGAGCAGCCCAATGCAGCTGCCTCTGCCTCAGGACAGAGAAGGGCAATGCTGGAATCATGTGGCCACTCAGAACACCTGTGCTGGACACTTTGGCTCAGGTCCTTTGTGATGGCTACAAAAGCATTTATGGACTCCAGTCAAGACCAGTGAAGCACATAATTTTCCCAGTGTTGTCTCTGTTGCAAAAATGATGTGCTCTTGGCAATACTGCCAGGAAACTATTCCTGAGGCTAAATGCATACAAAGTAAAGCTTCCCTTCTGAGAAACAAAATAAATATATCCTGATCTTGGCTGCAGTAGCAAAAATGCTCCTAGCCTATTAAAATTATGTCATTGAAAGAAGTTTCTCTGTGTCTGCTGGTGTACCTGTAAATCAGTTCAAGTGAATCGTCCTCTGAAATGTATCAGCTCATTTCAGCTGATATATATGCTCTTGAGGATGAATGAACTTTTGAGCTGCCAATGCTGCCATCTCTCGTAAGTCAAATCTCTTCTCCAGATACTTGAATCCCATGATGACAGTAAAAACCAGAGGTTTACAAGATACATCAGCATCAATTTTTTGAGAGCTTTCACCTTGGAAGGCAAGAAGCGTCCTTGGGTTGAGTGCCTGTCAAATGAGAACAGTTGCAACAGTGGAAAAGATGGGTATTTTTTGCTCTCATCTTTCAGTGTCAGCATAAGAAGCTGGCTTGAGAGATCCTCCATTAACAAAAGAAGAGGTACAAAGAGGGCAGTCATGATACAAGCTTGTCTCTGCTTATGATTATACCCATGTTTCCTTGAATATGGCCACCAGAGAAGCTATAATTTTGGCAAGTTCAGATTCCTGCTTGATGTCCTTTCCCACAGTAAAGAAAGCAGCCAGTCTGGGGGGAAACTGGAAGCTTCTCTGGACTGATAGCCTGGACAGGAGCAAGACTTTCAGTGTAGGATGTTCCAAAGGCTTGTGTCCCTGCTAGTTTTTCTTCCTTACATCTGATGACTAAAGGGATCAAGGAAACTGATGGTGACAGATCCATAACTGGTGCAAGAGAAGGATGTTTTTGTAACATAATTTCTGACACTTGGAACTTCCTGTTCTTCAAACAAACTTTTCCAGGACTCTGAAAGCTTGTGAATTTTCCTACACTATTCAGAGAGGTATTGACCTTCAGAGAACAAGTTGCATACCAGATATTGAGTAGATAGTGTTAGCAGAAGAAACGACACATATTGCTGACATTTTCATACATGTTTGGATTTGTCTGGGACTGCCCTCCTAGTGTCAGCCCATTGCTAAGTAGCAAACCGACAACTTGAGTTTGGCTCTGCATGGGGAGATGGTTTGATGAGTGGTTCTTGTATCCTCATTAAATGTATGCTGCGTGCAGATGCACTGAACTTCTGTGGCACAGGGATTTGAGATGGGGTGCCCAGGGCTGATGAGGGGTGAACAGTCCTCGGAGTGGATTATCCTCTGCCCTCCAGATGGCCTTTTGTTCCCCACTTCCACTTCGATTAGTCCATCCTTGATTGACTGTTTTTTAGTTTGCTGCAAATGTCTGGATTTGTCAGTAGGGCTGGAAAAGAAGAAATGATTCTTCTGCCAGATAAGGAGCAACATGGCACTTGTGGTAGTCTCACAGCACTGTTTGTGAGGCACTGGAATTGCTAGCAGAAGCCAACAATTTAACCCAGGCTGTGAACTGAAAGAGAAGCACAAGTTTTATACTGGAGGCAAGGAATGTCTCTGACACACCCGCATATTACTGTGTAACCTAGAAGGTAGGGAGATCCTGAAATTGTCATCTTGAGAAGAAATTAGATCCAGAATTCTCCATCTGCTCTGAATTCCTAGCAGGGAAGTATTCAGTTGGTGACACGAATGTAAGTCTTGACCTTACATTTCTTTTTCCCCTGGACTTTCACTGGATAGAAGATCAGACACAGGCTCCTTTGTATCTCTGTAAGGCATGCTGCTGGGACTGGGAAATGGCTCCCGTGGTTTGGGTTTTCCACTCAGATAAGGTTACTAAAGGATTGAGAACTTCAAGTTCACAAAATTCACTTTTGTTAAAAAATTTAGCAGTGCCACCTGCAGGAAAGTTCCGGGAAACCCAATGCCTGTCCGGGGAGCTCAGGACCAACTGTCCTCTGCCTCCTCTGCAAGAGAAGACGTGGCTGTCAGTGTGGGGCTCCCCTGATGAGCTGGTTTCTCATGGACATCAAAGGGAGATCTGCATCTGCAGATAATGCAGAATACCTGAGAACAGAACTTTGTCCAGAAACCACTGTCTTTGATAGCTATTACCTTTTGATTTTAAAAGCCTCCTTTTTTTCCCCCCAAACAGCTTTCCCAAACATGATGCATTGCATATATAAGCTGTGGTCCAACTCCCAGTGGAAATGATAGCAGCTTTCCATTGAGCGTGATCCAGACTTTAATGCCTTTCATGTATGCCAATGAAAACTCTTTACATTGCATACTAGTGCTCTTTAAAGGCTCTCAAGTAGATAGACAGATTAGATTATTTAGAACTATACAATGCAGCATAAGTGGTGCTGGTGAGTCATGAAATGGCATTCTTCCCTCTGACTCAGTGCAGAGTCAATGCCCGAGCACGTTGCTATGGGGCTCTGTGTTGTTGGAGGTGCTCTTATTCAGACAAGAAGTAAAAAAAAAAAGTTCTGACCCATTATTCTTGTTACAGATCCCATTCGCCTGTAAACGCCTTGGTTGAACTTTGCAGAATTTTTCACCCTAGCACAAGTTATCCTCAGCTTCCAATAGAAAACTATTGTTCTCTTTGCCAGGAAGGAGCAGAGTTTTGAGCTATCTGGAACAAAATGTTTTAAAAACAAGAATGGGTTATTGCAAATACACTGTGGGGTTTAAATCCTTAATATTGAAGGAAAACCTACACCATCACTTAACTGCACATTCATATTTAGCATTCTGGTTTTGTTTACCACTTCAATGACTGTTTTCAATTACTGTTCTCTGCATGAAACCACTTTACTCAGGCCTGCTGCATATGCACAACTGACTTAGAAGATGACTACTCTGTTTTGCAGTGATTTTCAAGGTGTCAGACTGCTTTTTTGTTCCTTATCTATAAGGCACTCAATGCCTGAAGTGTGAGAGTCTCTTGTTTAAGCCCCATCTGTCTTCCTGGTCAAAAGATTTTCATTGCAGCTCTTCCTCTACTGTGCTGGGAAAGGAGTTTCACCTGGCTCTTTCATCTGCCCAGTCTCCTAACCACCAGGATGCAAATGACATGACTCTGTTGCAAAAAAACTTTCTCAAAACCTGATGTCTTGACAAGAATACTTCGATTTTGAAATTTTACTATTTAGACAATGTACTGAACAGCTCTGGTATGCAGAGAGGTTTGCTTAACAAATTACATAAGTAGCCCTGAGATGTCCTCACGACTCCTTCCGAGGAGAAGATCTACCCAGGCACAATTCAAGTGCACCTTGGGGCAGTTGTATGCTCTTGGTAACATGCCAGTAATTGAGATTACAAGGAGTTATTCTAGTCTGGATATTGCAAGCTGTGTGATCCATTCCTCTTTGGAAAGGACTACTGAGATGGAGAGGGCTTCTTAGAATCACAGTGGCACAGGTGAGATGGAGACCAGGGGGTGAGGTCAGAGGGAGCAGCGGGAGCAGCTCTTTGCTTGAACATACTTGTTTCACAGTATGGGATTCCAGTGACTGCCTTTGCCCCTTGTAACATTTGTGCTAGTGTGATAAGCCATTTGTTTTATCTTATTTTATCAGTGCTCAGTTCTTTGTGTTGCAAATTTTTATGTGTTATGTCCCCCCAAATGTGAAAATAATGTTTTACCTGGGACAGGCATCTTAAGCATCTCCCTGTGCCGTGGCTATTTTTTGTAACTCCAGTTAGCATCTGTTAATGATTTGATGATAATCTGGAGCATTCAGAACCCCAAACTTTTTATTAAAAATCATTTAATCAAATTGGATTAAAGAAATTATGGCAAAATACTCAGTACCAGAGATTAACTTGGAGAAACTACTTTCAGGGGGAGAAGCTGTGTTTGGGATTGTGCTCACTGATCATTTTACATAAAATTCACAGCAGCTGGAGGAGAGATTTCCTCATTCCTTTGGACTGTAAGCTCAGCTGTGTAGATGCTTTCTCAGAACCTAATTGTTTTCATATGAACTCAGGGGGTGAAACAGAACTATTGAAATTATTTCAATTGCCCAGGGAAGCATTCAGAAGTTCCAAAGGAGAGTTTTGTTACAAGGCCACATATCCAATAATACTTACCTCCTAGAAGTTCTTTTGCTTAAAAAGCCTGTAGAGAAGGCTGATTAATGCAGAGCAAGGAGATGGACAGTGTTCAATGCCATAGTTATGCCATGCAGGGATTAACTTGCATTTATTGTATAACAGAGTGCTTAACACAGGATGTTTCTCCACCTAGTTAGAGATTTTTAACTTCTACTAAGTGTCTGTCCTTGTAATGAAGAATTGAAAGATGAGAGAAGCTGTGGGAAAGCAATAAACCTATGCTTGCAAGAGGCAGAACTGATTTGGGACTGAAGAAATTAGAGAACAGAGCCCATGACAGCCAGGTGCCCTATGGAGTTGCCCAGGCTCAAGGTTACCTGCAGAGCTGCTTGGTGTCCTCAGTGCCTTTTCAGCACTGATATTTGCGTTGCAGCTGCTAAATCACAAATACAGCTGGATGAATTTAGCACTGGGGAGACTCGGGTGTGTTGAGCTGAGCTCCTCTGGATTTATACCATGTTAGATGAGAACAGTTTTGCCTTGAAATCTGTGGTATATGTGATATATGGCATATACCACCAGTAATGGCAAAAAATTTCTCTAGTGCCTTCGAGTTATTTCTGATTTACACCCAAAGACATGAAACTTTCTCTATATTTATATCCTGGTAAATTGAAACACTCTGGGATATGCGATCAAGAAGGAAAGTCCATAATTTCTGTTCCACAAGATCAGGCCTAACATTGTTCAATATTTTGGTGTAAATTTTCTCCCTCTCTAAGTTGTCTGTGAAGTATCTGGAGAAGAAAACATAAAGATGCTGCAGAGCAGATATGTGGTTACTAGACTGAAGTTTGCTCACTGTTCAGAAGGGGAGAAAAGTGAGTGAGTGTGAGATGACTCACATACATATCTCCAACAGATCAGGCTTAACTGCTCTGAAAAGCAAACTGCAAATGATTCTTCCCCATGTGCAAATTCTACCCTCAGTCTGCAAACACCTGCTGGTGACTTCAGTGAGAGCCACATATTGGGAGGCAAGATTTATATCTCCAGACTTTACCAGGAAGAGAGTTTGTTGCAGAAGCAGAAAAAGGATTGCCTCCTGCAAGAAAGCCCACACATCAATTCCTGTAATATCTAGGCTTCATTTTGGCTCAGTCTTTTTAATTTGTACTCTCACAGATAGATGAAGACACTATTTAGGGACAAAAATACTATCAGGTGAATGAGAGAGTTATTAATCTAGGAAAAATGAAAATACAGGAGGGAGGGCATGTGCAGGAAGCACAGGGTCAATTCAGTTCCTTTTCTGGAGAGGGGACATCACAGGTGCATAGGTGAGCATATCCTGAGTATGTGGTGGTGGTAAAAACATTGCTGTTGTGCTGTGCCACAGTTCATGCTCTTTCCTTAGAGAATATCTGCCATAAGAGCAATGCAAAGACCATGATGGCTGCTCTGCCCTGAAACCTGGGATGTCCTAGGGCTGAAAGCCTACAGTCCTTTCACCTGCAGCTGAAGAGCCAATCTGTCACCCTCTAGCTGCTGCAGGCTTGCCTCCATGCACCAGGAATATACCTGTACACCTGCTATGCCATGCAGTTTCTTGCCAAATTAGGAGCTGGGCACTCTCTGGCTGGTCACTCAGGCTGTTTCTCAGATTCAGCATTAGAAAACAGGTGCAAATCTGTGAATGAAGCCTAATCATCCAGGCCAGGGGACAAAAGGGTTTTATATGAAGGCAAGTTTGTTGCTTTTAAAAGAGGCAGTTGCATTGCCCTAGCAGAAATGAAAAAGAGTTCTCACAGTTTTTTTCCACAATTGCTATGAGTAATGTTTTCAGTCGCTTGGTTTGTGTTGTGCATAATGAAATATAAATACTGTGTGGAATGCTTTGTCATAGAAAATATTTATTAATAGCAGATTTGCAATCATCATCTTGTCTTTGATTTGAGCAGGTTTTTTCTTTTCATAAGATTTTTTCAGGCTGCTGAGCTGTGACTGATGTGTGTTTATTTCAGTTGAGTCATCAGTATCATTAATCCTATCTTATTTACCAATGTTTGTCATTTTATAGCGTTTAACTGGTAGGGTGACTCACCTCAGAGAGAAAAGAGAACACGAATACAACAAGCTTTTTTCTTCTTCCCCTTTGGCTTGGGACAGGAACAGAGAATGACCTTTAAGGCACATCCTGAGTCATGAAGTTATCGCATTTACCTCTGCTTCTGTGAGATTAATAATTACAACCATCCCTACATACAAGGAAAAGAAGCTTGAGCTTTTGTCCACACTTTCACTTGTCTCTTCATAGCTTATATGATGGGAGACATTTTTAGCAGGCCACCAGGAAAAGGAAGCTCTTGATGCCTCCCTCTCTTGCACAGGAGCAGCAGAGCAGAAACTGAGGAGGAACTGGGGAGGAAGGCTCTTCAGAGGAGCCATCCTGCTGGCCTGCCTTGAACTTTGTGAAATTTGCTCAGGGCACTATGAAACATTTGCATTTGCTTTACAGCTCAAGTGTGGGAACTGTCTTAGCAGAACCTCAGCCAAACCTGCTTCTTCACAACTAGAAACAACCCTTTCCTCTTTGTATCTGCCTGACATTAATTACTGAAGCTCACTGCTTGCATCGCAGCAACCTGCAGGGAAAGTGTGACCCTTTGGTAACAGTGCTGCAGAAACAGCTGAGAGTGCCATGAGTCAGTCCCACCTCTCTGTAACTGCTCTTGAGAGGGGGATTACAGGAAGAGACCCAGTAAAGGGCTTAAACATCTAAAAGTCAAGAGACAAGAGAGATTAGAGCAGAATCCAATGCTGTCACTGTCTTTAATGTATCAGAAGGGTTGAAAACAGGGACTTAGCATCTCCATAGAATCTCCTTCCTGGGGACACTTTCCATGTACACAAGTACCCTCATGGCTATGATGTCCTTCTAGATGAGGACTGAGGCACAGAGAAGTTGATGACCCCAGAGAGCTGGTATATTAAGCAGGGAATTGCCCAATGTATGCAGCATGCAGCTGCCTATGGCTCATTAGTCAGGGTGGCTGAGAACAGGGGTGGGTGGTAAATCCCAAGCTCCAGAAGCCTTAGTTCAAGCACCTCCCTGTAACCCTGTGCCTGCTTAGAAACACTTGCTCCAAAATGAGGGGGGTTAGCAGGGACAAAACAGTAAAGTTGGGAAAAGCACAGTCCTTCTAATTTTTGACTATGAATCTCATTTTTATGATCAGAAAAGGACTTTGAGGATATCACCTACACAGTCTAGCAGCTATGGAGAAGCTGTTCTCTCCTGAACCTTCAGTCTTTTAAATCTGCAAACAGTAATTCCTTGAAAAATGCCTTGAATATTGCAATCTAGGCTACTATATGGGCATACCACTCTTGTTTTCCTTTAAAGCCTTGTCACTGTGCAGAAAATAATCTTATTCTTGCTGGCTCAGAAAGAGCATCAAGCAGCAATGGTTTTGTTTAGAACTGTCCCCAGACTGAAACCCAGCCTGTTCTTTGCACGCAAACTTCCAAATGATTAGGGTAGAAGTGCACCTGTATGTCTGTTTCAGAGTAAGTGTTTGTGTTTCAATGTGTAACCTTGTAGGGGAGGCTTTTAATATCTGATAGTAGAAGAAATAATTCAGCTTTCAGCCTCCCACTTACTGGCTGAGAGTGTAAATCATTAGACTGTTGCTCTGGAAGAAGAGCATCAGGTGCTACAGTTTTCCCTGAGGAACCTTATCCTGTCTGTGAAAGAACTGTGACTGAACACCTGGATTCTGGGTTTAGGTTTGAACAAGGTTTGAAGTAGCTAAACCTCACAAAACTTGGCATTTTGTCAAAAAATGTGGGGTCATGACCTGAGATGCTTATGTGGCAGCTGAACAGGGATGTTCATGTTCACAACTTTGAACCGAGCTTACAATTATTTCTAATGTGGGTGCTGGATCCAGAATAAAAGTAGTATTTGATGATGTGCCTGAAACCATGCAAGTTGGAGACACAACAGTTTTCCTGTGCCTTAGCTGAGTGCTCTGACCCCACAGACCTTTACTTAAGAGATGTTTTCTAAGAGTAGGCTATTGCAATTATATTTCACTGCAAACCTTTGTCCTGTAGATTACTGCAACGTGTTAAAGTTCAGTGACTTGGTCCTGGGTCCTGAGTTCATCTTATCGAACAGCCACACCTCATTGCTATACTTTTCAGAGAAAGCTCTTGGATAAGAGGTTCCTTTTCATCAGTGCCTACCTGCTTCCTGTTAAATCTGTGTATTTATAGGGCTGGCGTCTTAAAAGGATTTGTCTCTAATGTGCTTGTCAAGGGACCGATAACTTGGCATATTTAAGTAATCATATTCCTAATGTTGCCAAATGGAACTTTCTAATTTTGGAACAAAACTACTTCTTCCTTTTTTTTTTTTTAATTTTCACAGCAGACAGGGTTGTAATTTCCTTCTTTCTTAATTTTGCTATACAGGTTTACCCAAGGGTTTGATAAGCCAGAGCTTCAATGAACCATAATTGTATTCTGCCCAGATATGACTAATATTTACAGGTTTCTAAATACTTTCAGATGTGTGGAGGATACATAAGAAGAAGAAAGGATGGGTGAAATTATTTGGTTTAATCTAATTACTTAGGGTGTTTTTCAAAATGTGGCTGTCTGTTGAAAATGTTCCCTGTTACTCAGAGTTGCCTCACACAGGGACAACAATTTTCTTTGAACATTTTATCAAAGTTCACTTAAAGCAACACGATAAACTGACTCATCCAAACCGCTTGGAGAAGTTTTTATTTTAAACTGGTTTAAAACTGGATGTATTTCAGGGCTGGATCAGGTTATTAAATAAAACCTTTGCTATGCTGATGTGATGAGCCGACTAGCTGAGTGTTACTACCCTTTTATTATCATGTGGGAAATAAAATCGCAGGCCTGGATTCAGAGGGCATGAGTCACGGCTTGCCTGTGTGCGAGCACAGAGCCAGCTCTGTTCTGGGCTGTTTGCTAAAGACCTTCTAGCTGAGTGGCTGCAAGCACTCAGTGCGATGGGCCACAGGGGCAGGTACTTCTGGCTGACTCAAAGCCTCACTAGAAGCTCTCAAGGCAGTCAAAGCTGAGGAGGGCTCAATGTTTTCCTCGTCCCTGTGCTGTCTGTGTGACAGGTTGATGCAAAGGAGAGAGCACTGTCATCACTACTCCCCTCAGGCTGCTACCTCAGTAGGTGGGAGAGATGAGCACGTTTGGTGAGATGCTGAGGGCCCACACCTTGTATGTCTAAGCCTTTGTTCTTCCTTTGCAACAAGAGAAGGATGCATCTATGCTAAGTTTTCTTTATGATTAATTGACTGAGCTTAGCTCAAGACTAATATCTGTCAGGGTTAGTCTGGGTGTCTGTTTTCCTAGCCCTGTTCAGTCTCTGCAAATACCCACTCTCTCCTTCATTGCCTTTCACCTGGTATATTCCACAACAGCCCCAGTAATCAATCACAGGGCCTAATTATCCTAATCTGCCTTCTTTTCTGACTTACTAAAGCCTAATTATTTTATAACAACGTAAAGGCTAGAGGTAATTTGGAAACTTGGAGGAGAAAAGCCAGCAATAATTGAACTGCAATAATGAGGCTTCAGCAGAACCCAAGTCCACAGCTGTGTTTATACTGCCAGTTTTTAGGAAACCTGGATGCAGCTTCCCAAAGGGTGTAAGTAAAGGACAGTGGTGTTGCTCTGGGGCAGGTTAAACAACTTTGTATTAGAGGATGCTACAGGCTTTTCCTGGTGCTTCCGTGTGCTGCCAATATGCCGTGCGGTGTAGCCACCTCTATTGGCCTGTTAAAGGTGTGTGATAGTGTTGCGATGTGGCCAAAGTTCTCAGGTCTTGGTTAAGCACCTGTAGTGCCTGCTGAGGTTGGTAGGTAGAAAAAATGGTAAAGGGAGCCTATTAATTACGAATTAAGATGTGGTAAGAGAAAACTACTGGGTGCTATTTGCCATTGTGCTGGAGGAAGGAATAGGGCTGGAAAGATGTTCATCGGCTGATGGTAACTCAAGGGGTTTTGACAGCTGTTAATACAGTACTAAACTGATTTGAGAAATACTTGTTGGAGCTGAAGAGATGGTAGTGGCATAGAAGGCATGAGTTAGAACACAGATAGAAACACGGCGGCAGAAATAAACATCTTCTTCCTATTCTACCAGCAGTTTCCCACCTGGATAATGGTGGGACAAAGAAATACATCTCAGAAACTTGTCCTGAAGAGACAGTTCTCTAGGACCAGAGTGACTGCTAGCTGTACACAAGTACAGACTTGTCAAACATGGCTCTTGAGTGATACAGCTTTCATTTAGCTTTTCAGTATTAATGGGCTGTCCCACATGGTGCATATTGCGTACCTGGCTGATTATAGACATGTGGAAACCTTTACATCTCTAAATTATTCAGATTTCTGTTGGTGCACATAGTAGTTGGATAAAGATCGAGCAAGCCTTCCACTTGAAGTTTGTGATCTGGCAGTTGTTTTGGGCTCTCACAATTCATTTCAATACGAGGATTGCAGAATCAGCTGTACAGATAGTTTTGCTAAACTTTGCTTTCCGCAGGGCATTGACCTTGTTTTTGTAACAGCTCTCAGTTTTTGCAATCCCAATGCTGTAAAATAAATAAAAATGAATAATGGAGACACTCAAAGTAGTATGGGAAACATAAACAAAGCAAGCAGTACCAATATGTGTCTGACTCATCCCCTCTGTTATCATCCAGATGCTGTTACAGATTTCAATTTCTCTTGCAGAATATCTCTGTTGCAGTAGACAAAGTTTAGGAGATGAAGTTTTTTCCTTAGTGTCATTAACTTTCTTCAGAAACTGGTGCTGATATCCCAGGAATGCAGTGGCTGGGGTAGCTGGGGTGAGATCTCAAAAATGTTGATGATGCCAAGCTCTTGCTTTGGCAGCCCTCATTGCTTTGGGTATCTCTGCTGTTCATACCTGGCTTCTTTTGTGCCATGTGTACTTGGAAGCTGGGGAATTCTACCCCCAAAAAGTGGTATGTGACCCTTCTGTTTACAGCACAAAGTTGCATCTAATCTATCGAAACTTTCTAGGAATGATAAGGCTCTGTCTAAATGGCTGTGCTGGTGTAAATACTTTCTGCATCAAGAGCACAGCAGGGTTTATGTGAGGTAGCTTCTGATTGCTGCTCTTTGAAACAGAACCCAAATGTAGACAAAACCATACCAAATCCCCCTTAAAAGCACCATTCATCCCTCTACCATGGTAGAGGTACAAATCTAACTGCAGAAACACTCCTTTAAATTTTTAATTCTAATTGTTATAGAGAAAGTATTGAATTGCAAACTATAAGCTGTTTCTCCTTTTGTATTCCCCCCCAACTTTTCTGATTGTTAAACTTACTTGAAGAAGAGCCAGACTTAGCTTGCCCTTTCACGTGTGTTAGGCAAAACCACAAACAACAACTATGCCAAAACTTGTCTGGAACAATTTCATTAACACAGCCTAATGAGACTTGACATACAACCAGAAAAACAGGAAAATATTTTAGCAGTTGGAAATCCTTATTAGAAGAACTTGCCTTTCTTTTTATTTTCTCTTTTTTTTCTTTTTTCCTCCAACTTTTAAATTTCTTAAGATTTTATTTTTTCTTCTCCCCTTGGGGTTAACATCATTAAAACACATTATTTTTCAAAAGCACTAATTGAGACGGGGAGATCAAGGGCTGGTGCTGAAGGCACTCGTGCATCTCAGCTGGCTCAGGATCTGCCATGTTCTCCCCATCTGGGCTGCTACAAGGGGCTCTTCCAGAGGGTGATTCAGAGCATCTAATTTAGCCTTCCCTGGAGAGCAGTTCAGAGGTGTCTGCCTCTTTGATGAGAGAATTAAAAGTCTGAGGGCAATGAGTGGTTAGTCTAAGGGGAATTCATACCACACACCGAGGTGCCAGAGGCATTTTAATAATGGGACTTGAAACCCTTGGCTCATGATAACCGGACTCTTCGTTCTGTCAGGGTGAGCATCCCCAAATCCTTGATTCCCTAGTGTAGACCTGCTCCCTATTTACTTAGGGCTATTCTGGCAGGGGCACTGGGCTTTTTTCCAAGGGCCTCAGGTCAAAATATTTTCACACGTATGAAGCACATCTTTCCACAGGCAGACTTGCTCTTTGCACAAAAGACATAGTAATTTCAGCGTCACACAGCCTCAGCTCTGGCCCTAGGATGCTGCTGGGAATATTGCCTACTATAGAAGGGCTGGATCCACTTCTGGCCACAGATTAGAGGATGGTTTAAGGTCAACACCTTTTTGGGCTTGTATAAATGTTCTCCTCTTCTGACTCATACATCAAATGGTTGTTTTTACGCACAGCTATCTTCTCTCCCTCTGAACGTAATATTTTCCGTGTTCAGTAGTGTGACTGTAAGAACAGGCCTTTACTGATATTTAGCTACTTATTTCTTTCCATGAGGCAGCCCGAGCCAAAGACCAAATAGCGGAATCCCCAGAGCCTGCCCTTGGCCAGAGAAACTCGATGTTAGGAATTCATCTAGCTCAGCTGTACATCGCTTTTGTTTTTGCAAACAGCAGGGGGAGCTCAGATCCTGCCTGAATCCCAATGAAACCGAGAAAGTAGAGTTTGTTGAAATTCTTTTATTTTAACCAGGGGTAGAACCCCAACCACTTGTGAGGTTCTTCTAACAAAATTGCATGTTTTCCCCAGTATGCCATTGGGAGACAATTAGAGCACGTAGAACAGATAATACAGTAATTAACACAAACAGTTCTGTAACAGGAGCATTACTGGAATGGTTCTTGTGACTTTCCAAATGTGTCTATTTAATTTTTCTACTTTAATGGAAGAAGGTCAAAAGCAATTTTAATACTTGTTTCATGGAATCAGTCCCTATCAGGTTCTGAACTTGGGAGAGGCTGAAATAATTCTTATTTAGAGGAAAAGTAATACCTGGGAATGGTAGACCAGATCCATCCTTGAACCTGGCTGTTCAGAGGCGACTGGCTTGAAGGTATTTAGCAGCATAAGGCTACTTTGTTCTCTGAGTTCTGCATGAGTACTAATTAATCCACTCTGCACCCCCACACTTCTGTAGGTAAATGAGCACAGCCAGGCTGTGTTTGGTGCCTGAGAAATCTGAACACACAGATGGCAGTGACTGATCCAAGATCACACTGTCAGGACACGATTGGGAGATTTGGATCCAGTTTCTCGGGGTTTCCTCAGAAAGGCTGGAGCAGTTGTCAAACTCTTTCATCCAGGATCCAAAATTCATTTGTAATTGCTTCCCCACAACCCCCCGAGATTCTGCAGCCTGTCAGATCTCTGCGCAGGCAGGTGGGGAGGCTTGCTGGGGGATGGCAGAGGATGACAGGGGCATTGAGGAGGTTTTGGATGGGTGCACTTTTGGGGAAGATAGGAAGCGTGTTAATCCTACTCTCTGGATCTGCTCCAGTGGGGAACCCTGTGGGAAAGTGATGATTTTGCTGTCCTTACATCCTGACACTGAATGTAACATCGGGGATACTCTCCTGTATTCCTAGTGCATGCCCTCTGATTTGGAAATTTTCAGGTGAACTGAGCAGTCCCCAGTTCTGTAGGATTATGGCTGTTTAGGACTGTGTGGGCAAGGTAATTTTGTTGCCAGGCTTGTAGGAGGGAAACATATAATCCACAGAGCCAAGAAAAGGAGAGAATAGTCCTAGATGTCAAGCCCTAGCCATAGTCTTCTCCTTATTTGCAATATTTCCCTGTGAGAGATCTTTGTGATATTTTTTTGTGTGACTATATCATCATGAGTGTCTGGTAACAGACTGTACGGGCTGACTACAGTATCCAATGCAAACAATGCCAATACAGTCTCCAAGGGGAGAAAATAAACTCCTCACTAACCAGGAAATGCAATAATAAAGCTAAACTCTTTTCTTTTTCTATTACTCTTCATCTTCAGTTCAACTAATATTCTGTTGTTATTTAATAGGAACTGTAATTTCTTAGACAATTTAAATATAGATTTTTTTTCTTTAGACCTGGCCCAGCTTTTAATTTTGAAAGCCAGCTTAGTATTTCGGGAATTCTCCCTACATCACAGAATCTGTATTAAACCTATGGGTGGAGAAAGGAACAGTCGTAGGAGCAGAGAAAAGATAAGGGATGTCCATGATGAATCCAGTATTCCTTGTAAAACTCAGATCTGCTCATTATGCTGTCAGAGACTGGGGATACATAATATATAGCTAGATCAAGGACTTCAGCCTTTCAAGTGGGTAGGAGATGAAAGCTGGAAGAAGCAAATTTTGGTAGAAGAAGCTGAACTGAGAAGGCCAAAGCTAGATGACAACCCACCTGCCTGCATGATGAACTTTAAACCAGCTTTGGGATGCCTCAGAAACAAGAAAGGTCAAAGAGGGATGAGCAGTTGTCTCCCTAGAGCAGGGGACAGTAGGAGCCAGCTGGCCTGCTTGTGTGAAAAGTAGTTTATATGGCATGTGAGTGTTAAGTGTGCACTTTTACTGCTCTCTGAAGGAAATTTGTCCTTACATGGATTTGCTGCATGCAGCCTCCCTATCGAATATAGTGAACACCAGACTGCTGTCTGTGAATAGGTAATGGTGCTTCCCCACCACTTCAAAGTCTGTATTTCACTAATTTTTTTTCCCCATGATGTTGAAAGAGATGATTTTTCTCCTTTAAAAACCACAGTCACTGAGAAATTAATGAAGGGTGCTGTTTTTGAAACTCCCAGGAGGGTGATCCTGCCTCTCCAAGCTTTGCTTTGACTTTTGCCTGGGAACCAAGCACTGGACTGGATCCTCACTGCTGATTAAGACTCAGAACTGCATGCACAAGCGTCTGAGAAAGCATGATGGAAGAGTCAGCACCTGATGTTTTGTTGGGACAAGGAGACAGCAGTCTTGTCATAGGTTTGTGTGCTTCATTGCCCAGTGGTGAATGGCACCAGAACCAAGGCAGCTTCATTCTTGGATTGCATCTTGCTCATGGGCCACCCCAAATGGCAAACCCTATATTTGAGTCACATCTGACTCCCTTGCACAACACTGCTGACAAGTATCTGGGTCTTTCCTGTGCCAAAGCAGTGAGACAGCAAAGTCTCACTGTCTTAGAGGAGGATGCGGGGGAGTGGGAACCAGCTGAGAGAAGAGCCATGCTAGGCTGTCTTTCTACTTTTCATTTAATGGTGAGGGAACTTTAGGCCTGCTGAATCTTAAGTATATTAATAAGTAATTTATAAGAATATTAAAGAGAAACTGAATAAAAGAATGAGGCAAGGAAGAGTGGTCATTGACAAGGGGTCAGGAAAGAAGCCTGGGCAGAAGAAAAGCATCTTGTGCATGGTGGGAAAGGACTGCAAAGGGTTCTTGGCCTCAGGGAGGTGACGTGCCCCACCAGCCCTTCAGAAGGTGGCACAGTGCCATCACCTGTGCCTGACGCAGGAGGTTGCTGACACCTCTCATAGCTCGTGTTGGTTTCTCCGGGGTGCCAGCTGCTAAACCGGTGTTGCTGAGAGGAGGAGCAGCCCTGGGCCACAGGGAACTCGTTGCCTCCCTTTTCTGTGTGTGGTCTCCCCTACATAAGCCTGGCCCTGAAGGCTTTTGTGGAAAAGGGCAGTCCCTGCTAGGACATGTTTCTGCTTCTTTATCAGTTGCTGCGGCTGTTGCTGGTTGCTTTATTGTGAGCAGACGCCGTTTGCACAGTTTATTGACTGGAAATTGTACACAGCTGCAGCAGGGAAAAGCGAGCCTGAATTATCTTACCTGCAAAGACTATTTAAATGAAAACTTCAAACTCTCCTTCCTCCTCCCATAACAATATTTAATTTATAACTGAGTCTCAGATTCAGAAAGCTTTTGAAACATGGTAATGGATAGTGGTGAATTAAGATTTGGACAAAACTGATTCTTCCTTAGTGTTGCTTTGCAGTTACATGCCACATATGTGCTGTGGGATTATGGAGTAACTGATGCTGTGGAACCTGCTGCTATAAAAGAAATACTCCTTTTCATAAACTTCACCAAACATGTCAGGTCTATCAACCTCCTCACCTCCTCCTTAAGTCATATCACTATCATTGAAATAAGCACTTTGAAAATGTGTGACTGCAGAGAATGGTTCACCATTAATTTAGGAAAAAGCTACAGTCATAGTCTGAACCTGGCTGGCAACTATTTTAATAAACCTCAATAAATTTTGGGGTCGAGCTATTCAAACAGAAGTGAATTGAACCTATCCAGAGCATAGTTTCTCAAACTATGTTAGAAGACCTTTTTTATTGTTAAGGTAACTTTTCTCATTAAAATCTTTAACTCAGACTTTTGTTACCACATCAGTTCTATAACTACATCTGTGGTTTCTCTTCTTCATTTCTTTTCTTTTTTTTTCTTTTTTTTNAAAGTGGAGCTTCATTTTGTGGAGGCAGTGGAGAAGACAGTGCCTAACTTTCCATAATTAAGTCAAGGGTCTCTAAGACAAGAGGCTTAGGCAATCAGTGGAGAGCAATACATTCCTCCAGAGGGGATTTTATGCATATGTGTATTAGGTCTCTTCCTTGGAAACACAAAGGCTCATCCAGGGGATGCGCAGGGAGGGAGCAGCCTCCTGCAGTGGGGATCTGGAGTTAGTTTGACAATCCTCTGTCTGCCATTTCTGTAAATAGGCTTGAAAAATTTTTGGAACCTACAATTTTACATCCTGGTTTTTAGCACATAGTGTTCATTCAAAGTGAAGCAATATGCTGGCAGTCTTTGGTTTTAAAGAGTCTGCTTAGTGAGCTGGTTGCAGTTTAAGCTCAGCACCTTCTGCTAAGCAGAAGCAGGAGCAACAGTTACCTTAAGGCCAGGCAACTAATAGAAGATGTTTTACTTAAACTGGACTTTCCAGGGCTTTGCAGTAATAATTTCTGTGAGGTAACATTCATGTTGAAGTACTCATTCACAGCTGTGTAATCATGGCAAATTCTGCCTGTCCAGTGGAAAAGCTGGAAACAGGACTTAAAAAGGTTGAACCACTTTTCTAAGAAAATGACGATCTACTCTGTTACAAAATCAGTTCTCAGCTCACATTTGTATTCCAGACAACAGGTTAGTACACCACTGAAATGTCAAAGGACACAATGTTTTTAGTGCTGACAAGAAGAGGCTTACCAGTACTACTACTAAGTGGGAAACCTTTGTGTTTAAGCTGTGGTGTGCTTAGATGCATATAGAAATGGCCTTAAGGGACCTGACAAATAAAAAACAGCAGGAGAATATTAACACAAAGGTGTATGCAAAGAAGTTAGGGAAAGTATTGACTTTTACTTCTTCCCCAGAGTAGACACAGACATTTCAAAGGAATTCTGACTTGAAGTTGGTAAACAGATAAATCCTTTTCATCTTACTGTTTATGAGAAGGGGAAGAAGGTTTGTTGGACTAGTCTGGCAAAATTACAAGGATTCAGATTCTTGGCCAGTGTCCACTATGGGACTCCCTTTCTCCTCACTGAGTACATCAGACTAATGTACTGCATGCACTGAAACAGCCCCAGAAGGAGCCGTAGTAATGCTCTGCTCAAAATAGCTCATGGGAAATACTGAGATGGTTCATTGCTGAAAATTTCACTAATGTGCTTGTGCAGACTACTATGCAAATATATTTAGTACATTAATCTGTTTCCTTAGAAATTGATTCTGCCTTACGGGGTATGCTGGATTGTGGCCTACTGCAAGCATTTCAAAGAGTAGCACAGACCTTGACAAAAATAAGCGTAATTATAGCATATGTAGAGTTCTTGCTTTTCAAATGCCATGCATTTGGAGATATATCTAGACCAGCACAGAGGATTTAGAAAAGGTCACAATATGAAGCTGCAGGAGTTCTCTAGCATGAGAAAATCTCAGCCTTTACTTACACCACAGCAACTCTACCAGCATCACCTAGAGTTTTGTGCCTGCAACAGTGACAAAAAGCCCTGTGAATAACTACATGGGCATGCTGCAATGAAGAGAAAAACTGGACTTAGCGATTAAAAATTTCCTTTCTAAGTAACTGTGCAATGAATGCAAGGGAAGAATCGGGATGTTTGAAACTTTCTGTCCAGTGGACAATAAAATGCAGCATCATAAAACCAGAGAAATTCAAACTGCTGTTTTGGAGAGGGTGAAGAAAATCAGCTCTAAATTGTAGAATTGTAGCAGAGGAAATGAGTACTGGGGTTCCTCTGGGGAAATCAATTGCTGCAATTTCTCAGGGAGATGTTAAGGTGACGTTTGTGATAGGAGAACAGACACCATAAAATGCCCTCCTTGGGGAAGTGGTAATGCCTTTTGGATCAAAGGCCTGATGATCCTTCATTAGCACCACATTTCCTGTGCCTCCTCTTGCCTGTTCCCTCCCCCAGTTCCATCCAGGTCAGCACTGGACCAGGAGTGGAGCTGTGGAGGCAAAGCTGCTGCAGTCTGCTTTTTTTAAAGAAAAACCAGGGCTTGTGGATATGACATATTCTGAACCTTGGGACTCTGCAAAGGCAGGTCTAGTTCAGTGGTCCTTTCCAGGATGAAGATGAGCATCTGTTACATTCCCTGCTCTCTTATTAGTACAAGTATTTCAAGCACTGTCCCTTTAGTTTGTAACATCTACTACAACATATTGAAATTCTAGACATTTAGAAAATTGATCAGAAATATCAGATCATTTCAGCCAGACACAAAATCAGAAATTACTGGGAACATTTTTAGAATATCTGTGATCACTGGATTTCCAACCAGTTTTCTGTTTCAGTGCAATTCATGCATTACAACAGGAGACTGGAGCAAGGAGAATTCTGGTTTGCTGAACTGGGGGAAAGACAATTTTAAGTGTTTTTATCCTACAGCATCCCAGATAGAAGCTGCTGTGTCCTTGAGCCGTGTATGAATTGTGAAGAAGAACTTGATGCACCTCTTCCCAAGTGGAAGGGGCATCTTTCATAGAGCAAAATGAGTGAGCCCCTCATCCCTCCTGGCCGTGTCATATTTTCTCACATTTCAGTAGGTAATGAGCCATGAAGCTTGAGGCCAAAGGTTCCCAGCACTGGTTAAGGATAGTTATCTCCCCAAACCAATGGCCCTGGGGTTGTGATTCCACTTTCAGTGGCCAAAACATTCTAGGGGAAAAAATGGCAATTAAAATAATTTTTGTGTTTTTTTAAACAACCACCAAGCCATTAGAGAGGTTTTAGGAAACCGTTGTGAGGGAAGGCTGAACGACAGTATCATTTAAGAAGTGGGAAGTGGGCAGGCTGCTTTTTTAACTTAAATGAAACAAATTCAGCTTTAAGCAGTGTAATGTACATAGGAGCTCAACATCAATAGCAGAAGGTATTATGTAAAAAATGGGGCACATTTTCTGCATCTTTAGTAGAAAAGGTAAGACAGAAGTCTGTGTTTGTTTTTCAGCTTTGTGATCAGTACATTCATCTCTCTAGAAGCTACTGTGCAGCTCCTCATCTTCCTTAGATCTGATGACTGCAGCCATTGCACCACATATCATTTTAAAACCCTCACTTTTAGATTTATATTTTTAGGCTGACTGCATGAAGAAATGATCGTGCTCTGGGCTGGTTTCCATTTAAGGAACTTATCTGCAAGGAATGGATGGGTGTTACTGGAAGACTACATGGCAGGTGGAGGAAGACACGCATTTCTACTTCCATGCAATTATAGCTATGAGGAATATATCACTAAAGCAGTTCAGTGGGGAATGCGATTGGAGCACAACAAGGAGAAGAATGGTCTGGTGGATCTTCATTCAGTATCAAGAGAGAAGCAGCATCACTTGGACAGGAGAGTGTCTGGAGGTCGGGAGGGCCATCTGTCTGCTCCTTTGGTGAGAGGAAGGTACAGCACATCTGGATGTGTACATACACATATGTGTGCACCCGACAAGAACAGCAGAACTGAGCAACTGCCTGTTTTCCATGCAAGGCCCAGGTGGTTTGCAGTTGACCTTGACAACAATCCTTGACTTTAGCTTTCCTAATCTGTGCTGCAAAATTCTGTCTTGGGCCAGGAAACACAGCCTTGAACCAGTTCAGAATTTTTGTCAGCAGCAACAGCAGTCTGTGCTATCAGCCCTGGGCAGGGAGCTGGCAAGAGGCCAGGGCTGCAGTTCTTTGAGCTCTGCTTCCAGTTGCAATGTCTGGAGTGAGTTCAAAGTTGGGCAAAATGCCTTTGCATCTGTGAGTATGAGCTTTTTGCTTTTTTTTTCTCTAGCTAGGATGTGGTTCTACATAAAAGATATTGCAAGTTTGGTCCACAGTCCTATCTGTTGCTATAATCAATTATTGCCATTGCACAAAGACCTAGGTAGGTTTATAAGGAACCATTCCCAAACCCTCATCTGATCTGTTCTGGACATCTACGTAGGAGGTACTTATGGGGGAGCAGAAGTCAAGTGCTATTTCCTTGAATGGGCCCAGCTGAACATTTGTTCCCATTGCTGTCACCAAAACTGGAGACTCTCAGCATCTACAAGAATATGTCCCAGAATAGATTCCAGTTGTTGGTGTGAAATATTTTTATATTTCTCGATAAGGGTGATGGTATTACTTGGATCTGATCTGGTGAAACAGAGGAAGACACCAACCTGTCAGGCTGATCATCGGATTGCCATTCACATACTAGCACTGGCAGTGTAGTTAGGGAAATTAAAGGCTAAATCTTCTTTCTGCTTTATATTGCAAGTAACAAGATTTTTTTTTTTTTTTCTAAAAAATCCAAATGATTTGCCTTTCAGGACACTGTCTGGAAACCTAACGGAATGGTCTTACAGTCCCATCTGACCTAGGTTTGTCATTATCCCTGCTTATTCAAAAGGTGCTTTGTTTTGTAGCAGCTATATAATAAGCACTGAGATTTTGCAAACTGAGGTTTGTGGAAATCCCCTAATGCAATGCTTGTGTATTGTCTAGCATTCTTGTATGTTGAAGAGCTGTGAATTTTGCCTCTTCCATGAATTCTGCTTCTGTATCTTGCACAAGTGATATCAGGCTTTAAGGTCTGTCATTTAATCAGGTTACTTCATTTAAAATGCTGTTAGAGATATCATTGGAACAAGAAGGAATTATCGATGCTCTCTGATAAACTACTGCCAGGACCTCTCCATTGATTTTTCCAGCTGGGGTGATGATTTGAAACTTTTCTTTTGTCCCATGACAGTTAAAAATCCCGATATCTCTGCTCAAGAATGAATTTTCCTTTTTTAGTGCTGTTTTTTTTAAAGAAAATGTTAGGTTTTAACTTTGTTCTTACACAGTTGCATGCAAACTTGCAAACAGATTAGAAATAAACAGAAATATCAAAATAACATAAAGAAATTGGGATCTCCTAAAATCTATTGACAGAGGAATTGTTTTGAACTATATGTCTTCCTAGCATTTGGATTTCTTTTTCTGCAAGGTCCTTAAATTCTTGAATGAAATATGAAAAAAACCCCAAGATTTTGTTTTATATTAATGCATAGTCAAAACCTTCCTTAATGTAAATCTCAGAATGAATTCTGGGCTATGCTTTGACTCAATGACTCTGTGTTAATCTGGGGAATGTGATAGTGATCTACAGGTTGTAAAACTGTACAGTAAATAGCTCTCAGAAGACCTCTGCTTACAGCCTGATATATATTGCTTTTTCTTGGCTTTATCTCTTTAGCTAATTTCTTCTTCCTTATAACTTTAATCTGTTGCTCTGGTGGCTTTTCTTTTATACTGAATTAAATTTGTGAGACTGTTAAACACAGGGTGGATGGAGACCTCCCACTGAATTCCAGCAAGTGCTGCAGAGACCATGAACTCCACAGATGGCGAGGTCTGAATCTGGCACTACCTAAAGAACCAAGCCTGTTTCCTTTGTGCTGGATTCCCACTGATGTCCAGAGGATGGTGCTACTTGTCTTGTTAAGAATTTCTTCTCTGAGAAAGAACTGCAGGAAATCTCTCCAGTATCGTGGCATTATCTCCTCAGCATCGTCTGTTTGTCAAAACCAGCCAGGACCCTCATTCTCAGAAATGAGAAGTGAGTTACAGCAAATATTGTCATCTGTCTGTTCTGGTTGGTTAAAGATGAGTTTCACAGATTTTGGTGGGAAGCCTGCATTAGGAATAAAATTCAAACAGGAACATGCCATTGTAGTGAAAATTTTAATTCAATATAATTTTGTCTTTGTTTCTCACAGGCCAGAATTCTTATGAGAATGTGTTTATTATAAAATGCTGTGGCAAGGGACAGCACCATCTCAGGGTAGCCTGGTCCAGATGCATCTTCTCTTGACCTCAATGTGGTCTTGAAGGCTGCTACTTATAGTGCAGGATGGGGGGATGTGAAATTAGCTAATAAGTTGTAGGAGATTTAGGGAAAATATTTTCTTTTGATGGGAATACGTTTCTCTCACAAAAACTGGTTTTGGTAAACACTGAAATTATAAAAGCTTTGGTAAATTGTTAAGATTCCACTTCACACTGGATGCAATCTGTGGAGTGAGTAACTAGCAAGCCAGCTTTGTCACCCCTCTGGAGTCTACTGGCAAGTGATGTCAAGGAGAAAACTGGAAAATAAGTTTCTGTCTTTCCCTGACTTCAGACATCAGCTGCTGCTAAACATAACCAAAATCCATGGCTAAAAGCAGATTGGACACATGAGGCTCTTAAACTTCTGACGTTTGCAGGGGAGAGCAGCTGTGGCCCAAATCAGTCTGTCTGCTCCACCAGGGTTGGGAACATGCTGCATTTGGAAATACGGAAAACGGAATGGATGGGTATTTCAACATATACACTGCCAGTGGGAAGCACCTTCCTGCCTGGAGCACCTTTTTCTGAGGTACTGTTTGGCCCATGGACATATCTGAACAGGTTTCCTGGGGTGGTGAGCTATGGTGGGGGAGTAGGAGCATGAGATGCCAGTGGCTCCCAGCTCCCTTCTGCCAGACTTGGAAGCCTAGTGCTTCAGCAGGGTAACTTTGGACTTCATAACAGTCCTTAAGTTCCTTCAGCATTAGTTGTTCTTAGCTGGAAACCCAATGACTGCGTTTTGGACTCCTTTCTTTCACTCATATTGTTTTCCTGAAAATCCTTAGGAACCACCAAGCTGTCCTGGAGCTGCAGTGAGATCAGAGGTGAATGCAGTCATTGTGTCCCTTAGCTTCTCCTCCATCCTTGCTCATTCTCTGCATACAGTTTTCTCTTTTCCTTCAGTTTCAGGAACATATGTAAATAATTAACTTACAAATTATACAAGCTTATCACACTATATCCCAACAGATGGAGAAACGCATTAAGCTGACTTGTTCAGGCAGCCACATGCTAGACGCAGACCCAGAAAAAACAAGGAAATGAGGAGTTACCACTCTTAAAAGCACGTAACTGTTCTCATGGCTGCTGCTGCTGCCTGCAACATAACAGCCCATTTACTGTAATCTTAACTCTGTCCCACCCAGCCCTTTCACCACACTCCTTCCCCTGTCAAATAGCAGTCGTGGAAGTTTATTTCTAGTGCAACAGGATGATGTGGTTGCAGTATGTATCCAAATCATGTGTAACCCAGCTGGGTCACGTCACCCTGGCAATTGTGCTGAGATGTGGGCATCAGTCCAGTCTTACATGCAGGAGCTGTTTTAGAAGCACTGAATCAAGGGCAGTGCATCACGCATGGCTAGAGATTATGGCTGGTCTGCTTGACATCTTGGCTTGGTGAACTCATATAAAAACCTTGCCCCTTAATGATAGTGGTAGATGTGAGACAAAGGTGTTTTAATGCTGGGAAATGCTCTTGCACTGTGGTGCACAAAGAAAGGGTTCTGTAAAATGTGGATGTCACTTGGGTTAGGAACAGCTGCCAACTAGAATACAAAAAAAAAGGGTTTAATTTTTTTCAAACCAGCTTGCAGAGTGTAGCTCTTGCTAGAGCAATAGGTTTATCGAAGCTGGGACTTTAATGACAGTAAGCCCATTTGTTGCTCTATGCGATACAGGCAATGGCCAGATGAGAAGGGTATGTTATACCAAGTACAGTTCTCATGCAGCATTAACATTTCTGTTCATTTGCCAAGGGAAATCAGTGGATCACTCAGATAATCTAATCAGTCACGTGTAAATTCGAAACTTATCTCCCTTGCTTGATGGGGCATAGAAGGATAATGCAACACTTGGAAACTGAGAAATTATTGCTTTTTAACAAAAGGATGCTATGTTGCTGGGCATCCACTACTCTTCTGTGGAAGTTTTGCCAGGACACCGCAGCAGTATCGTGCAGATACTCAGCAGCTTTTCACTTGCTGACTTTTGGATCAGCTGCAGAGTAGTCACAGCAGATCACAGCTCAGGTGAATTTTCCATGCCTCTTACTGTGGGCTGCATAAGCTGCTGTAACACTGCTATGGTGCTAAGCTGATCCAGAGCACTCTTGGGTACCCAGAACACAGGTAAGTGCTGAGGGAAATGTGGCCCTTGAACCAAAGCTGAGGATCTTATACCTGACTAGCACCACTACTCTGCACTTACATTGAGTGCTGGGATGTTTATTTTGTCTAAAGAGCTTTGTGTCTTTGTTTTGGGGGCAAAGCTGAATTTGTGAACACCTGTCTTACAGAGGAAACTTCCTTTTTTTTTTTAATGTCTTTCCATGGAATTAGCTTTTCTGCTCTCTCTTCCCTGCTGGAATGGTCCATATGGGTGCATGTCCCTCACAAGACAGCAATGTCGTGGCAGGAGAGATGATGGAACTCTGGAAGCACTTTCTGTGGGAACATGTGTGCTGTGTGTGCAGGCTGTATTCTGACATAGGAAATCTGCTTATCAAAGTCTTCTTTTGGCTCTACATGACTGCTTTTAGCTTCTGGGTCTCTTCGGGTTTCTCCAGAGTTTATTTCCCAACGGTTTTCACCCTGACCACCTGTGAGAAATACTTGTGCAGTGTCTACTTCTTGTCTTTCTCACTTTACTTTGAGTGCTACATAAAGACAAGTATCGCCAGATGACTGTCTGATCCCTTGTTGCTAATTCACCCAGAGATTTGCTATTTCCAGTTCCACAGCTTTTGTACTCATTTGACATACTTACCTCTCCTCCAGACTGCTTTTCTGATAGGAAAGCTTTCCTACAGTGGTTTCACTGCTGAAACTCTACTTTGACATCCAAGGGCTATCTGCAAGGACAGTGAACTGGTCTTTGCCCCATCGTCTGCTGCTGCCATCTCCCAGCTGTCCCGTTTTCACACCTCCATCTGAGCATTCAGCACTTCAGGTGCATCCCTGAAACCTTCCA
Source organism: Dicrurus megarhynchus (assembly GCA_013399195.1). Classification (NCBI taxonomy): domain Eukaryota; kingdom Metazoa; phylum Chordata; class Aves; order Passeriformes; family Dicruridae; genus Dicrurus; species Dicrurus megarhynchus. The sequence continues at coordinate 289,066 of VXAD01013538.1, forward strand.
AAATTATCTTTTTCCCCCCCAGCCCCACCTTTGGAAATGGAAGTCTGGGTGTTCTGGCTTGCCATTTCTCGGAGTCCTGTGCAACAGTACGAATGTGAGCCCACTGAGCACAGCCCTGCAGCCAGGAGGTGTCACAGCGGCCCCACGGAGCCAGCCCTGCCTGCATCCAGCCTACATCTTGCCTGCATCCTGCCTGTGGCCCTGCTTGTGGCTCTACCTGTGGGGGTAAAAGCCCTGCTGATGCCCATGCACACGTGCTCTGTGGAGTGCAAGGGCCTCGACTGAGCTTTACAGGGAAGGGCTGTGTTATCTCATAGAATCATGGAACCATATAACTATAGAATGATTTGGGTTCGAAGGCACATTTAAAGGTCATCTAGTCCACCACCCCTGCCATGGGCAGGGACATCTTCCACTAGACCAGGCTGCTCAAACTCCATCCAAACTGGCCTTGAATGTTTCCAGGAGTGGGTCATCTACCACATCTCTGGGCAACCTGTTCCACTGTTTTGCCACCTTCATTATAAAAAACTTATTTCTTGTATCTAATCTGGCTCAACCTTCCTTCAGTTTAAAATCATTACCCCTTGTCCTATTGGAACAGGATACTGGCATTTTGCCACTGAAATACCAGGTGTTGCTGGGCATTTCTGCTCTGCTGTTGTCTGTCAGGGTTGTAGTGAGGTGGTTCACTGTGTCATCCCACACTGGACCATGCTCAGCCTTCCTTCCTCCTCAGTGAGACCCACACTTGTGGCTCACCTGTGCAATGTCTGGGTTTTGCTGTTACTATTTATGTTACTCTGTCATTACTCTGTGCAACTGGGGCAGTGTCTTTATTGAGATATATTCCAGGCAATATTTTGATTATAAATATTTATGGTTAGAATTTTCAAATATTATCTAGGAGCACAAATCCTGGTGAATGTCATTGTGATTCATATTCCTACAAGAACACTGGGAAATGCAGCTCCACACGTTAATAATGACAAAAACTTGTCTGTTGCTGTGGTTTGAGAATATGGCAGACTAACAGGAGTCCCCTGTAGAAACACCTTTACCTCAGCTAGGGTTGAATGCAGGGCTATATTTAGCTGGGAATAAAGTAGATTTCTGAATTCTAAATTATGAAGTTGCAAAGAGGCATTTAGAAAAGAAAGAATAAAAAGTATTATTATTCCTAGCTTTTATTCAGTATAAAACCCAACTGCTTTTGAGATTTTTTTCCAAAGCTTGCTTTTGAGTGCAAGATACTACTACTTTTTTAAGCCTTTAAGCCCTCTTTTCAAATGGTCTCATGATTGCTATTCCCATAGGAAGAGAAACATTTGCAAATAAAAAAAAGTATGAGTGACAGTTGCTCACAATGTCTGCATCCACAGCAAAATTCAGAAAGAAAGTCTTTTTCCTGACTCAATGTTTAAATGATAAAATGTCCATTAATAGGCTCATATTATAAAATTATAATTCTAACCTTTTCAAAGAGTTTCCATCATTGCAGATCTTGCAGCTGGTCCAATTACAGTATGGCATAAACATTTGCTGTAGAGTTTGATTTAATTATAGGAAGACTTTCTGTAAGGTCAGTGCTGTGGTAGAGAACTTATGTTCTTCAGGCATTCACTTTAATTACAGTTTTGGTTTTGATGCTGGGCCTGACCGATCTTCATGTGTTTTGTGGATGCTCTCCTGTGCTATACTAGTGTTAGACAGATCACTCACTGCTTAGAAATATTAAGTCTGGCATCCAGTGTTATCTCTGGGACAGCTCCATGCTCACACGTTTCCTGTGTTTTTGTTCCCCCAGTGGGTGAGACCTCCTCTCTCTGGTCATAAAATGGGCTGGAGGTGTTGTACAGGTTTCACACGTGTAGTAAGACTCAACTAGATGTCATATTCCAGGTGCACCTCCCTCTTGCATTATGTCCCCACTGCAGATGCTTGGTGGATCTGAGTCACCGGCAGAGTCTCATGTCATGGGACCATGATGCTGGAGAGAAGCCATAGCACTGTCCTGTTCATGCATGGGGTAAGAACATGTCAGGAGTGAGCTCTGGGGATCTTCATGCCTGGTGGGTGAGATTTTGGCAGAACTATGCTTTGATTCTTCCCCTCTGTCCTGTAACTACTTTGCAAAACCTCCCACTCCTCTGCTAATGTTGGTTTTGATAAGGCCCTTTAGATCCTAACGAAGACTTTGCATCAGATTGACTCCACAGCATTACCTACAAATTTTTACCTCTTTTCAGTTGTCTTTCTCTTTGTAGGGGCTTTCCATGGCAGAACTTGTTATTTGGCCCAGTCCAGAATACTTCTTTCCAAAAAGCATTAGAAGTGCACCAAAAGTGCAGGAAGTGGAATGGGTTTGTAAGGAACAAATTCTGGTAGACAAGCTCAATTTTCTCCCNCTATAATTGCAAAATTTGATGGTGTCAGGAGCAGAAAAGTCAGGATTACTGGTATGTCAACATAGCACATATGTTCTAGAGACAAATGAAGAAGAGCAGGGGAAAAGGGATCCAGAGGACATGAATGATGCTAAGGGGAGGGAAGGGACATGCTGGGGTGCATCTGCTTTGTGTCATGTCTCCTCAACCCTGTGCACTGGAAGTGCTAATGGGGGAATACAAACATCTCCCTTTGCATCTCAGCTATTCTCCCCCTCCCTGGCAGAAAATCCCTGTGGAAGCCATATCATCCCACTATCATCAAGCACTTTCTGTACATTTAGGTGTAACAGTTACTTCTTGCCAGTTAAGGACTGTTCTCTACAGTGTATTCCCCACTTGTTCCTGAAAAACATTGTTTTAACTGTTTCAATCAATTGGCCTTCTAGCAGTTTCCTCAGGAGACTATTCCAGTCTTTCTGTAAAGAAAACAGAATTTCTTCTTCAATAGTCAGCAAAATGTTTCCTTCACTAAGCTAGGGAACAGTGCTGTTGGACAGGGCCTGTATTGGCAGGGGAAGTGAAGGGGAATAAATACATGAGATATAAAAATAGCATGAAGAAAGAGATACTGATAACTGGCTGGACATCTCTGGCTCTGCTGGAACTAAACATTTAACTTTTGTTTCTTGTATCCTTTACTTTTCATAGCAGCAGGAAGGAGAAATATGTTTTTCCATTATAAAAAGAGAATTAAAAGTCTACTGATGTTCTTTTCTAGTGCTGAAGAACTCTGACGTATGAGGGTAAAATGGGAAATGGGTTAATATTCAGGGCTGGCAGTTTTGAAGGTACCTAAAGATCTTTGTTGCTGAGCTCTCCCTAAAGCCACAGAAGAGTGGAGTGACAAGCTACATAAGCTCTTTTTCAAAATCCTCAGTTTAAAGAGCATGCTTAAAGCAGAGGTCAAAAGCAGAAGGCAGAAAGAGCGGTACAGATATCCATGTAGTGATTAGTCCTAAGGTTGGCAGAAGCAATTATTTGTTCTTCAGCTTTGTCTCTGACCTGCATGTTTATGCCACTGGGCAAACACACAGGGAAAATAAAGTCTCAAGGATCTTGGTTAAATGTTTTATTCATTGCATTAATTTTTGCCTGAAGAGCTGTTTTCCCTTGGGGATGAAGGCCTTAAGATATGGTTCAAAGGAGTGTGTGTAACTTAGCCAAGAAGCTGTCCCTTAAATTAATGAGAGTTGGACTAAACCCTTTGTACCATTTGGGCATCAGTCACTGACACTCTGATAGGTTTGCCCCATGGTAAAACCCTTTTCCTTACTAGTGATTGAATTGTCCTTTTGGGTTTACCCTACAGGGTAAACATACCCCACAGTTCTATTCAGTACTGCTTGTGTACAGCAGGCAGGAGAAAGAACCCATCAGCTTCAAGAAATATGAAAAACTATGGCCTTCTGTATAAAATGAAGCTGTGAGCAGAGTTTGGGTCATACATGCTGGTCCAGTCCTTTGAGACTGAATACACCAGTACACAGGCTTAGATTTGAGAGCAGTGCTGTGACCGAATTGCTGCTCAGGACTGGGAGTTGCTCCTGTTTCTATTCAGGCAGCGTAGAGATCTTCAGAAATGTTTAAAAGATCAACCAGGAAAATGGCTGTTTGAAAACAATGTCAGGTGGATTTAAACTCCCAGTAATGCTGTTGCTTCGCTCTGCTTTTGCTGGCATGCCCAGAACAGCTGTGTTTGATAGCTCCCCACAGGCAAGATGGCTTTGAAAGTCAAGTAGTTGGTTTTGTAATGTCAGCTTTCCTGGCACGTCTCGAGGCTGTGGTTGCTTCGGATGGGGTTGTGAGGGTGTTTGGGAATTATAGGGATAGAGAGGAGAGGGGAAGGAGGATGCAGAAGTGCTCTTGGATATATGACACTGATTTGGTGGATATTTCTCATAAGAAAACTGCTGGGTAATGAAAAGTGAGTGGGGGCAGTATGGATTTGCACATTTCTTGGGAATGCCTTGTGTCAAGATGACATAGAGAGGGCAGGCAGGTGGGGACATGGTTCCACGGCCTTGAAGGTATGGGTCCTTCAGTGTGTGCATTTTGCACGGACTGAGACTGTGAGTCAGGGCAGTCAGAAGAGCCCATGCTTGGCCATGACCCAAAGCATGAGACTTTTGTCACTGCACTTGTGCTGGGGAATAGGAATGGAACTAGAGCTGGAGCTGGGCGGTTGTGGGTGGCAGGAGCCTCACTGTGGTCGAACATGGAGACCTCACTCCTCTTTCTTGATCTCACTCTCCAGACAGTGTTAGCCAGTACAGAACATGAGGAATTGATGGGCTACATGCTGTAGTTTGGGCCAAGGAGGAACAGCAAGACTCGCTCCTGGCTCTACAAACACCTGAGAAAAAGCACACAGACTGGAAAGAGAGATGAGCTTGGAGGCTATTGTGAACCTAAGCTGTTAATAAATACACCATGTACAGCCCAGCCAAGCTCTGGGCTCTGTTGCGGATGGCTTCCTATCTCCTGAGGTCTGACTGCCTGCATGGTCCAAAATCTACCTACCTTCTCAAGACTTACAGGGGGCCAGTACAGCCATATTCTCCCATTTTAGAGTCACTCAAGCAAAGAGATTCTTTTCCCCATCCTTGTCCTTTCATTCTCCATATACTTGTCCCCTGCCCCAAAAGACAAAAGAAGGGAACCAAGAAGGATTCTTTCCTCTTTATGTTCTTGAGAACCAGACCTTTGGCTTAACTGTCCAGGGCTAAGACTCTGCGTGTTCTGGAGGAAAATCCTAAAGGACTTCTAGCTTGGCTGCTCCTGCATGAACTGAGAGGATTCCTGCAGTCTCTATATATGCTAACATTGCTAGTGTGGACTCAAAGCCAGCCTGGGCAGAAATCTAGGAGAGGGAAATAGGACTTTTTTAATTTGGATTACATTTTGCAAGGAAGTCCGGAAAGCCTGAAAGCTGTTTTCAAACAGAAAGAGGCTAAGGGCTTCTGACAAAGGAAGGATGAAAATCTGCATGAAGCAAGAAAGTACGACAGTCTCTCAGGCTCCTTTCTGTAGATGTAAGCTACAGGGGTTTAATGGCAAGAGGGGAAATGACAAAGAAGGACCCTGGAAGTATTTGAACCCATTTCTTGCCCTCTCCTTGCGACAAAGTGAGACATAGAGCTTTCAGAGACTGCCTCCACCATCCTCCCTGCTTCTCTTATGAACAGGGATCCAGGGGCCTGGTCAGAGTTGTGTGAGACGGGGTTCACCTCCATGTAGTACTTGAGGCAGAGAAGGGAGATGGTGAGTAAACCCTCCCCTTTTCTCCATCATGTGCTGGAATGTGGGTGACGCTGGAACCTTCCTGCCTCTTTGCCCCAAAGGAAGGCTGCTCTTCTGTGGGCATGGCTGATGGCAGCAGGATTGTCTGATACCTACAGGGCTTCTAGCCCAGCATGAGGTGGGGAGAGATGTAGCCTTAGACCGATCTTCTCTGGATTCCTTACGTGGGGCATTCTTCAGTGGGCCACTTCTCCTTCCCCACTGCAACCAAACTGACTGCTGTCTAAAGAAGCTGTTAATTGAAGGACAAAACCATTCTTCCCTAAATGGTGAGGTCACCTGGTCCCATCTCACACCTTTTTACAAAGGCAGTGCCACAAAACGTCCAATCTGTTCATCAGAAAACAAAGCCTGGAGGGCCACACCCTGGAGATCTTAATACTCCTCTTTTTATGTGGCATTTCCAAGTATTCTGATGCCACTTTGCCCTTGTGCTAGGCAGAATATGTTGCCACCTACTACAGAAATCACGGACTCCTGTTTTTTCTCCAAAGTACTGTCTCTGCAATCTCTTTGTCTGGATAAATATGAGGGCACAGGATGAGTTTTCCCTTTCTTATTGTTAGACCCCAGCTCTGCACCTCTCTCCTGTTAAAGTGCCACAGGTGTTGGGATCTCTTAAGAGCCACCTCATGGTACACAGAGATGAGACAAGTGGACATGACCCGCTCAGATCTGCTTGGCTCTGGCAACCTGAACCAGGCTGTTGTGCAACGACCTAGAAGGCTGCCAGACCAAATCCACCAGCAGGTCTTGAGTCATGGGGCTAGTATTAGAATTTCCTTTGCCACTAATATTTGCCTTTTTGCTTGTCTTGTTCATGCCCTAGTTCTTGATGGTCTCACCCTCTGCATGGGCAGTTGGGAACATCCATTGAGTCTTATTGGTTGGAGTCTTTTCTAACCCAGTACGAGTTTCCCATGGTATCCTAGTGAGCTGGACTTCTTTCAGGATAGAGCTGTGCTTGCAAAATTTCCCTAATTGTCCCATCCAGTGGGACAGAGCCTCCCTTTAGATATCATGCTTCAGTGTTTCACAGTGGTGTATCACTCTGCTGCGAACACACATGGGCTGAGTCACGATATTAAAAATGTCAGTGTTTTCTGTGATCAGGCAGACCAAGTGCCACCTTCAGAACCAGAGCAGTGGCAAAGCATAGGGCCCAGTGTTTATTATCTGTAGTGATTGGCTGCATTCTTTTTGCATTCCAGACAAACAGCATCCCTGCTGTTTTCTGACTCAAAGCAATATATCCCTTAGCGTGTGGCATGCCACAATTAACCCCTGGGCAACAAAGCAACAGGAAACAAAGGGTTTGTTAAACAAAAATCTCTTTATGCAAGATCAGACATCCAGACACAGCAAAATAAGTTCCTGTATTTATCAGTGACTATGTAATCCTACTTTGAAGCTACAACAAAGAACGTATAAAGATAAATGCATTTTTGGGTACCAAAAAGTTGATCTGTCTTTGAAATGGGTGATTTTGCAAGCAGGACAACAGAGGCAGATGTTCATCAGAGGAAAGTCAGTGTAATTCCCCTCAAAAGTTCTGGTTTTGTCTGTATCCACTGTGAATCTAACTCACAACTCTTTCAACTTTAAGTACTTTCTCAATTTGAAAAAAGTGATTCTTTAAGACAAAGCCTGACTTTCTTAATTTTCTTTATGTTGGAAATTATGTGGGAAGCTTTAATATATTTTGAAGTTGCCTCATATATGGACTTTTAAGCTCCAAGCTGGAGGGAGATTATTTTCATGGTTTTTCCCTGTTTGAATGTTGGCACAGCATCAGTGAGCAGTAGGACCTCCAGAATCAGCCCTCCCTGCCTTCCCTGTTGCCTCAAGCTGAAAAGTCCTGTTGTGTACATTTTATACACTGCTCAGTAAGACCTTGAAGCATAGTTGCTAAACACACTCTTAAGACAGTTTCTCTCTCCCCTTGTTTTTTATTTTCCTGTGCCTTGTGCTGCTCATGAGGTCTGCTTTTCTAAATCCAACTACTGTTCTAGCTTGAAGAAATTTCCATTTTTCCAGGGAAAGAATACATCTTTCTGAATCAGCCAGTTGGCAGGTAATTTCTCCTGCCCATTGTACTAGTCTGGGTGTCCTTGGAATGTTCAGAGCTCCTTAAAGATTAGATAGATTTGATCATAAGTATGAAAAAGGGACCTCTTCATTAAAGCTTCTCTCTTGCCTACTTTTTATTGAGCACAGATTCTGTGGGGTGTGGTGGTTTCAGCTGGAGTAGAGTTAATTTGCTTCACAGTGGCTCAGGTGACCCAAACTGACCAAAGGGATATTCCAAACTATATGATATCATGCTCAGTATATAAAATGGAAGGAAGAAGGAGGAAGGGGAGGACATTTGGAGTGATGGTGTTTGTTTTCCCAAGCCACTGTCATGTGTGGTGGGGCCCTGCTGTCCTGGAGATGGCTGAACACCTGCCTGCCCATGGGAAGTGCTGAATTAATTCCTTCTTTGCTTTTGTGCACGGCTTTTTCTTTCCCTAGTAAACTGTCTTTATCTCAACCCATGAGTTTTCAGGCTTTTATCCTTTCGATTCTGTCCCTGATCTCACTGGTGGAGGAGTAAGCAAGTGTCTGCCTGGGGCTTGGTTCCCGGNGCTTCACAGTGGCTCAGGTGACCCAAACTGACCAAAGGGATATTCCAAACTATATGATATCATGCTCAGTATATAAAATGGAAGGAAGAAGGAGGAAGGGGAGGACATTTGGAGTGATGGTGTTTGTTTTCCCAAGCCACTGTCATGTGTGGTGGGGCCCTGCTGTCCTGGAGATGGCTGAACACCTGCCTGCCCATGGGAAGTGCTGAATTAATTCCTTCTTTGCTTTTGTGCACGGCTTTTTCTTTCCCTAGTAAACTGTCTTTATCTCAACCCATGAGTTTTCAGGCTTTTATCCTTTCGATTCTGTCCCTGATCTCACTGGTGGAGGAGTAAGCAAGTGTCTGCCTGGGGCTTGGTTCCCGGCTGGGGTTAAACCACAACAAGGGAAAAAGGGAAAAAGCCTCTTCAAGTCTGTGGTGCATGTCAGTCCTGTCCCCTCTCCACTCTCACTAATTGAACTTGAAATGTGTGGTGAGAAAAGGCTGAAGATATTAGATTAGGGAATCTCACACTTCAATGAGCTGCCTTGATCTGAGAGGGAGAGAAAAGGCAGAGGGTCTTGTGTTCAGAGATGATGAACCTGATATGGAAGTATTGTTTTGGTGTTTTGCAGGTCACACCACAGAAAAGTCAAAAAAATAAGTTGAACAAATGGATGGGTTTTCTTCATTGTGAAAGAACCTCTAAGCAGGAGTTTCTGAGAGGTGTGTTGAGGGCCCCAGGGAAATGCTCAGTAAGTTAAATATTGACAGCTCTATTCATTATTTGGCTTACACTGTGTAGTGCTTAGTGATGCACAAAGTTAGGACCTGCTGTGTTGGGTGCTGTAGAGAGCAAGGAAAATTTAAAACTGCCCTTGTGAAGACCTTGAAATCATAACATATAAGGAGCAAATGTGCCCGTAGTTTTTTGGGCAAGGAGCTTTGCTGTGAGGGAATAAAGGAGAAGCAAGAACAGCTTTAACTCATTAAAAAGAGTTGATGAAGTAGGACAGTGGGGTGAATGGTGAGATTTCCTTTCAAAAGCCAGAAGATACAGTGGGACACAGCTTTTGAAAGTTGTGAAAACTCAGCAGGATTCAGTCTCTACTGCTAATTTGACACTTGTGGCAAGCAGCTTCTGGCTCTAGAAGTTAAGCATCTTCTCCTGTTCCAGAGGTGTGGGGATTATTTTGGAGGTGGAGACTGGAGGGAAATGTGCAGATAACACTGCATATAGTGGCATATATGGCATTTATGAGCTTTTCACACTGGAGGAAGCAGTTGTTCAGTGATGTTTGCTGGGATTTTCAGCACTTGGGGTTGCTGCAGAGCTTAAAGCAGCTTGTGAAAGATAATTGCACAGTGTGAAGGGAAGGAAGACGTTCTGAGCAGGTGGAGAGAACAAAGTACACATCTCCTGTGCAATGGGAAGGAAAGATATTTTACCAAAAAAGAAGGGTGACGTGGGAAATCTTTGTAGTTAGCTTTTGAGAACTGGAACAGGAAGAATATGACCAGGGAGAGAAATCCGGCTGTGACAAAGCCTCTGAATGTGCCATAGCAAGAAAAGACTATAAAGATGAAAAGACAATAGTCACTAACAATATTAGAGAGACCAGGTTGCTGAGAGCTCACAGCATAGATCTCTTCACAGACATTTTGCCCTGAAGAGCAGCAGTGGGGATCTTTGGAAGATAACAGGTTGATGGAAGAAAGATGCTGCTATACACAATCTCTGAATGTGGAAGAACCATTGCTCAGGAGGATGTGAACTGGAAAGGCAGGTAATTTGATTTTCACAGCTGGTGGTGCTATGTCCATGGTGTGAGTCTCTGGAGATTCTGGAACACAGGTTGTCTGTGGCTTGAGTGAATTATAAAAGGGTGACATTTGAAGTAGTTAGTGACTGGTATATGGCCTCTCAGTCTCCTTACTGTGATTAAAGAGAAGTTAATGTGTTCACAGATCTGTTTTTGAGAAGCTGCTATAGTTTCTTCCAGTGTAAATAATTTTGTTCCTTTATTACCTCTGTGGGCTTTGCCTGGCCACTTAACTTTGTTTTGTTCTCTTAGCTTCAGGACTGTTGAATGCATCGTGTTCTGTCAGCAGCTGATTTTGCTGCTAAGCAGATCCCAAAACTGAAAGCCATAACCTTTTTTTTTGGAAGGGTCAGGAGTAGTGAGTCAGATACAGTATGTGCATTTTAAGGCTATGGTAGTATATAACAAAATTTCCTAAGTTACATCAGAAGAAGCAAAGGTGGGAGGATAGAAACCGACATTTCTCCCATGCCAGGAGACTAGCTAACAAGTCGCAGGTGGTCACAGCAGGAACATGAGAACAGCATGATTATGACGGGTTGTGGTGACAGCTTGTGTGCACTTGCACGTTTCACCTGCTAGCTTTTCCCAGCAGTTCTTAACGTATTTTACATATCTTGCTATTTTTTTTTGGGTAGAGTACAAATTGGGAATTACCAGAGTGCAAAGTCCATTTTGATTGCTTGGCTGGGCTTTACCTTCTTACTGTTTTTACTGTTCTTTTGCTTTTGGCTTGGTCTAATACCCCTAAGGGGATGCTGGCCTTGCTGCAGCCACATACAGATATACAGAAGCATGAAATGGAGGAAAGAAATTTGGTCTGGAATGTAAATGTATCCTCAAGGGCTGAATAGAGCAGAAGCCTCAAAATACTTGTTCTGCCGAGGAAAGTGCAACTACATGCTCAGAATCCCTGTACAAAGTCCCCTGTTTGTTTACATGGAATGAGAAGCAACCTGTATCCTATAATCTTGCTCCTAACACTGACCCAATTTTGTTTTAAAATGTCATGTTTGATGTTATTGGGTGGGGGAAGGAGGACATTGCTACTGTCACTCCAATCAGCTTTGTGCTTCTGAAGAGATTGCATCTCCAGACTGCTGTGAGGGTAGAAGTGTGTTAAATTGCAGAGAAGCCTGAAAGAGAGAGACAGTTGGACCACAGATCCCAGTTTGGAGAGCAGAGTCCTCATCCAGATGTGAACAGATGGGAGGAGAGAGAAGGCTTTATGTGCAGCACCCACACTCTGCATTGGCTGGCAGTTGCCCATGCCCTGCACCCAAGCAGTGGATTGTCAGTGCCACAAAGGAAGAATTTGCTTGGATCTGGCAGGGCTACTCAGCTGAGGTGCATTGCTTCAGCATGCAGGAATACAGTTTGTTTACCTAACTCAGCTTCCAACACATCACCAAGACTAATAAACAAATCCCTTTGGATCCCGTTCAGGTCTCTCAGCATCATATTTCTAGAACACAAGTGCAGCCAGGGCCACTGCATTTAATGCTGATTTTAGCTGGGTTTTATAATCACTAGCTGTGCATGATCTGAGGTGATTTCCCCCAGAAGCTGTGTCTCTGCAGCTGCTCCCCAGCACACGGCTTGGAGAGCCTCATGGTTGCTGTGTGGTGCTGCTACAAGCAAGGAGTGATTTTTTGGGCTGGCCTGCACCATGGCCCACCCAGCTGAGCATGGGATTGGCTGTGGAGAGGCTCTAACCTCTCAAACACAACCACAGGACCAAGTGATGAAGCCTTGCAAAACTGAACCAATGTGGGGACCTTACTAAATTGCCTAAATTATTTTAAAATAACAAACAGATTTCCTACTATGTAGGATTCTCCAGCCCATCCCTTGACCAAAAATTGAAAAATGATGTTTGAACTGCACCACCAGCTTAGTCAGGGTACCAACACAGATCCAACTTATGCTCTGCAAATTAACTAAGATTCGAAGCATTCAGTTTTCATCTGCTCAGGTCTGTGGCTGACCTGTGCTTCTGAAAGTGAGGCCAGTGTGAGCTAAAAAGGGAAAGCAACCAAACCATCAGCAACTTTTAAAGAATCTTCATGTTAATCTCTTTGCACTCAATTTCTTCACAAGCTTATGAGATTAGTATCCTGAAGAAGTGTTGTGATAATTCACAGGGCCAGTGTTCTGAGATCCTTACGTGGGCAATACTAGAGAAACAGCCAGTTGTGTAATTTTTCTGGAAGAGGGAAAGAGAGGAAAATTGCAGTGTAACTGTGCCTGGACAAGGGTGGGAAATAATCATTTGGTGTGTAGTGATTGGGCCGTCTACAAGAGACAGTAAAAATGCTTATTAGCAACACATTTCAAAAGACCTCTCATCTGAATTGCCTTGCAATATAAAGAACTTGATAAGTTGTTAAAGACATAAAGAATATTCTGCACAGGCTTTTCTAATTAAGCCTAGCTCTGAGTTTTAACTGAGCAAGGAGCTCCATCTGCTTCAACAACACGATTTATGGTAGAGTAGCTTGGCATCCTCTGAGTGCCTCAGAACAGTGAAAAGCAGTAGCATATGTAAATACTCCCTAATTATACACAGCAATGGGAATTCACAGATGTGTGACACCACCATCTACCGAAGACCTGCTACCTGTAAATCCTCCTTGAAACAGTCTTGTATTACAATGGATTCTGGCAGCTTTTTGGATGCATTGTTAAGATTCCACTATTTAAATTGAGGTTCAGGCATGGGTGGGCTCGAGTTCGCTTTTATAGGAGGATGTATTGCAGACAGTGTCATGAAGTACTGAGCCACACTGCAGAATAGGGCTGCTACCCTCTTGCTGCAAAAGCAGTGTTAGCTTTGTGGGGAAGGGAATAGGAATTCACGCAGATGCTTAGTGCTGTGCTTAGACAAAGAAGCCAGTTCAATGGGCCCATTTCTTTCTCCTGTAATAGGATGAAATACCAATGAGTTTTGCACCCAGTTGGCTGTCAGATATTTTGGAGATAATTAGGGGTGAGTTCAGAAGTTGGGTTAATATCAGTGAGTCTTGGCAGCCAGTCCAAGCTGCATGGAATAGGAAATAATTGAACTGGAACTCAGAAGGTAAACCCTTCTGAGCCTTCTCAGCAACCTCAGTTTCAGAAACCATTATCATTTAGTCTCACTAAATCTCTCATTGGAGTAATTTTTCTTTACAAGTATAGCTGAATATAAAGTATTTTATTTGTTAAAAATCTAAAAATCTGAAAAGATTAGGAAAATCCTTAGAAGAGTTCATGAAAGATCAGTGTAATTTGCCAGGAACAATAGAGCAGTGACTTTGTGTACAGAGCAGCTTGTAGTAACAAGGAGGTTGGTTTTTAAAGAGATAGCTCTCTTGATTAAGTAAAGAGGAGGCAAAATCCATGATTCTGCACTGTCTCTCCCTTCCCTGCCCCCTCTCCCCTCAGCTTTTTATCTTTTGAGAAATAATAAGGGGGTGAGTTTAGGACTTCAATGATTTAGTAATATGAAAGAAAATGTTTAATAAACATAGCAAAAAATAACCACCAAAGGAGATTTTTTAATTCTTAAGTGCAATAAGCGAGCTTTACATGGTGATACAACATAACAGCATTTGCAGTGGGTTTGCCAGAAGATGTGTGGTCATCTGGGAATATTTTAGGAATAGGTTTGCATAATCAGACCCTTGATCCACTGGGTGAGGGAAATGTGTCTCCAAAACTGCCTTGCAATCCCCTTGGCATCAGTACTAAGTACAATTAGTTCTCATTCTTATTCCCTGAGGATGTGACCAAGACAAGCTAAGAGAACCATAGGCACAACTCCTCAGGTACAAGTCCTGCCTCCTGTCTTGGTCATTGGCTGGTAACAGATGCTTACAGCAAGTATATAAGTAAAACTGTGTTCAAGGAGACGTAGGATCTGGGTCATCTGTGTTTGATTCTCTCTGAATTGATCTCATCCCTCTTTGAACTTGTTTATAAACCACTGTATCCTGTGGTGATGAGTTGTGTAATTTAATTATTGCTTTGTGTGTATTTCTCAGGGGTAGGCAACTTCTTTTCACTTATTCTCATCTTATTGCCTGGTAACTTCATTAGTTGATTCTAAATTTCGTATAATAAGAAACAGTCGGTAGTCATTCCTTGTTTCTGTCCCTCATACCTACTGTGACAGTATAGATGTGTATTCTACTTTCTTTCCAGATTATTTTTTTCTTAAGCTGAGGAATCTGAGTCGAATTGATTTTTGCATGGAGATACATACTGAAAGTAAATCAGGTTCTGTGGCTACTGAGAAGAAACCATCAGGCCATTAACTTCATTTGGCCCTTCAAAATCAGGAGAAAATTCAGTGGTGTCAACTATTGTTATCCCATGTGGAACTCAGGTTATTTCAAAACGTGTTGTGTTTTTACAGCTTTTTAATTAGGGCAGGTTGTGTTTTCAGGAATTAATTAGCCTATTGACATACCAGTGCAGTGCCCTGACTCTCAGCAAGGACAAATCATCGCTGGCCCAGCCTGGCACGGGGGCTGAACCAGATTGTCTCCAAAATGTCCACTAGTAATAGGAACTATTACAATATAAATAAGAAGGTCTGTGCAGTTGTCATATGTCATTCCCGGAGGTTACTGAATTGCTCCCATAGGCTTCAGGGGATTCATTACAGTGCCCACATTTTAGTGTCTTGAAAGCTACTATTAAAAGTAAGTAAACCAAAGATAAATGTTGCATCTCAACACCAGTGAGCAAATCAATAGTATAAGAAGGAAAAGGTATATATTTTAGCTAGTGTCTTTGGTTCAGGGGTATCTACCTTTCCTTCTCAAATTTGTTATTTTCCTGAAATAAGAAGTGATCATTTTGGTATTTTGTTGTTGGATAAACATGATCTTTGATTTACAACATTGGCACAATAAGACCAGGTAGAAAACAGCACCTGGATCGAAAGTCTCTTCTGTGAAACAGGACAGGATAAAGTGAGGCAACCCTTTCAGTATTACCTTGTTTTTTTTTTCTTTTCAGTTGATAGCCTCAGGTGTTCCTTCCTTCCTGGATTTCTTGGGTGTTATTAAACATGGAGAATCAAACTCTCTATGGATATCAGCTTTTGTTAAAGCCTATTTGCCTGTGGCCATTTAACAAAGACTTTCACCTGGCATTCCTCCTTTTTCTCTGTCTTATCTCCTAGAGGTGACATTCTAAAGCAGCAGTTGCTTGTTGAAGTTTGATTATGAAATGCAAACTATTTGATTTAGGTTAATAAATGATCAAAGATTATCTTAAAATGTTCTGAGGAATTCAAGTGTGGTGGGAGGCACCTGAAGTTAGCCTGTCCCTAGGAGGCTCATGGCTCTGAATTCCCCTCTCCTGCAGCTGAATTTCAACAATTCATTTGAATCACCTTCTGGAGGGATCTGTCTCTGCATTGAGTAGATAAGGAGCCTAGGAAAACTAGTGACCTTTCCCTAAATTCCCAAACAACTCTTGTCCCTTGTTGACTCCAGGGATGGGTGGTTTTATTTTCCTGAGCAGGCTGGTTATGAACACTAAATTGATCAGAGAAAACACAGACCTAGAAGATGTTGTAGCCTTCTCAGGCTCTTGTGCAGTCCCTTCAGTTTAGTTTGATTGATATCAATGTGAGAAAATTTTGTGAAATGTAGATGGAGACCAGCAGCCAGATGTCATGGAGAACTGAACCTGTTGCTCTGCATGACTGAACACATGTGAGCTTCACATGAAACTTCTACCTCAGTGGTCCCTTTCACACTACTATGTCATATTTGGGTCTGGTTTTGGCACTTATGGGCTGTGTCCATGCTAATAGATGCATTTGGTCTCCAAAATAGATTAGTCACATCCAAACTACACTTTGCAAAAAGTCCTGAATCTGTGACCGCTCTTGAGCTGTGTCTGGGAATTTTTTGGAAACTGTTAGCTGGTTCTGGCCAGAACCATCCAGAGGATGTGCCTCGCAATTTAACACTGTTATGATTGAATTCTGCTTCCAGGGGTTAGTCCCAGATACTGCTCCGCTCATTTGTGTGGTCATACCCAGAAGCTCTGGTCCAAGCCTGCATCATTGTCATTCACCTGGGTTCTGGCACTAGAGTTGCATTTCCATACTCAGCTATTGGTATGGATTATAAAAGGGATGACAACTGAAAGGCTTGTGATCTAAAAGCCTTAGCCTGTCAGTTCTCTGGTACTTCCACATCATATTTTGACTATAGCAGATGCCCATTTAGCTGCAGAAAAGAGTATGAAGTGGTTGAATGTGTTTTGGATAATTTCATGGCCTAAATGATGAATGTGCAGGTTCAGGATCCTTCAGGCATCAATCATGGAATTTGATAAAACAGAAGAAACACAATTAGGAATTTGGCACTTCACTAAACCAAAATGTCAGTTGTAAGTCTGTGAATGCAGATTTCCTCAGAGGTTTATTTCAACTTTTCCTCTGGCATTTATTAAGGGGTTATGGTACAGCTGCAGGAAGAATGAGAACATTGTGGGGTTCTTTCCTCCTTGTTTCCTTTCCTTCATATTCCCATTTCCATGAGCCATCACTGTGGTCCTCCATAGAGATGTTGCTATTTCATAAAGTCAGTGGCAGAACTTTGCTGTTTTCTCACTGCTGGGAATGGCAGCTCCTTAACATGAAATGTAACCCCACACATGTGATTACAGCAGTGGTAGGAAGTGAGTGATCAAACATTTACATGGCTCTACCTCTTGATTACATAAAAGAAAATGAGTGTAATCTTCGCCTACGTACTTTTATCTTTTCATGAGTGAAACTGCTTATAAGCCAAATAAGCCAGAAGGCAAACTGTAACATATTAAGGTGAGAGAGAAAAAGAAAAACAACCTCAATATTTTCAGAGTTATGTGTTAAATTTGAATACATTTAAAACTTAGTGATACATATAATTAATGCTGGTTTCCGTGGTTACAGAGTCAAAGATACAGAAGTTGCAGTTTCATTTCTTATCACTGAAAAATCTTAAATCAGAAATGGAGTGAATCCAGGTAGCAAATTGTGCTGGAATTGGCATCACCCATCTTGTGTTCAATCTGTTAGTCAGTCACATAACTTAAAATGAGTAAAGATCTGTGGTTTCTAATTAATGTGTTTGGTAAGCAAGAACATAACCACCACTAAAGAGGAAAGAGGATCCATTTTATGTCTATGAAATGGCCCCATGAGACAGATCCTCATATTTAGCTCGAGTACATTTGGCTATATCATCATAATTGGCTATATCACTGTCAAAGAATTTGAAATGACAAAGTACAGAAAGAGTCCTAGAGACCGTTTGGGCCTGTGGCTCACTGAAGGTAGGGCTGTGTCATACTGGGGGATCCCTCTTCCTGTTGTTACTTGGCTGTTGCTAATCTCTTCATGCTTCAAGTCAGGAGTACATATTTTTTCGTTGCCTGTCATCATCCTAGCAAATAGAACTGGACCATGACCAGTTGGGTACTGGTCTATGCTCCACCATGCCAATTGCATGCTGTTCAATTGTTTGTGTGCTCCCTGAATGTCTTGAGTGGCAACATTGAACACAACGATGGCATCTATAAAATGATGTATTCATTTTGACATTCCAGCTATGTTCATTAGTTGTATGAAAGGGGTGTGTGTGTATTATTTATGTCAAGTAAGAGACTGTAGATCAGAGCAAAAATGGGAATTCCTGTATTGTGGAAAAGGATTTCAAAACTTGTTACGAAGTGCTGTAAAACTAGCAAATCTGAAATTTCAACTGGAGTAGAAATTTTGTACCTATTTAATGCTGGATTTCTTGAGGAACTGTGTTTTAACAAAATAAATACCTTTTAATTCTTACTTGAATGTTGGTAGTGGATGTATTTCACAAAGATCTCAAGAAAAAAATAGAGTTAAATATAAGTATTGAGTTAAATGTAAATATTTTAGTTTGAGGTTTCACTGGTTTATTTTACTTTCTCATAACAAACTTTTTATAGAAATAAGGATTTCTGCACTGAAAGCTCAGGACTATAAAAAATGGTATATATCAGTACAAGACTGTCCTCTGGGTAAAGCTTTAACCTCCTGTGTTAGGTTTTAACTCTGACTTTTCTCCAGCATGTCTCATGCAGACTTGCTGCCCTGTTTGTGGGTGAAACGGGAGCATATTATCACCACCAAATGCAAGGATGACAGCAATGAACTGTCTCAGAAAGGTGTAGTTTGTTCCACCCCTGCTATTGCCTCCCAGCCATGAATACATTTACCACATTCATCCCTGTGGTTTTTATTTCAGCTTGGCTTGAGAATGAGTTGCACCAAACCCCAAAAATTTATATCTGATCAGAAACCTCCCTGAGCTGCAGTAATGCAGTGAGCTTTGTGCAGAGGACCTCTAAGGTCCCTGGTTGCTCTGCAGGTCCGATAAATGGATCTGCTGTTGACCAAAACATCCCTGCTCTGGCAAATCTCAAAGAATATGAGGACATGCACAGAGAGCTTGTTGAAGAGAAAATAGTTCAAACACAACAGATTTTTTTCAGTACAACTTAAAAAAAGAGCAGAAACCTTTCTATCCCCTCACAATCTGCTTCAGTGTGGGACAGACCACCTGTCACTCAGGATTTGGTTCCTCAGCCTATGATGAAGAGCAGATCCTTAGAGTACTCAATTAAAGAAAAAAAAAACAAACAAGAGAAAGGAATAACCAGTGCCAACTGGGCACCAAGAAAAGGCAAGTACCTGACTTATTACATGAGTACAGACTTTTTATTTATAACATCTGTTCATGTTTGGTACTTTAATGTTAGCATGAAAAAGTGAACCTACAGTCTTCAGAGAATATGAAAAAGTGCACAAAGACAAGTATTTTTCTTACTTTACATACTGGACAAAGGTTAAAGAGAAATAGCTCTGAACTTGCATAATTTCAGGGCTTTTTGCATAATTACTAAATAATTTAGTGCAAAAATAACACTCATAAACATACTGGGCTGCTATTGCAATTAAAAGTAGACCCTGATTTTCAGAATATCTAATTTTGTGATGAATGACCTGTTAGTCCAGTGCCTTGTTTTTGTCCTGTTTTCTCTGCATGCAGTTATTTTGAAAAAATTAACACCACATCGTATTGTTGGAACTGATAACCATAGATTTGTAGAAGTATATAAAATAAAATCATTGAAGTCTCTCCAGGCTTAGTGTATCTTCCTTCACAAAATAATTTTGATAAATGTACAGTTAAATCTTTAAAAATGAAAGATACATTTGTATTCAGGTGAATTCCTGATACTTAAAATATTATTTTAGCTTATTGAGACTTTAGTAACCTCTTTTAAGAATGCTGATCTCTTTGCAAGGCCACCAGCTCATTGGGTGGAGGAATGCTGCTAGAGGAATATTTTGGGGTCATGTCATTACCGGGACTAAGAGATGTTTGAATTTCAGGAACAGGCTGATTGATGGCGCAAAGGAGTATTCTTTGGAGGAGTCACTTTGAGGTTTTCTCACAAAGAATGAAAAGTTCAGTGTAAAGTACAACCAAAGGACAGCAAGTAAATAAAAGATCTCTTTTTACTCTTTGTATTATTAGGGCAGTCAGAAGTTGTACACCAGTGAATGTTGACTGTGCAGTCCGGGTCCTTCAAAGATACATTCTTACTAAAATATACACTCTTACTAAAAAGGAGTCCTGTGTGGTTTTCTTGAATTGCTGATCAGAAATACGGTAGTGCTTGATGCTTTTGCAGAAATTATTCTGTGCATTGATTTAGTGCCCATCACCATGAAAAATGAATTTCAGCTCAAGATGGGACAAGGGATGAGTACGAGATGATCCTAAATATGTTACTTGTTGGTTGCTCACAGCACAGGAAAAGGGCTAAGTTCAGTAAGGGATCATTAGGCAGAAAATCCTTTTTTGGAAGGGGTTGGTTTGTGCCTCACTGCGTTTCTCTGAGCCTGGGCCTTGCTGTTGAGAGGGCCTTGCCATCAGTGTATGTTTAGATAATGGTGTTTTAGACTGGCACTCATTGACTTCAGAAGATTACACCAGTATTGAAAGGCATGGCCAGATAGGACTATTTATCATATCTTTATTACATTGCCTTGTGAAAAAGACTTGTAAATATGCTGGGAATAACACTTAGGGAGATATTTTCAAATGGTCTGAATGGAAAATCTGGAAAATAACAGTGGATGCATTAGATGTCCATTGTGTAAGCTTAAACATTTATTTGAAATATGACCTCTTTATTTCTACTAGAATGAATCGTGTGTTGTTTGTTGTTTTTTCTTTTCTCCAGTTATTATATTCAAACCATTTAAAATGCATTCAGTCCTACTCACTGAAATATAAATGTTTTGGTTATGCAGCAAAATATATCATAAAAATACCAGAGGTAAATCCAGAGCAGGAGATATTTTGAAACTAGTTACTAATCAAAATTATTATCTACATTTTTACTTCTCCTGCTATAAAACAAGCTTTCTATGTCTGCAAAATCATGTACTTTTTTTAACTTCTAAGTTTTAGTTCAAAGCAGGGCTCTTTTTTCACTGATGAATTTTAAAAATTAGGTTTATAATAGAAACCCTGTCATTTGCTTAACTGCAGAGGTTCAGAAACCACTATAATTAGCCCAATGACAGCAGCAGATAAGTTTGGTATTTCAGCATTTATCTAGGGATTTTGCATCAATTATTTTTCAGCAATGAACTAAAAGCCATCTTTTGCAACTGGGTGCTATATTTCTATTTGAATATGTTTTTTGGGTTTTTTTTAAACCTGTTCCTGATTCTTCACCCCGACAGCCTAAGCTACATAAGTCACATTCCTCCAGGGATTCAGGCTTAACCCATTAAGTGCAGTGGAGGCAAAGTGGAGGATAATCTGTGGAAACCAGCTGGCCCCACACTCTCCCAAAAACCACAGGAGTGTCTGTTTTGGAACAGCTGCTTTGAGGACGGTTTTCTGCTCCAATTCCTTTGCCCAGCTGTCTTTCACTCATAGTAGTGGAAAATTTTAAGGATCCTTTAAGCTATTTCTATATAAAAGTTCCTTAAAAGATAAACACATTGAAATATGGATATGCTGTTTTGTTTTTTTTTTCCTCAGTGGAAATCCCTCAGAACTAGGGAAATGGTTTTCAGAAATGAAAAATACAACTGAAATATTGAATTCTTTGATGAGAGGGCTGAAAACTTATATTCCAGATACAAGTGCAGCTTTGCCTTTCTGCAAAAATCCTTGTTAGCAGAATTAGACCCTCTAGACTGAATGTCAGTGTTGAAACAAATGTGTGTCTGGAGTGATGCAGGGTCCACAGGCAAGAAGAGACAGAACTGGGAGGGCCTTGGTCTCAGTTGTTAGCAATCAACACTTAATAAAAGGCAAAGATGACTTTTTATTTCTGTTTTGAGTTCCACTTATGCAACATTATTTTTTTTATTGAAACTGGACTTGTTAAATATGACTTTGTGAGAAAGTTGTACTTGCCTCCACTGGACTTTCCAGCATCTGTGTGTGCAAGAAGGAAGTGCTCAGCAGAGAATGTCTGCTACCAGGACCAGTATCTTGCCTTTTTCTGGTACCCCAGCTAATTCTTTTGAAGGTGACTTTTGGTTCCTTAATGACTGCAAACACAGAACTCCGCATCTTGCACTTTTTTCAGATAAGATATGTGGAAAGTGATCATGGAAATCTTGAAAAATGGAAAAAACCCTCAACAGACCACCTAAATTACTCCTGCATGCCTTCACATTTTTAATATGAACCTCTAACAATAAACTGGGTGATGTTTTCATAGAGGGCTATGTAGTCTCTTTCAAGATGCATTGGGGTTGGGTTCAAGAGAGAACAGAACCTTTCTAGCATTATCTTCCCAAGTTCTGGCAAGGTTGTCACTGAAAAATATTTTCAGTGTTTTCAGACTGTCCCTTCAAGCATATGCTCATGCAGAGCTGCATGGGAGCTCCCATAGGTCACACTGGCCTCTCAGTTTTGCACACACTTGGAGAAAATGGGACTGACACTAATGTCCAACATAAAGAGAACTTGAACTGAATTTGTATGGTTTGGGTTTTATGCAAGCAAAGAGGAAAAGGAAATAGGCTCCCCCAGCATGGCATTTGGCTTTTGGTGAAAAAACCTGTAGATAAGTCAGAAATTTCAGACTCCATGGGAAAGGTGGATTGTGGTTTTCTTATCTGTAATTTGAAGATTTGCAGCGACACTGTCCCAGTTTGAGACAAATTCGGAGGAATGTCTGAAATGAATGTCCTCTGATAGAAGGCAGGTTACAGCTGCCACTCCTCCACCAGGTTTGGGAAAAAATTCCATGGAGGAAAGTGAAAGAAAAAAACCTATTTATTTGACAGACACAATGCACAATGGGAAAAGAACAATGCTAAACAATAAAACCTCTCACTGTGGAGAGAACCTGGTAAATTTCCAGAGTCCTTTGTGGGTGTGACTTTCTCCTCTTTGGAGCTGGGTTGGCTTGGGCCCCTCCAGGCCAAGGTGTAAGGTGTCCTGGTGTGTTCTGGTATTGTTGAACAGTCCAGAAGAGAAGAAGAAGAAACCAAAGCCCCAGGAAAACAAAGAAGTTTAACTCTCTGTCTCTCTCTTCCGAGAAAAGGAGCCGAGAGCTGGGAAAAGCGGGAAGGTGCTTGCATCCGCTCTGCAGCAGCAGCAGCATCTATCTCTGTGTCCTTGGAGCACAAACTGCTTTGAAAAGTACGTCTGGCTTTTTTTCTTTCTCTCGCACCCAGTTTTAAAGACACAGGAATCATGTCTGGGCATAGAGCGGCGATAGGGGATACACATCATAAAGTCACTCCAAGACAAACACAAAGATACTTTTTTAAAAAAAACTGAGTCAAATCCTGTGTGAAGCTCTGCGGTGATTAGTCCAGTGCCTGCTGTGGTGGGACCATGAGACAGACAATATGGACTGGCAATTAAGGCTCTTTTGACAGTGGGAACTCAGCTTCACATGAACTTCTAAGGACCACAGGGTAGAAGTTAACCAGTCATTGCCCTTAAACTCAACTAGTTTCTTGTAGCTTGAGGTTAGAAACAGGGACAGCAGAGGAAATTTTCTCTAAACAGATGAGCAAGGTGACTTAGAAGAAAAACACCACTATCAATAGGAGTGAAAGTGCCCTAAAGGGAAGATGTAGCCCCTGCTTTGTTTTAGAAAGATAGGAAAGTTAGTGTGGTTTCGAGGAACAAGGTGAGATGCATTGTCTTCTCAACTCTTTCTGTGTTGATATTGAAGGCAGAGGAGATTCTTCCTACCTTGCTATAGATAAATAAAGAGGAGAGGAGGAGATAAAACAGAACTAGGAGAGCAAATCATTGTCTCTAAACCAGGACACCTGTTTTTTGGGGGTTTTTTGCTGTTTAGTCTGAAGGGCTGTGAACTACAGCATTTGTCTCCTGACAACAGAAGAAAACTGAGGAAAAATAAATGTTTTTTTAAAATTTTGAAGTGGATTGAAGACTTTACCAGATATATCACTGTAACAGTTCCAAGAATGCCTGGGGAACTGCACTTTGTCAACAGAGTGGCCAGTGAGTTATTTATTGCCAGAACTACCGTAAAGCCAAAAATACTCCACCCTAACGAAGGTTATTTCCTCCCCCCAATATCTTCTATTTTGTCATGTAATTCAGAAAACTATCACTCAGGCCATGACCCAGAAGGTTATGGGTTTGTATCTGACCCAGGGGAGGAAATTTGGTCCAGAGATCAGGAGACTTCTGAAGGATGATGTTATCTAGCTTTATTTCCTCTCCCACACTCCTGGTGTCATACTAGACAACCAAGCCACCACAATGCCATGCAGCTGGGTGGGGCTGGAAGGCCTTAATATGAAAAGGTCATCCTCAAAACTTCAGCTATTGCCTAAATTGATAGGCTCCATCTTTATGATTGATTGATCCATTAATTCATCGATCCATCCATCAGTCCATCCATCCATCCATTCATCAATCCAACCATCAGTTGATGGATCTTGCTCAGGAATGTCTTGACTTGTCAGAGCTGAAGAGTTCAGTGCTTACCTCCCATCCTGGTGCCATGTAAAGTCATAAACTCTTTTCTTATTTCTCAGCGTTAGCTGGAGGACTTTACCCAGGAAATACATTCTCACAAATTGCAACACAGAACACAGAGGGTCATATTGTGGGGTAAACACCACTGCTGTGCTTGTTTGCTAGTAGAGAAGTCAGAGCACTACAACACACAGGGTAACTCCCTTAGGGAATTTAAATCCACAGTTCCCATGGATGAGGGCACTGCCTAAACACAGTTAAAGGGAACATATTGAGAAGCCCAGCTTCAGAGGAGGCAGAGGAACCAGGAAGTAAACCCTGGTCTTTTGCTAGCTGGGCAAGTGATCCTACATGATGGTTTGTAGCCAAATACTGACTACCTACAGCACCATTGATGGTGCGGTCTTAGGAAAGATTACTCCTTCCATGAGCAAGCAGTAGGTACCCACTGCCAACTCTGGTGGGAGCTGAAGCATGGGAATGCTTGTGAACGAGGCCTGATGCACACCAGGTTGTTTCCTAGGTGCCCTCACTTGGGTTTCTGCTGAGTATATTGGGACTGTTTCCTTGTGGAAGTGCCTAACTCCCTCCATAGCCTTATTCTAGAAGCCTGAGCGTCTCAAAGTGGTGCTTGGGGCAGACTCTGGAGTACAGGGCAGTAAGATGTAAGTTGCTTATTTTAAAGTTAAATTTCTGACATTTCCTCAGGTCTCTTTGGAGTGATACCTTGGTCTCTGTTGCTTTCTTCATCCTATTTGGCTGCTTAAAGCTCAGGCCCTCCTTAAGTGGAAATGGACAGTTTTTGTAGGTGTGAACTGAACTCAGACATTATGGATCCCAGTGCACTGGGGAATGCTGCCTGGAGTTCTTAGAAGCCTGTTGGCTCCAAAGAGTATACTTGTGTCTAGGTTTTGGTCTCCCTCCCAAGACTTTCTAAATTGTGGTTTAGATGTCTCTGCAGTGAAGCTGAAGGATTTCTGCTTTGAAGTTCTATTTATAGCAGTTTTACTGTCCACATTTTTTGGAGACAAATAGGAACATTATCAGACAATTAATTAGACCTGCACCTCCTGCCCTTTCCTTTAGAAGCTGGAGACATCAGGGTATGCAGCTGATATGACTTTTTCCCCAGAAGGGGAGGAGCAGAGATACTGCATTTTAAAATATTTTCTCTGTAGAGGGTGGAATCAGAAGTCAGGTATGCTGCTAATTCCACACCTGTGGGAGAGGGAAAGAGGGAAGGAGAGTGGAAGCTCCATGGCAGCTTCGTGCACAGATTTAACAATTTCTGGATAAGGTTCTGCTTAAGGAGAGAGAAGCAGAGTTTGGATGTTCTGACATGAGGAGTTATGTCCCTGTCTGTCCCCTAGCAATTGACTCACTTTAGGCTGCTCCTTGCCACTGGTAGCTGAATTATCAGAGAACAGTTTATCCCATTTAGGCCAGTTATCACAAATGTTCTTTAACTGCTATAAAAATTCTGTTTCTAAAAGAGTGATGCAATGGTTTTCATTAACATTTAACAATCAAAAGTAGGTCTAGTTATAGTCCAATAAGTCATCTGAATAATCATATTCTGAATTCATAGGGTGGTTTTAATTTGAACTGAATTTGTAGTGTCAGATCTTCGGTCCATTCGTTCTAACAGGTCGCTTCTCGTTGGGAAATAGAGGAGGGGGGTCTGGAAGGTGCAGGAGCAGCAGGATTTCAGCAAAAATTCTTTGGGTTTGAATAATAAATGATATTAGAATCTTAAAAGCCATGTTGAGTACCTAAATTGAATGCTTTGGCATTGTTAAAAGTCTCAAAACTCCTGCAGCTACAAATTGGGCTTTAACATCCCAAGACATCCACAGTCCCATTGGGGGTATCCAAAGTCACCCAGCTATGGCCCCTTTGGGCTTTCTGATCAGCTGTCCCCTTTGTTTCTCTCCTCTGTTGTCTTCTGTAGCCTGATTTAGTTGTTGTTGGATTAATCTTTACATTTAAAGTTATCAGAAACAAACCCAGGACCTTTGGAGGATGGACTGTTAAGTGTTTGGCTATCCAGGCCCGAAGGGTTTTAAGAGACTCAGGTCTGACACTGTGCTCAGAAACTCAACACTGGATCTTGCTGCTCTTGGAGGAGAAATGACAAATTTCGCTTGTGAAGCTGTTTTACTTCTCGTAAAGAATTCATTACCCCTTGGAGCATGATCTTGAATCATCCTTTCTCAACCATTTAGTTTTCCTTCCTCTCTGGCTCAGGGAGTAATTTTCTGGTGAATTTTAACAGCTTCAGCAGAGCTTTAGAAATCCTTAACTGGGAATGCTTAATAGACTGATGATAAGAGACCCCTTTGGGTCCAGTGCTTTGCTCCACGTGGGGCATAGCAAAGACTTGTTTATGGGTGTCTCATTGCTGTAGTTCAGGGCTCTAAGCTACCAGGGAAAATGGAGTAGGCTTTCTGTGCTACATGTTTCCAAAGGTAGATCTACTTTAAATGTAGCTGGGAGACTGGGCCTGTAGGAAAGTGAGGGAAGACTGTTGTCTGGAGTATAGGCTTGAGTTAAATCTCTGAAAATACAATGACATCAGAATTTAGGTGATTTAGTCCATGGGTTCATGAGGGCCATGAGGCCTTTCCTGGTGGGCAGGCCTGAAGATTTGAGTGGCTGCGCTCTGTCAGAGTTCAGAGTGAAGGACACATCTACAACAGGGTGTTTCAGCTTCCTAAACTACTCTGGCTGCTGTGTTTATAAACCAAAGGAATAAGGGTCCTTTTCTAACTGATATATCCCTCAAATCATGGAGACAAAAGTCCCTTGCTACTTCAGATTATTCCTCTTTGTGTTTTGTGATGTCAAAACGACAGAGATAAATACAACAAATAAAATGGAAAGTCCTGAAGGAAACCTGATGGCCATGGACTGATCGCAGTCCCTCCTGAGTGCTCAACTGTTTCTGTGCCGTTACTCCTGATTTATGACTATATAAATATAACTTTTATATAAATAAAAAGTAGAACAGACCTGCTGCAGGTCTCTTGACTCTTCCTGCAGAAAATCTCAGCAGTGGAGTTTTTTTTTTTAAATGTGCATAGAAATGTAGAAATCCCAGAACTTCAGTTTAGGTGACAGGTCATCTGCACCCTTGGATCTGCTGCTAGAGAAAGCAACCTCTGTGTATGTGGCAGTGTCAAGATTGCTACCTGTTGGAGAGAGAGAGAAATTTGACATAGAAAACCCTACTTAAACACCTGACATTAGGTTTGGCTCATGCAAGCCACTGTTGCTTTTTAAAAAACCCAAAGAATTATTTTGTCATGAATTTTTGCAGAACTGAGACCTTGGGATATGAGCCCTCTGGAGCAAGAATTCCTTCTTGCTTTGGCTTCTAATTGTTATTACTTGGAGCCACTGTAATAAAAGTGAAGCTTGCAGTTTATTGTCTTTTGGAAAAGATGGAGAGGTCAGATAGACTCATTTCTATAAGTTCATTACCTTGGTGTTTATCATGATAGAAAGAGTATATCCCATCAGCAAGGCAAAACTGTTTCTTAAATTTCTTAAAGAAGTGCTGCAAGTGGCAGTTCTTCCTGTGCAAATGTAAAGTTTAGACAAGTTTCAATGTTGTTGTTATCCACATACTTGGCTTCCTTGTGGCTTCTCATATTTTCCTTCATTCTGTTGCTGGATTTTTTGTGCACAGGGCATTTTGCAGTTTTCATTATGTTTTCTTTTATGCATGCAAAGCTAAGAATTTGTGGTTTTGTTAGGTCCTGCAATTGGTATAAAATAAATTAAATTGTCTAAGAAAGCCATTACCACTGGCTTCTTATCAAAGTATACCAAACATTTTGCACAACATGACTACAGTTTTGTATACTAAATTCTTAATGCAAAATAGCTTTGCTAGACAGCAATGAAGCTTTCATTTTATAGCTTCATTTGATTTACTTCTGTGCTCAGCAGGAAAAGCATCTATTTCCATTTTAACTCAGAATTTAGCACCAAGAATTCTGGGGATATGGTTATGGTGTTCAGGATAATTATGAATCTGTGACCAAGAGTGGAAACCTCTGGCTATTAAAGAGCTGGCTGAGTCCTGCCTGCTCCTGGCATTGAGAGCAGCCACAACATGTGCAGATACCACAGAATTAGGCTTTGATTTTTCTTTTTTAAATCAGATCTTCATCTTGAAAGCTACCACTGAAATGTAGGGATAGTGGTGAGAACTCAGAATTTATGAATCCAGGATGATTTTAGTCAGATAGTTTAGGTGTTAAAAAGAACCAGCACTGAAAATGTAAGTTTTCCTCAGTTCACCTAAATGCAGGATGTCTAAGACTCCTGCTTTTCTGCACCCCTGTTCAAGTATAAGGGCTGCCTATTTGAATAGTGCATTTGGATTCTACTACTAGAATTGGGAAAGAAGCACGAGAAAATTTCTTCTTAATCAGAGGTAAAAAGATGGCTTATGATATTTCTGGAAGGTGCCTGCAAGTCTGAACACTACAGTTTCTTTCAGTCACTGCTATTTGCAGCTTCAGAGAACACCCTTAGGAAAAGGCAATTATTAAATTTTTCAGAATGGTGCCATAAGATACACGGATCGTTCTTCAGGCTAGCTTTCCACTGATCTGGGATACATGGTTTGAAATGCAGGGTATTGCAAGATACAGATGGATGAAGTAACTCATAATCTCATGCTCTTCACTAAATTTAGAGAAGAAGAATGTCTCTGTGGTGTGACCCTGGATGGTTGATTTGATTTCAGTTCTCCTTTTCAGTATGGAGTTAATATGTTCCCTTGGGAAATTTTTGTACAGCAGTGGGGATCACACAGTCTTGGCATTCACCAGGATGCTCAGTTTGAGCCTCATATGCTGTGTTTGCAGACTTTAAACTTCTGTTATCATGTATCATCCAGAACACAGGATTTGAATTTCCCCTTGTCACCTTCTTGCTCATGTTGTTTCATCACTTCTGTTAATTCCTTCTATTTTTTTTTCAGCCTGAATCTGCCAGCCAGGACCATCACTCCGAGTCTAGACAAGCAACACTCTGTCAAGCCTGATGCAACAATTCTGCAACGTCTCAGATTGGCCTGTAAAACTGAGTGCTGTGCTCAAACTAAGGAAAAAAAAAGAAGTGAGCTACAAGAAAGAGCCATTATCTGAGACAGACGCTGCATCAATCTTTTTTCCTTGCTTTTATGTAGTTTGTCTTGTTTTATCTTCAAGGAAATGAAATCAGATTTTAGCAAAAGCAACAACAGCTGCAGACCTTTACTCTGCTCTGAAAAAAGGGCACTGGTTACCATACTTAGTGTCATTTAAAAGCTTCCAGGAGTGATCTTACTTTATAACGCTTCCTTTCAGCCAAAGAAAAATGAGAGTTATCTGTGTTTTTAACAAACTCTTTAAGAAACGTTGGTAAAGATTTCTAGTAATGGCTGTTGCTTTAAGTGCCTGCACTTAAAATATTGGACCATGTGTAATTTTTTAATTCTATAAAGTAACAGGGCCACATCAATATTTTTGAATCCCTGAGAATTTATCGTCCATTTAAAATAGTCCAATATTGTTCAAGCTTCGAATACCACAAAAGCATCTCATTGGAGGCTGGACTGTATTTTGTACTTGCACTGTATCAATGGGGCTTTTCATGTCAGTGAAACAAGGAACATTTGGCCTCTGGTAATGGAATGAACATCAATTATAAATGTGAAACTTGGCTCAGTAGAATTATCTTACTGCTTTATTTATTTTATTATTAATTCCTCATCATATTTAGTAGCTTGAAGCATTTGAAAAATAAATGGTAAGATACTGGCCATAAAGGCTAAATGGGTAATGCTTTAATTATCTGGTGTCATAAAGCCAAGTCTTCAATAACCATGGATGAACACCTTTGGTTCATTTCTAACAACTATGAACATTTTCCAATAGTCATGTATTCTGATTACTTGTCAAGTTTATCAGCATATTCCATGACCTGATGGGCCTTGTGGCTAATCTAAGAGCAATGTTATCATAAATTAATATATTCTCATGCTAGAGAGTCCTTTCTGATTATCTAGCATGACCTCTTGTGTTTCACAGGCCGTGAATTGTCAACCACTCCCATCCGTTTCAGGCCCACCTTTCGTCGCAGTCACTAAGCCTCCACTTACTCAGTGTTCTGCTGAGAAACACAGGGTGAGTTACCTAAACCTCATGGCTGTGATGCAGCTCCACTGCAGTCACTTTCACTTCACACGTGGCTCTGATTTAATCAAGAATTTGATTATACTGGTAAGTAACATTTTTTTTCATATTGTTCTCCAGTTCATGAGGTTTCACTCTGCTCGTGAACTGGTGCAAAGCAACTGTTGTCAGTGCTTCACAAAAGTGAATGGCTTCACTTACAGATAGAAAAAAAAGGTAGAATTTACTTAAGAAAGATTTTTCTGCTGATGGCTTCCTTTTTTTTTCCCCTGCCCCAATTGTGTATAACACAAACACATAAAATTCAGTTTAGAACAAGTGCTAAGTGGAACCTGAGGAAAGGATGTTTAGCTATCATCCTTGAATGTTTATTTGTACTGCTTCTGAAAGAACATTGCGAACAAAAAAGCATTTATTTAGAAATGTGAGGGCTCTGACTGAGCATCTGCTCAATCTGCTGCTGTGTCTGTTCACAGGTGAGGGGGTATTTTGCAATGATGCAGAGCAAGTGTGAGCCAGGGCTGGTTCTGTCTGGGTTTACTCACACAGGCTACTGCCATAGTGCAGGGCACTGGTGTGGCCCACCCGTGGCAAAATAGCCTGGAAAACAGGATGCACTGGGAAGACCCCATCAACTTGTGATGCCCAGTTTAAAGCAAAAAGCAATTTAAACAGCTGTAGGGGTTTTGGGGAGGTGGTTAGGAAGAGGAACTGCCATATATAAGAGTAAGGAATAGCCACTTTCTCTTTGGCTCAGTGATTTATTTTACCATTTCTTATCTGACACTGGAGATTCTGGTTTTACAGCACCTCATACCCAGTTTTAGAGGAAGCCTCAGAAAGCCCACGGGAAGGGTTTCAAATAGCCACAATTGGGGTGAGAGCAGATTTTTTTACTCTCTGCTGTTTGTATCTCTTGTTCACAGATGTGGGCTGGCACCTCCTGTGTGATCACAGCCAGCTACACCTGAGCAAAGGTGTCTGGTGGGGTCATCTCCCCTCCCTTGGAGGCCCAGCAGCCTGTGAGCTATGTTTATTACCAGAGAGTAATTTTTTCCCAGGAAAAGTTGGATCCAACCAGGCTCCGAGACTCTGAAAGACTCTGTGAGAATTAAAGTTCTTGGCTGAATAGTCATAGATTGGCTGCTAGTAAGTTGCCAGAGGAATTACTTCGTACACATGGTACTGCTATATGTGTTTTTGTAGTTCAGGCAAACATCAGCAGAAGGAGGAGGCACAAGGTATGAAATAGAATCACTCAGACTGCACAGTAAAGCCACCATTCAGCATTCAGGATGAAATTCTAGGGTAGGTTTGTCACCAGCAGAATGGTATGGGGTAACGCACAGTATGCTGTCTTTGCCACTCAAGTGACAGTTCATGCTGGAGAAACTATGCCAGAGAGCATCTTTTATGTGGTGGGGCTTGCACCAAAGAAATCTGATCTGGTGCTAGGATGAGCTGTCATGAAAGCCCTCAATGCTTTTCTTGCCCTGCCCTCACTCAAAAGGCAGTTCCAGCTTTGGTGCAGAGGTGGGATCAGCTGATGCAGCCACATCTGCCATGTTCTTTTTTGTTTTCCAGCGGCTGAACGGTGATAGAGGCAGGTGTCTCTCACTTCTTGCAAGGTGTTTAACACTCCTTGCTCCTGGTGTTCATCCCATTTTCTAGGCAGATGTCAGGGCTTGCAGGGTGTTTCTGTCTCTGCACCTGGGCCAGGCAGTTAGTTTTTTTTTCCCAGGAGTTCTAAGGACTTGCTAATCTCTGCATCCCCCATTCACATTTCTCTCTGTGGAAGAATGTAGTTATTCTTCAATTCTTTGGTTTAATTATTTCCTCCCCTCACAACAAGGATGCCAGGGATATTTGCAAAAGCTACCAAGAAAAAAACAACAAACTTCTCCCTTGAAATGCAGGAAATTGCAGCATCAAGCAGGTTGCAAACTTCTTTCAAGAACAGAGATTCCCATTTTCCAAACTCAGTGAATTTCCATGTAACCTTCATCAGATACTGCAGAAGATGTGGGTCTGTCCTGTATTACCTTGAACAGCTGATTCTACATGGCAGTGCACATACCCAGCCTGGTTTCCTTCCCTTCCTTCCCTATCAGGAATAAGGATGATTTCTCTGTCAGTAAATTCATTATTTAGATTTTTGGCTAAGTACTGCTCTTCCTGGTCTTTATTCACAAAACATTTTTTAATTGTTGCTATTTGTCTCCCATCATTATTGGAAAACTGAAAACTGATCTAAGCTTTTGGTTGATTCACTAATCTGATCAGTTCAGGTATTGCCTTGGAAGTGCTCAGT
Source organism: Dicrurus megarhynchus (assembly GCA_013399195.1). Taxonomy (NCBI): domain Eukaryota; kingdom Metazoa; phylum Chordata; class Aves; order Passeriformes; family Dicruridae; genus Dicrurus; species Dicrurus megarhynchus. Next base: position 321,788 of record VXAD01013538.1, read on the forward strand.
CCGTCTAACCATGTATTTAATTCCTCTTGGTCTGACCAGGAGTAGCCAGTAAGTGTGGGCAGACTGTTTTCTGTGGGAGCCAACAAGAACAGCATGCTTTTGAGGCTGGGATGATGTTGTCCTCATATTTTTGGCCTTCATGTTGCTTGCAGAATGACACTCCCAGGGCTACTAAATTCCCTGGAAGAGGCTTTAATGGTGAGAAGCATTTCCTCTGATTTAGTTCACAAAATACTGCATGCTGCTTCTAGGAGGAAAAAAGACAAGACAGGCTCCACCTACTCCTTTGGGAATATTCACCCCCTCTGGTTTCCATATTTCCAGTTTGAGAGGGATGGCAGATGCTAAGTGCAGCTTTGCCTCCTCCTTTGCCTTTGTCATTTCTCATCTGCAGGTGCACTGATGGAGCCAGTGTGACTTTTATGGGGCAGAGGAAGGAGAGATCTGCAGAGCCTTCACAGTTAAGTAGCACATCATGAAAGACACTGCTGTTCTGCAATTTGTCCTAGAGTCTGGAAGAATGCTTTTCACTGTTAGTAATATACTTGGGTTTAGACTTGCTTTTAGCAGCTGAGCTTGCAACGTGGGATATTTGTTTTATTATCTGAGTTTTCATCTCTGAGGTCTCAGGAAAGACTCTCAACACAGTCAGATGCTACTGTTATACAGTAGACTACTGAGCACTGTAAATGAAGCAGAAGAATATTGCATTGTCAGTCGGAGCTCTATCTAATGTAATTGTAAATATTTGAACATGTTCTTTAAAGTTACCTCTGTCTTGCTTCATTTGTTGACAACTGAACTGCACAGTAAACAAAATTTTTGAGCAACAAGTTTATATTAAAAAATCCAACACGTCTTCAGGCCAAGTATGGGTAGAACACAGCAAGAACAGCAGCACTGCAAGTAAGTTTTGATTTCTTCTGAAGCAGTTGGTCCTCTCATATCAAAGGAGGTGTTTTATCATGCTTATGAGACCTGCATGCAAAGAGAGCTCAAATGCAGTCTCGCTTTCTTCAGCCTGAGAGATCTCAGCCTTCTTCTCAGAACTCCTTGGATGGCTCTGCACAGTTTGAGGGATTTATGGACATATTGTAAAAGATGGGTTGAGAGCTTCATAACTTCCTCCCCACCACATTGAGATTGGTCTCTTGATACGGCAGATCAAGGAAGTGGAGTTTGCTTTGTGCTTTTGTTCTACCCTCCTGTCTCCATGGCTTGCATGCTGTGTTTTAGAGGAATGGAATACTTCCAGTCCTTCACAAGTGTATTCTTACAAGCTTTCCCTACATATAAGGTAAGTACAATTGCATAACCCCCAGATGTAGGTCCCTGGAAACAGGAGAAGCTGAGGTGTCCAATTGAAGAAGCAGAAGAGCCCATGGCTGAGCCTAGGGCTCCATTCTCCTCTGTGTCCACATGATGTGACTGATCTAAGAGGTACAGTTACTGCAGCTATAGGGAGAGAATGGAGACCAAGGTTGGCCTTGGGGCTTGGATGGAATCATAACTATTTTTTTGAACCTCCACATTGACATACTCATTACTGGTCTGGGTTGGTTGGTTTTTTGTTTGGTCTATTGGTTCTTTGGTGTTTGTTTTTTTTTTTTTTTCTTTTCCCCAGAATCCCACTGAAGTAGCATTTCAGTTATCCTGATATTTCCTACCACTAAATTAATCTGAAAGTGTGTCTTTCCCAGAACAGACTATGCCCCTGTAGGTCTGGAGCCTTCAGCCTCTCTGTAACATCCTCTGTTACATGACTGTATTGCAGTACATTTTTTTTCTTTTATTCTATCTGAAAGCATAGTTCATACTAAATCTCTGTATGCAGAACATGATTTACTTGAGAGCACTGGTGCTTTAATCCTGATAATCAATTCTATTCCTTCAAATACAATGCCATGCCAAGACAATTTGTGATTTCTACATCCTGTAAGGTAATTTCACCTTTTATGCTTTGAAGGACACTCAGAGGAAAAAAGTAGGATAAAAAAAAGGTTTGTTTTCACTCTCTTGCTTTCATCTGTTCTTTTAACTGGAGTGGGATCAGATGTCAGGAATGCTGGGAAGGCAGAAAATTTTGCTGCTATAGAGTGATTTGGCTGTGTGGCTTTTCCTTTTCTCCTAAGTCCAGTGTTTTAGAAAACTCAAGAAACATCTAGTGAAAGTGACTGCATTGATCTTCAGGATAGAAAAGCTCTGATCCGGACTATTTTGCATGTTGGTTAATATTTTGGCCTTTTTTAATGTCAGTTTTTAAATCTTTCCATTGCAAACCATTGATAATAAGGATAACTAACGGAAATACTTCCTAGACTTCAACCCTCAGAAGGAAGGACTGTTCCAAAGTAATAACTGGCTTGTAATTCAGGATTTGTGAGGCATCACCACTGGTAATATCCTACAAGTATTTGCATGATGGGACAGGTGCAAGTAAACTGACATAGTTAGCTAAGGAACAGTTTTGTTTGTAGTTAATTGTAGCAGTAAGCAGATGTACATCGGAAAAGGAGGCAGTGGGAAGGTGGTTATGTGTAATGCTGGAAATGTGCTCAGCTAATTGTGCAGCCACCTGTGGTTGTGCAGATGGCAGTATCTGTGCCACAGCTGCAATGCTCACCAAAGCCCTGGCAGAAGCAGCTGTAGCCTTTAGAGAGGGGAGAAAGGGAACAGCTCAAGCTGGTCTCACTTCTGGATTCCAAATTACCAGTTGCTGTCCCCATAAACTATGTCTAATGTTTCACACTGTGCTTCAAGGCTTGCAGTATTTCTGTAGGTGTAACAGACAAGAGCAAAGGAACAGCTGAAATATTTAAACCAGAAGTTGCCGAACTCTAATGAAAAGAACTAAGGCAGGACTGTGTAGTGTAGTCAGCATCTGCTGTGACATGGAATGTTTTGAGCTCTTTATTTTTTCTCCTATCTTATATACTTAAGTGAATGTGGAGGTTTATCAGATTTAATTACGGAGGTAAGAAAATATATTTGCTTTTAGTTTGAAGGTTCCCTATTTTATACTTCTAAAACCTTTATAGTTTTTGTCTTCTGACAAAAGGCAGTGGCATCTACAGCCATGTGATCACTGGAGTTGACTGCTTCTAAACACGTAGGTATTTTGGATTACTTGATTTGGTCTAGAAATGTGATTTTTGTTTCTCTTGAATTCAGTATTGGAGTTTTTATTTTCAAGGGTAATTAGGCTCTTGACTGAAGAATGCTTAAAATGTGAATCTCCTCTAAGTCCCATAAGCTTGTCTCCTTGTCTTTGTTCTCTGCTCAACGACTTCAGCTGGAATTTCATGCTTGCTCTTTGTTTTGCAGGAAAACACAAGTAATAAGGGCTGTGCCACACAATACATTCTCCTTTCTTGTAATGAAGGGTAATGTTGAAATGCTGGATTTTGAGGAAAGACTCTTGGATACTGGGAATAGGAGTTACAGGACAATGTTTGGAAGGATAGGACTTGCAGCAGGTCCTTCCCTCTTTTATGCATGAGAAATATTTGGCTGGTGTAAAAGTGCAGTTAGATTTTCTCCTCTTGGCTGTCTGCGTAAGAAGTTCTTCTAGAGAGTGGCCATAGTGTGCATGTTGTTCTTGAGACCTTATAACAATAAAGTGGCAGAAGAAGGGCCATCAGGATGATTGGGAGTTGGAGCACATGCCATATGTGTAGAAGCTGAGGGAGTTGGTCTCGTTCACCCTGAGGAGGTGAAGGCTCTGAGGGACCTGAAAGAAGTCCCCTGGTAGCTATGGGGAGGTTATTGAGAAGATGGATCCAGGCTCTTCATGGCGATGCATGGTGTGAAAATGAGAGCCAAGAGATGTAAATTGGAAGAGGTTCATGCTGTTTACAAGGGAGAAACTTTTTCCCCATGAGGGCAGTCAAGCAGTGAAACAGGTTATCCAAAGATATTCTACAGCTTCTCTTCTTGTGGGTTTTCAAGACCCAACTGGATACAAAGCTGACAACATTGTCTGATCTTAAAGCTAAGCCTGATTTGAGCTAAAAGTTGGACCCCCTAAGGTCCATTCCAGCCTTAACTATTTTATGATAATGTGATTCTATGTATTTTTGCCTGCCACAATTTTTGCTTGAAGTATGAACTTTGAGGCAGAACCCTTTTTGGGTCGTAGCACCAGCATGAGGGAAATGGGAAGTCATGGAAGAGCCACTGTGACTTCCTATTTTTTATCAGCAGTTTACACAGCCTGGAGAACACAGGCTTTTGATGGCTCCCCAGCCACAGTACAAATTACATAGATGTTACTAACTGAGGATTCATGAGAACACAGGACAGGAAGGAAGTGCCAGAGCCTCTGACCATTGACCTCTGTTATTGCACACAGACATGACATATCTACCCTTTTTAGAAAAATATCTTCTTATTTTAAAATCAATTAATGTTTTACTGCTGTTGTTCTTGTTGTGGCAAGACTGTTCCAGAATCTCTGCTTTCCATTTTTTAGAAAACTCCTAGTCTGTAGCTTAAATTTATTCATTACCCGTTTAAATCCTTTTTTTCTGCTGCCTTTTTTTTTTGCTATGGTTTAAATACCTCTTCCGGTACTTATTTCCTAGAATTGTCTGTAGGAAGCAAACCAATCTCAGCTTTCATCTGGGAAGTTAAACAAACCAAGGTCTCCCAGTCTTCTCTCCTAATACAAGCTTCTCAGTCCCCTCACCATCCTTCGCTGATTCAGTCTGAATTAATTGATCTGAGACTGGATTACCAATAGAGCATATATTACTCCTAATGAGATCTTTCTAAAATCCCACACAGTGCTGTTAATATTTGTGCAGATCCATGGGAATGACTTCAGTTAATGCATCCTATGACTGCTTTTGCTTTCTTTTGAGGGCACCATGACTTCTTTGGCAGCATCTGCTTTTAAAACAGTTCATAACTCATTGGTAATGTGTCTTCCTGTACATTGTTTGTCTACCTTTTATGATCATTTAATCTTTTAACTAGTTTTCAGGGTTTTCCACTTGCCTTGCTGACAGTCTCCTCCACTTTTGTGTTGTTGACAACTTCTCTTTTCATCTTTTTTAACTGGTGGCATGGATTTATTCCTAAAGAACTCTGCTTTTGTGGGATGCCTTCCTCCGGCTTTATAGTCCTCCTTTTAATTACCACTGTTTCAACTTTTCTAGGTCCTTACCTTCAAGGATGGTCTCCTGTGATGATCTCTAGCTTCACAAATTTAATTTGTAATTCTTTGCAGAAGTTGAGATGGATGAAAGCTGACCGTACTTTCTCTAGGAAATGCTACCTGATGGTGGTGGCAGCCCTGTCCATGGCAGGGGGCTTAGAACTAGGTGATCTTGAAACTCTCTTCTAACTCAACCCATTCTATGAATAAGTTATTGGAAATCTTAGGTTTTGCTGACAACACACGCCCTTCGGTACTCTTCTCTGAAACCCTGATGTTGCTGGGGTCAAGCCCAGCTGCTGCTGAATTGTGCACAGCACAAGAACAAAGAGCAGAAAGGCAAGAACAAAAAGTCCCGTGACCCATTAAAACCATGGGAGAGAATTCACCAGGTACCTTGCACTTACCTAATGTGGACTATGTCCAAGGGGCACTGTTAGCCCTCCCTGTCTTCCCCTTGTCATTAACAACCAGTAAAGGCCTCTCAATTTACATTCACTCATTTCACAGTCAACATAAAGGTGCCAGCCAAAGTGATGACTGATGGACATTGATTTGACGTTGACTGATGGATAACTTCTAGCTCTTTCTGATAGTCAAGCTTGGTAAATGGCATTCCTGCTTATTAACAGGAATAACAGCTCATAGGCAAGTGATGCGTGTGCAGAAGAAATTTTGGTTGCTAAGCTTTCCTCCTGAGGCTTCTTTTCATAGAGCAGCAGGTATGTAATTTATGTGTTGCTAATATTATTTTAGATTGCAAGTAATCCCCACATAGCACTTCCAATGAAGGGACAGAATTAGGCACCATTAAAGCGCCATGGGTTGCAAGAAAATAATGATTCAGGGCTGGAGGTACTAGAACTTTGTGTTCTATCAATTTTTCTAAAGGATAGCAAACAAAATCAGGCTTCCAACAAAATAAATGACTTCTCCCAAAGGCAATGGTGCCTATTCTGTGTGGTACTTGCTCCTGCTGTATCTTCACATTAGTCTTTGCCAAGTAATCCTGAAGTTTGCTTTAGTGGTCAGAGCTTGTGGAAAAGCTGGTAAGCTGTACAAAGCAACAGTTCCAGCGGCTGAATGAGAAAAGCTTCCATAGAGCTTGAGACCTCACTTAATCCTTAGCTAGTGTACAAATTGACATGATAATATTGAGCTTATCTGGCTCCTGTGGTTAAGATCCTGTTAGGCCCCAGATCAGTGATTTCTGAGAAGTGTTAGTGGAGCAAAGCATTAGGGATTTCTTTAGCTCTACTGGCTCCCTTGATGTTTCATTTGCTTTTTTGAATGAATATTTCCCTCATCTGCTACAAATGCTTGCAGGTAGGCTGGATTCTCCTTTTAAAGGGAAAAAAACCCATCCTGCTAGCGTTAGCCAGAAACTGGGCCAGTTTGAATCTACATGCATGTGTTTTTTCCGGCAAAATCCAGCGCCACTGAGACAGAAAGTACATTTTCCCCTGCTTTAGCTGTGGTTGACAACAGAGAACTTCAGGCATTTTGGCTTTCAGCAAAATAGTGGGTTTTGATAAAATCCTGGACACATAAATAAAAAAAAAGTGTATATTTTAATTTAAAGACTAGTATAATTTCAACAAAAAGTGCAGTAGCAACTCTGCATCCACTTTGTTCTCTAACAACTATCACTTGTGAGTTTATGGAGAGCGTGGAGAAGGAAGACGAAGGCTGGGTGAAGGCTTGTTGCTTTGGCTCTCTCCGTGTCCTGTGCATGTACAGGCTGTGTGACGGAGCTGTGTCTATATTGCCAATCCTACTGTGCCAGGAACATTTGATAGCTCCTATGACAACATGGAGGAGGCAGGGATGCTGCACTGCCTGTCTCCTGGAGTGTGTTCAGGTGATGAGGCTGTTCTGGGTAGAGGGGAGAGGGGTGGGGGTGGGACTGCGAACCCTTGCAAGTCCCCGAGGTCTGGCCAGTGAAGATGTACTTGATTCAGGACTTAACACTTGTGACTTCAGGGGAGCTACAGTGACATGGCAACCAAGACAGAACAGTTGTGTGTGCTGTACCTAACAGGAACAGAACTGAAAGCTCCCATGCTTTAAAATTTTGCTGTGATTTTTTCCCCAGGAGCCACCTTTAACTGGAGTGTAATGAGCTCCCAGCAATAGGCACAAGTAGGAGTAAAACACTCACACAGCCCACTAAGCCAATTAGTTTGAACAAGGTGACAATGACGGCACTTTTTATCAAGACTTTCATGAAAACATTCCAGATACATTTCCTTCCAGATTCTCAGATGAGATTATAAACTTGTGATTAAAAAAAATTCTGAGATTGTAAAGTCAATGCAGGATTTGTTGTCCCTTAGTTTTCTAGCCAGATAATGGGTTTTAGACTTGTTACTATCAAAACAGTGGTCTTGGTGGATTGTTAACAAAATGATTCTTTGCTTGAAGTGGCAGAAATAAAATCCTCATTTGGAAGGAGTTTTTGTTTCATGTAGCTAAATTGTGTTTATATCAGAACAGCAATGTTGCCATTGCTGTTTTCATCTTAACCTGGTGTTAACAAAAGACAAAACAAAAGAGTTCTCTTTGCTCAGTTATGAAAGAGAAAATAAACCAATTGTATTATTAGAAAAACATTTTCATAAATGAAATATTAAATATGAAAATGGTGTATATGGTGTAGTGAGCTATTTAAAATATGAAGCAGAAGATCTAGCCAACAACAGTAATGACTCCTTAAATGTCACTCTGTGTAAATATTTGAGTGTGTTTATGTGAACATGCATGTGTTTGTGGGTGTGTGACAAACAGAGCACTTTTCCAAAATCAAAGCTTTTGAAATTTGAGGAATCTCTGAATTGAGTCTTCTTATATGTAAGCAGTAAGTGTAAAACTCAGTTTTGGAGGGAGAGCCAGAACTCGCTAGGTGCACTAGTCATATCCCATATATACAATCCAATGACATATACAAGGTAAATATTCATTTTCAGGCCTTATTTACAGAGATAGCTCATCTTAGGTCCCGGTCTTGCAGTCACAGGAGTCACACTTACATTTGCAAGCAGCGTGGTGCAATAGGAGCAGATCTGTGGAATGAAAAACTGGATGCCAAAGACCTGCTATTCACCCTCTATGTTCTTCAGGGTGGACAGGCTATTTTGGATTAGCTCCCACCTGTTTCCATGGACTGAATGTCCATTGGAGGTTGGAGTGCATTAGGTAGGTCCACTCTTACAGCTGCTTTCATTTCATCAGGAACCCAATCTATATGCTCTGTAACAACTCTACATTGGAGAGAAAGCAGAGAAATGAGACTGATCTGGAGAATCAATGCATGAACTACCTTCTGATTCAAATTAAAATGTTCACAAAATTCACACTTTGATACATCTGTTCAGGTTCATGCAAGCCCCATTGAAGGTTATGCCTAAGTCCCTGTGGGACTCAGTGTCCACATAAGCAGGGGCAGTCCTTTTTAATGCCAGGTTTCTACTGACAGTCACTTAACTGTTTCTCACTCAGTAAATATGATGACTCTATATTGCTTTAGTAAAAGTGATAGCAATCAAATACTTCTGATTAATTAAAAGCTCAGGGCCCATTTCACTCAGGTAAAACATGAATGTAAATATCCAATTAAGCTCATGACCTTGTTTACAGTAAGACAAAAATAAAAATCTGTGAACAATAATTTGTGAGCAGTAGATTAATGGAGCCTGATTTTGGAATAGATTTGATGATGAGTGACCTAGTAACTGACTCACACTAACATTTGTTTGCAATCTTTGCATCTGTCTTCACCTACTAATCTGATCCCCTATGACCATGATTTCCAGGACTGTTTTGTTGTGGATGCACAGCAGATTGCATTTGATCACAGAAATTAGCTGAGGAGCTTAAGAGTTACCTGTGTGAATCTGTGAAGATTTCATCTGTTTCTATTGAGGTGTCTTGCTTTTTAAGCCTTGTAGGAACGTAAATACCAGTGAGGAGTCTATGACTTACCCAAGCATGGTGGAATTTGTACAGCAGGTTTCTTAATTTTCCATGCTATAGGAAAGCTGGCTAAACACAGCGTGCCTGCTTCTCCTCCTGGCTTTGATTTATGATTAAACCATGGTGTTGGTCTTCATTCATCTACTTGTTCTGGTGTGACTTTGACACCAAGGTTGTTTTAGTTGGCTTATGTGGAGGGTCATGTCTGACACGGATGGTAGTCTTGATAATCTTAGCACTGATTTTGGTGTCATCAGGAACAGAATATGAGTGTTTGCTAAATGAAAGCTGAACAGGTCTGAAGGCTTTCTCTTTTAGATGACAGTGAAACCATCTGGTTAAGTACTCTTTGTTATTTATTAAAGACAAATAACTCAGTCCGAATAATATTTTGTATTCAAACACTGAAAGTAGTTCACAGCTTTCAAAACTGATTATATTATGACTCACACAACTACAGAGCAGTTGAGGTCAGAAGGGGCCTCTGGAGGTCACCTGGCCTAACCTTTCCTGCTCAAGCAGGACCTCACAGAGCTGGTTGCTCAAGGCTATATCCAGGTGGATTTTGACTATCTCCAAGCAGGGACATTCTACTACCTCTGTGGGCAACATTTTAAGAGTTCTTGGTCATCCTCACAGTATGAAAGTGTTTGCTGATATGAAGAGGGGAACTCCCTTTTCCCCCAAAAGGCTCTGGGGTTTTTCCCATAATCATGCCTTGCAGGCTCTTCCTTGGTTACATGCAAATGTTTGAGATACTCTTGCTTAAGTCCTCTTTGTTGATTTTTGTTTTATCTTTTTTTCATATCACCCCAGGTCCTTTACTTGTCAGCTGTATCCATCACTCCCTCATGGGAAACACCCTCTTTCCCCAGTTATTCCTAAGCTTCCTGTAGCCAGGGACTTCCAAGGCTCTGTCCACAGCCAGAAGCTCTGTCTGAGTTGACACCTGCACCATGGCAAGGACAGATGCTCCCATAAGTTGTGGAGACCCCATGCCTGGAAATGTTCAAGGCCAGGCTGGATCGGGCTTTGAGCAACCTGGTCCAGTAGAAGGTGTTCCTGCCCATGGCAGGGAGGTGGAACATGATGGTCTTTCAAGTCCCTTCAACCCAAGCCATTCTATAATTCAAGTGCACAAATGAGATTTTCCCAGCTCTTTCTATCTGGCTGTGGGAATCCAGTGTCCTGAGTACTTGAAAACCCTTTCACACAGAAATGCTGCTTGTTCTTTGCTTGAACAGTACCAGTAAGGAAAGTGTAGACTTTAGTTGTCCTTTGAACTTTCTTACACTTTGCCACTAAGATAACAAGTGGGGTAAACCATCTCTTTCTCAGCATGACTGTAGTGTGTCATGCTTACTGCATAAAAGGCTATTTCACAACTCATGCTGACTAAAGCCTTTGGCCAAAGTCCGTCTTCTCTTGACCTCACTCTTCCAGAAACAAAAGATAAAACCTATCTGTGGAACTGACAGCCTCACTGACATAAAGTAAAGCCCCCATTGAAATTTTGGATTCCTGTTTATGTGTGAAGGTGAGGGCAATGATTAACTGCTGTTCTACCATCCATTCCTCTTACTATATCACCTGTAGCCTGAGGACTAGAAATTGTCGAGCTAAGTATGAAATTTCTCTCTCGCTTTTATTAAAGCACATAAGAGGCCTACAAGTTGAAATCTAGCTGAGACTGTTTCTAGAGTGCCCTTACAACCCTGGGACTGGAATAAATGTATCTTAGGAGAAGGAAAAATTCTCGAGAAGGCAACTCTGGCAAGTTCATAGAAACACAGAATCATAGAATGATTTGGGTTGAGAGGGACCTTACAGATCATCTAGTTCCAGGCCCCCAGCCATGGAGTTTCTGTACATAAGAAATTAAGAATTATCCATTAATAGTGCTATTGGAAAATGGTGCTTGGTCCTTGTTGGAAACTGTAAGTGCTCACCAGGACATGAGCAATGACTCTTTTCTACAGTTATAAACCTATTATCATAGAAACAGAATGGTCTGAGTTGGAAGTGACCTCAAAAATCATCTAGTTCCACTGTCTCTGACATGGGCAGGGACACTGGCAACGCACTGCAGCTTTTCATTTTAGTGGCAGCCATACCACAGCTTCAGATCAGGATGACCTTTCAATGAATATCCCTGCTCTTTCCCTGTCTGGGACAGTTCCCTGATCCAGGGCATCTTTGTCAGAGCTGTTGATTTTCTCCAGTTATGAATAATTACAGTGAAAATAAAATAGCTGAAATGAAATAACGAATAATGATGATAACAAAATCAGTGAACAAAACTGGAGTCTCCTTTCACTTTTCTTGTGCTTAACCACACCTCAGCAATAATGACCATGGTTATAGTTAAACAAGAGAAGGAATAGGGTGAAAAAATACCTTCTGACTGCTTTTCCTTCTTCTCTAGGGAATTCCATTCAAGAAGATTGTTTCAGCACAAGTGCCTAAACATTGGACTGAAGGCAATGACTTGACAATCAGGAAATAGATCTCCAATTCTGCTATGGTAATTTTAATTTGTATTTTAAATGTAAAGGTGATTTGTTTTTGCTTTTCTTCTTAATTTGGTAGATTTCCTTTTTGACTTTCACAGTTGTAATTTACCTAATTGCTGATTCCCTAACTTCTCAACTCACTAAGCTGGATTCACTGATGTGGTGGAATGAATGCCAAATCATGTTAAAATGTTTGCATTGGGGGTGAAACTTTAGGAATTAATTATTGGGGAAAATACTGCATCACAAAGAGATGAGGAGGAGAGGGATTTTAACAAAAGAATGACAGTGAATTCTCCTCTCAGGATCCCTTTAGCTTAAAGCTATTGATAACCCAAGCAGCTACAATCCTGCAGTTAAATACTTCCTCACCATTTTGTGGCACCTTCCAGTTTTATACCTCTGAACATTTATAGATTTTGCATGGTTTCAAAGCTGTGAAGCTCTAGGGGAAAGTTATAATCACCTGCCTTGGGTGCATTTTCTGTGGAAAATTAGGGCCAATGGAATGGTTTTTTTCTTTTTCCAGCCCTATCTTCAACAATGCCACCCAGCTCTGGCCAGTGAGAAATGAAGGGGGAGAAGCACCTGGGAGTGCTGATTAACAGACAGCTGAACTTGAGCCAGTGTGTGCCCAGGTGACCAAGAATGGCATCCTGGCTTATATCAGAAAGTGTGGCCAGTGGGATCAGGGAAGTGATTCTTCCCTTGCACTTGGCACAAGTGAGGCCACACCTCACGTCCTGTGTCCAGTTCTGGGCCTCAGTTCAGGAAGGACATTGAGGTGCTAGAACGAGTCCAAAGTAGGCCAATGGAGCTGGTGAAGGGTCTGGAGCACAAGTCTGATGAGGAGTGGCTGAGGGAGCTGGGGTTGTTTAGCCTGGAGAAAATGAGGCTCAGGAGAGACCTTCTCTCTCTGAGAAGAGGTTGTAGCCAGGTGGGAGTCAACCTGATCTCCCAGGAAACCAGCGACAGGATAACAGGACATAGTCTAAAACTGCACCAGGGGAGTTAAATGTTGGACATTAGGAAGTATTTCTTTACAGAAAGGGTGATTAGGCATTGGAACAGCTACTGTCCCTGGAGGTGTTTAAGGAAAGGCTGGATGTGGCACTCACTGACGTGGTCTAGTTGACAAGGTGGTGTTAAGTCACATATTGGACTTGATGATCTCAGAGCTAATTTCCAACCTACTTGATTCTGTGTGATTCTGTATGTAATCTGCTTTAGAAAATGTGTTTGAAAGCTGAGAAAAGAAAATTTGTTGGGTGAAAAATGGAGCTGGAACAACAGACAAGACAATAGCTGAGACTTTTGACACTTCTGGTAATGTTTGGATTGTGGGTTAACTTGTTCAAGAAAAAAGATATCTGATGAATCTTTGACAAAATATGAACATTCACCAGCAGCTAGGTGAAGAATGGGAGGGTTTTGGATTAGGTGGCAGTTGTGTAATTTGTAAATAGACTATAGAGATCCTAGGAAGTCTCCACTGCCTGCCCATGACTGCAGATTCCTGAAGCATTTCCAGGCCAGGCCCATTGCAGCTAGCATTCCTACACCAAAAGAAGGAGGAGAGAGAGGAGAGGTTTTGAAAGGATGTTTTTAACCCAGACCACCCTGGACAACAGAGAGGACTTTTGTTTTTGAAGTGTCACTTACTGAGACCAAAAGATTTTCAGGGAGACAGTATACTAAAATAGTAATAGATATGACAAACATCAATGTTCTAGTCTCACTGTTCCTTGTATTGGGACTGGCTCAGTGGTTTCTGCTTTTGACATGATGTTTGTCTGTCATCTGGTTTCCCTATAAACAACCATAGGTTGTTTATATTTCCTGAGGTAAACCTTGTTTGCCTCCTGGAAATCTGACTTGTTCTCCTTCCTGTATTCCCCTAAGGTTTGCAACCTCCTGGAGGTAGGAAGTGGGGTGCTTGATGTAAAGAGCTTATCATAGAATCATAGAATCCCTGAGGTTGGAAAAGACCTCAAAGATCATTGAGTCCAACCATTAACCCAGCACTGACAAGTCCACCACTGAACCATGACCCCAAGTGCCCTATCTACACATCATTTAAACACCTCCAGGGATATTATCCCACCACTTCCCTGGGCAGCCTGTTCCAATGCTTGACAACCCTTTCCATGAAGAAACTCTTCCTAGTCTTAATTAGGATTAATCTCTCCTGGCACAACTTGAGGCCATTCCCTCTTGTCCTCTTGCCTGTTACTTGGCAGAAGAGACCAACCCTCACCCGGCTACAATCTCCTTTCAGGGAGTTGTAGAGAGCAATATGGTCCCCTCTGACTCTCCTTTCCACCAGGCTAAACACCCCCAGCTTGCTCAACCTTTGAATGTCTACAAAGTGAAAAACACATTTTCACTAGACTGCCTGGGCAGCTTTCTTATTTTCCTGTTACCTATTAATTTAGGCCAGGGAACATTCTAAAATTCTAATAAGTAAGTACACAATAGTACTTACCACAATACCAGGGTACAGATAATCTATGATTTCTCTAATCTCATTATGTGTCACTGTTAATGAACTCTAGGTTCTACTACAGTGCTTCACCTGTACCTGCTATTCCATGAGGAGCTGTGAGCAAATGAAAAGATGAAAATTGTCTTGGATCTGGTTATTATTATAGATTTTTTCATTGAGGCTATCCATCCACTATTTGACCTTAGAAAAAGGCTGAAGGATATTTGCTTCTTGACAAATAATGTCTGGAGATACTTAGTATAGGGTTATAATCAATCTTACATTAGGTAATTTCCATACAAGACAGAATCAGAAGCCCTGAATAAATGCATTTTTTTAAGTAACGCACTAAGTATGCAGCAGGGTGAAACACTGAAAAAGGTTGCCCAGGGATGGGGTAGGTGCCCCATCCCTGGAAACATTCAAGGTCAGGTTGGCCTAGATCAGCAGACTAAGATAGTTAAAGATGTCCTCACTCAGTGCAGGGAAGTTGGACTAAATGACCTTTAAAAATTCTTTCCAACTCAAAATATTCTATAATTCTATGATAATTATCTACGTGAACATACATGCACACACACACATGCTGCAAAAGAAGCTCATTGCACTAAGAAATGAATTACTATTTCTAATTGCTTCTTGTAGGTAATTACTTCTAATTATTACACTGAGTAATAAATTGCTACTTCTAATAACCCTGTGGGTATAGTCATAGTAGTTAGAAATGCCATTTGCATGGTTGTTTACATCACAAGCATGTTTAAGTAATTGTGCTCCCTTAATTATATGGAGCAGTCGATGTTAAATAACATAATGTGTTTTGCAGCTTCATGGGCAGTGTCATTTGTTACCATTTATGGTGGTTCTGTTTCAGAGAACTGGGGAATAGATGCTGTGTTTAGAATATGTAGTTCTCTGTTTCAGAGAACTGGGGAATAGCTATTTTTATTTGAATCCTGCAAGCCTGCTGAGTGTCTGTGGCTTGACAGGCATTTCTAGGAACACGCACTGTATTGTTGAACTTAAATTACAGCTCTACCTTCTCAGTCTGAGGAAATCTGAACCACTTGGAGACAATGACCAAATCCCATTGTCCTTAATCAGTCTCATTTCCCACTCCCCAGGCTCTCTGACACCAGATGTCAGCATGAAGGTCTTCACTTGCCCTAATGCTGGCAGTGGGCATTCTCGTCTCAGTTTGATCTTTCATCCAAGCTCACATGAGCATCCATACTGACCTATATGATGTCTGTCCTGAAAGACACCCGTTAGGAGCCTGTTGCAAGTAAGACTGCAGTCAGGAATTCCCAGCAAAACCTGTATTAACTTTCCTGATAATTTCTGTGGGTTTGGTGTATTCCTCTGCTTCCCAGGACCTTCCACACTTGGATGTTACACATTGCAGTTTGGGGAGGCCCTTAACTCCTCCACTAAAGAGGTCACAGAGCAGAGAAGGCTGACTGTCCTTTTGGAGGAAGCAAATGTACACTTTCTCTACAAGGCTTTAAAAGCATAACAGGACTTGAGTTCTTAGGCCTTTCTCTTACGTGTAAGTTCATAGGAGTTTGCTGGGACTTAGGAGTTGCAGAACTTGCCTTTTCCTATGTTGTGCATGCTTATTTTCTCCTATTCCCCAGTTTCCATCTCAATTTATAATAATACTCAATGATATTAGAATTGATTGTAGTGGGGAATAACTGTGTCCCAGTAGAGGTAGACAGTCTGCCATCAAGCAAGAGACAAAGAGGCAGGGAAAAATAAACTAGAGAGGCTCAAAAAATATTGCTTGTCATTCACATGTCCTTGGAGAGGGAAAGAATTCAGGAAATTTTGGACACAAAGAATGCATTGCTGTTAAATATCATTTTTCAAGTTTTATGAGACACATCAGTGGGATGTAAAGTTAGGGAGCTGGAAAGTTCACTCACCTCCTACACACACGATAGATTTGGAAGAGTGGGTTTTGATATCTGCGGAATATCCTTGGCGCTGGTAAAAACAGTCCCCAGCTGATGCAAGGTGTTTGTTGTTCTGAGTAGCTTCTCTTTGTGTATAATAATGTGAAAAGATTTTTGTGGTAAAGCATTGTGTCTGCTTTGGTAGGGAGGGAGACTTAAAGCAGAAAACAGCACTGGAAGTGGGGTTTCCTGGAAAAGGGGCCCACCACTGTATGTGATATGAAAGCTGTCATATGGAGAGGCCTATCAGAGGGCTGGCACTGTCAAAACCCATATTTAATAAATTTGAGGAGTGACATTAAAACCTTAATCTTAGAGGACACACCTTGGCAGTGTGCGTCTGCTAAGCAAAAAACATCAAAAGCAAGTTTAAAGATTTGCTGTCCTTTCTTGCCTCTGAGAAGAGCTGATTCTGGCTCACTTAGTGTTGCAGGGATTCAGAACTTGATTTTCACTGGAAGTGGTTATTGTCTTAGAACCAGACCCTGCAAATGCTGCCACAGAACCTGCAGGATTGGGGTCTGTGTGGGCGCTGTGCTTGGTACAGAGCACTGTATCTGTAAGACAGAGAAAGGACTGAAATGGTGTTAACAGTCTGCCTTGCTGAATTACTGTTTTATTCTGCTTTTATACCCATTAGACTCAAATTCTAATCAAGGTGTTGGACTCTGTTTCTCAGAAAGCCAAGATGGAAAGTAAAGTAGGTGGTTATAAGATTGTGGCTATTGTACTCCCAAGTGGGGAATGGAGAGCTGTAATTCTGCTAATTATCATAACTAATTAGCTGCATTCAGAAGTGAAGAATCAGATGGGCTAGATCACCACCACCAACTGTTAAAAATGGGTTATTGAATTGCAGTACATGAGACCAGAGGGACTGCTATTACCACCAGTGATGAGCCTGGGATATGTTCCCCACACCATAATATAATTCAGCCCTGGATTTTCAGAATGCTTTCAGAAGGGGAAAGTACATGCCAATCCTGGAGTGCAAAAAGATCAATACCATGAACTCACTCATCAAGCTGGGTCCCCCAAAAAGAGTACAAGCACTCGTGTGGAAAGGGATGATTGGGACCCACTTGGACACGAGCTCTGTTGACTCCAGGGGATCCAGATAAGCTGTGAGTCTTCTCGAGCCTCCATCCTCTTGGAAGTGAGGATGTGTTTCTTCAGGGCAGGGCTGGTCTATGCTGTGAATTAGCAGTGGACAAACTGGAAGTGACCTTGGGGTAAAGCTAGGCCTGAGTTAATTAGGCCAGCTGATGAGCTTTGTTGGATCACTGCACTGCACTGCTGTTATCACATCTGGTGTATGAACTGCGTGTTGCACTGTACAAAGCCTCACAGATATCCCCTCTAGGCCAAATTCTTGGAGTCATTTTAAGTACCTCATGTTGCTGACCCGCATGAAATGGATGGCTAAAAAGGGGAATTCAGAAGGTTCAAAAGCCAGCAGGACATAGCCCCACCCATGTGCTGCCAGAAAACTGCAGGTAGAAAGGCATGCAGGCTGTATTTTGATAGAATAACCAAACCACTAGGAATCAAGTGGTAATCTGAGCTGAGACAATGCCATTTTGGCTTGAATAATTTAAGTATGGCTCCCCTTGAAATAAACTAAGATCTTACTATCCCAGCTGTGACCATTAATATGGCAAAATCAGCAGAAATTCCAGTGCAAGGGGAAAAACCTTTTAATAAGATTCATGCAGCACAGCTGGAATTGATGGTGTAAGGGATCTAGGAATAGGAACTCCTGACTGGCGCACCAAAATCTGTCTGGGTTATTGGCAGGACCTCTAGAATTATATTATGATTACAAATGGATTTCACAAGGGCACTGGAAAACTTTTAAATTACCACAGATTTCATAGTTCAGATGTAGCTTAAATAATTACATACTCCACTCTGTTTAATTGTCCTGGGGCAAGAACCTTCCACCACCACAGGGAACACGCTTCAGTGGGAGCACACAGAAACTGGCAACAGATCACAACCCTCTGAAAACCTTTTTGACTGAGTTTGGCCATAAGTCTGTCACACTATATTGTGCTCGTACAGATCTCTGATGTGTTGTGGTGATGGGAGTCTGTGTAGAGGGTGGAGCTGTGGTGGTAGAGAGTTGAATTGTGTGTACAATCTCCTCTGAGCTCAAAAGACTGATGAAATTCACACTCTTGCCCCTTAGAACTGCCAGGCTGTGGTTCCTACCGTCATGAAAGAAAGAAACTGCGATACATCAGCAAGGCACCTCTGCTAGGTTGTGTGAAGGTGGCTCCTAGTTCCTTCCATTGCCTGAATAATCTGCTGTCCTCAACACCACCTTCATCTTTGGAGCCAAAACAGTCAGGACAGATACACTGGTGTCCTGTACAAACACACTAGTGTCCAACAGGGCACATTCATGGGGGTCTTTTAGAACACGTCTATTCCCACATGCAGTGTGAAAAATGCTGAGAGTGATGAAGGTTATTTGTTCCTGCACTTCAGGCTTTGAAGGCTGAAGGAGTGGGGTGGTGGCTTGTCCTTGAAAAAAAAAACACATTGCAGGCCTTCAAAACTGGTCTCTGGAAGATGCTGAGGGTGAGAAATTGCCAGGCTGAACATATAAGGTGTAGGAAAACTTGTGAGGAGTTATTGCAAAGGTGAAATTCTCCTGGTCTGGATCCAGAGGCAGCAAGGGAGGGCTCTGGCACTACCTCTGGTGCCTGCAGGACTCTTCTGACAGCCTCAAGTCTATTTCACCTTCAACCAAAAACTGTGCCTGTGCTAGAACCCTGCATATGTAAGGAAGAGAGAAACCAGGGTGATGCCTCTGACAAGAAGGGTGAAAAGTAACAGGGAAGTGTCAAACGTTTGAAGATACCACTGCTAAAACACAGGAGAAAAAGCTGCTGCATGTATAGGAAAGCAAAATCAGCTGGAGATTAGGAGAGAGTTGGCAAAGCTGTGCTTTGGCTGGTGGTGTTTGTACTAGTCCCAGGTAACCAAGCTGTCAGGCCAGACTGGGCTTCTTTTTTGTTGGTGTTTTATATTATTTGTTTTTCTGTTCTTTTAAAATTAATTTTATTGAAGGAAATAAAAGAATGTTGTAACTTCAAAAGGAAAACATCTGAAAGATGATTTAGACTGCACATGGCGAGCATCCTTCCAGGAGTCCTGGCTGCCTGGTGCAAGTGCGGCTGTAGCACAACCCCTTGGTCTCCCTCCCTCTCTATGACTGTCTGCCAAGCACAAATTAAAGGATCCGCTGACCAACAAGCTGGGCCTATTTTACTGTTTCCCCAGCTCCTGGCATGTTTTCATAGAATCACAAAGTGATTTCGGGTTGGGAGAGACCTTAAAGATCCTCTAGTTCCAACCCCTCTGCCACAGACTGGGCTACCTTCCACTAGACCAGGTTGCTCAAAGCCCCACCCAGCCTGGCCCTGAAAACTTCCAGTGATGAGACATCCATGACTTCAACTTTTGGATCTCCTCTTTACAGACTGGCAAGCCTTTGTGTTGCTCTTTTCATTCCTTCTGCATGAACTATGATTGTTTCTTTTCAACAGCATTTCAGCTTTGGTGTTTCACAAAAATTTACTCAGCCCCTTTCATTCGTTGTGAACTATCCTACCGTTTGTTTTTGTTTATGTGAACAAATCACCACACCTCAAACATGGAAAGTCAGCAGTGACTTAATGAGCCAGTTTTGAACCTGAAATGCTGCATCTGATAAAAGTAATACAGCAGAGGCAAAAAAAGTTGGCCTGGTAAAAATCCTGGAAACAGGTCAAATAATACAGATTGCCCAAAGGAATCCAGGACTCTAGTGGGCTGAGGAAACTTCCAGGTTCACAAAGATGGAGAAGCGTCAAATGCTGCCTCATTTCAGTCAAAGAGCACAATCTGTTTCTGAGCAATTCCTCTCTGGATGCAGTTAACAAGGCTGAAGTTCATTTGTTGTATTTATTAGCTCAATATGATTTTATCAAGTATCTCTGCTAGTTACCACTCTGCCTCGGAAATTCAACTGTATTTCAATTACTGTGGTGCTTCACAGGCCAGCACCTGGGCGTTAATCACACGCCAGGGGTAATACGGCAAAATAAAGTCACTTCTGTTCAATGTGAAAAGAAAGAATACAAGATTAAATAACCTAATTTGAAAGTACAGCCCACACATTCCTTGTCTGAGCTGTTAATAACAGTTCAAATGACTGAAACTGAAGTAATTATTAAAATGCAATTAGTTTACACTGTTAGCAGAATGTGTTTGTTTTTGGCACGTCTCTCGACTTGAAGCATTTTGAATGCACCCATCATACAGATGACTGATTTGACATTAAGACACAAAACTGATATTCTGGGAACCTGAGCTTGATCCTTGGGTGTCTGATAAAATTCATGTGTGACTTTTCTTGGTCTTATCACTTCTCTGTGCCTCAGTTCCTCATCAGTAGAACAGACATGAGATAGAAAAGCATCCTTTGCCTGACTGCTTGCTCTATTAACTAAAAGCCTGTTAGGTATGGGATTGTTTTTTAATGTGTTTATACAGTGTCAGATAATGGACTTGATCTCGTTTGAACAACAAAATGCAGACTAGTAGACCACTGTGTTGCTGTAAGAATCCAGAGAGAATTTTTTCATGCTGTTCCCTGCACGACGGAGGAAAAATTTTAAAATATTTTTTAACACCGATAGTATGATGTGTAACATTACCTAAAAAACAGACAATAAAAGAGTAGGAGGAAGTTTTTGGATGCCTTGCAGATAATTTCTTAATGGTCTTTGTGAGGAAATAGTGCCCTGGAATAAAATTTTTTAAAAGCCCATTGTTTTCCCACTGCATTACACATGTACCAAGTCCCACATTAAGATCCAGAAATAGTGGAAAACAGCTTACAACATCTCCCCTGAAGATGGTGGTTCATGGATGTGACTATTTTGACACAGATCTGCTTGCAGTCCCTCTGCCCCGTTTTGGCCTCTGTGAACAGGCGGTGCAAATGCTGCTCACCCGCAGGAATCACCCGGCAGCCATGGCAGCCTTGCCCTTGGGAAAGGGCTTACAGCACGTGCTTTGGTGCCAGGGGTTTCAACAGGGCTTTGAGCACATGGCTATAGTTAGCAACGTGATTAAGCCTTCTTCCTGAATACAGGGAGTTTCCCTGTCCTGGAATCTATATAATGTTTGGATTCCATTTTGATGAAATGGACAGCAGTGTTCTTCTGGTCCAGTCTGATCCCCACACCTGCACTGCCAGCTCCAATCCTGGAAGCACTCAGTATTAGTTAAGAAAACAGGGGTGGAGTGCCACTTCGAGCACAGACTCTGCAAACCCCAGTTGGCTGAATAACCAACACCCTGACACCATGACTGACTTGTAACAGCTGGTGGCTCCAGACAGTACCTGTGCACAGTTTGAGGAATAGCCCATGCCAGTGATGCCATGATGATTTTTTGCATTTTCTTTGATACCTTTTTACAACTTCTGTATTCTTAGTCCTTTTTGCCTACATTCTTGGACTTGTTTGTTAAGCTAGGAGACTAAACATTTTAGAAGCTTCGTAGTTAGGGATCAGTGTGCCCCAGACCCCAAGGTCTTCTCCAGAACACATTTTGTATTCTAAGATAGAACCATCCAGGGGAAGGTTCCTTGGGGAGAGGGGCTCACTCGAGCCTCTCATTGGGGAATTTATGATAGAAATGCTAATTAGTAAAACCTATAATGTTATACCAGATCTTTTGTGGGGTGCATTGCGGTGCATTTAACCTGGACGTGGTGCACCTACGGATCCTTAAAATAAATACAAAGGTAAAATCCCTTTTCCCCTTCTAACCATGTTTGACTCTTGATTTTAAGACCAGGAAAAGGCATCACCAGCAGGAATCCCAAAAGACAGTCGGGGCAAGGTGGCACTAAGTTTGGCTCCCTCTCTGCTGTACAGTCTTCTAGTTTTATCCTACCAGGGCTTTGCATCCTCAACACACTTCCACATGCCCTAACACTGTCACACTGCCGTGTCCTCAGCTGCATGACATGAAAATGGTGCCCAGCTGGGCGGTAGCTCAGCCTTCACGGCATTTCACACACAGAGGAAAAAGGAAAGATCACATGGTTATGATCTCTTAAGGCTTTTTATTTCTAGAAACAGTATCTATGCAAGCAACACAAAGCAATACTTCTTGATGTTTTTTAAGTGGTATATATACAGTATGCAGACTGCATGACCCCTTAAAGTGCATCTCTCCAAAACAGTGTGTTTCCAACCCTCCAGTTCTGCCTCAGTTACGGTGCCGAAGTTGCATAAAATCTGGTGCAAATTCATAGTCACCTGATACTTTTATTGTAGAAGGAGTAAAGAAAAATATCTTTAAGAAAAATGGAGGTGTTTGCATGGGAAATCTCATTTTTTTTCTGTATTATTTTTGACAAAGGACAAATGTAAACCTTTTAGTTTAATTACAATTTCATCCTGTTGGAAGTGAGTTAATTTTAAGACGTAGAACTTAATTTATTTCTGGAAAATTACAGTCATGGTACATTTTGAAACAAAAATGTTTTATGTGAAGTTTTCTGTGAAATTTGAATGGGATTTTGGCTGTCTCTTCTGCTAAGCATTCATCGGATAGTTTTACTTTTTTATGGCTATTTACTCAGCTCTGTGCATATAAAGCTACTTAAAGTTATCACCTGCTTGTTTTTTAATAGCTGAAACAAAAATCTATAATTCTTGCATCACTGAGAAACTCTAATGATTAAACAGTAGCGAAGAACTAATGATATAGTAGTAGTGGTAATTTGCAAATAATTCAGTCTTTAACTTAGCCATGAAAAAAAAATAGTTATGTTAAAGAAATAACTAGTGATTTGTTTCCATCAAGGAACATAAAAAATATCTTTGCTGCTCAAAATACACAGCTAACACCAGCAACTGCAAAATGCCTTGAATTTGCAGAGCTACATTTTATTGTAAGCCAGGATGCTAAGACTCAAAGAGAGGATACCAATATACCCTTCTCAGTATATAATTCGGGAGACGAGAAATACATGGTCTTTAGCACCCATTGGAGAAGATCCACTAAGCAGCATATTGGGAAGGGGTAATAAGTACCTCAGAGGGGTGTCCCTCTTATAATTTCCATTATCTGGCTGAAGTCTCTCCTTACCTGTATCCCTGCCAGTCTCCATGTCAGGTGGTCCCTGCATTCCCATGCTGTAGGAAGACCGTGTGTCCTTAATTCAGGGCTGCCCAAAAGAGGCTCTGTGTCAGAGGTGTGGCTGTTGGGGGGCACTGAGCCCTTTACAGACTTCACTGCCGGACTGCAGTAATGGATGTGTCTTCCATGGTCCAGCTTGAAATGTTCCTTGGGAACAAAGTACTCACCCTTTCTCCCAAAGAGGGTCATCAGTAAGTTTCAACTGAGTCCCAGCAATCAGGATCCAGGAATTAGGCAGAGTTCAGCAGGGAAGCAAAAGCACCTGGAATATGGAAGTGGAGCAAGTGGCAAATTTCCATTTGCTTTGCTGCAAAGATGAATGAGCAGTTTAGATTCCATGATGCAGTGTCATCTACATCTTAATAGCAGAGAGACTATTAGGGCTAATTGAATTTACCCTGTTGTTACTGAAATGCTGTATAATAATTTTATCTACATCTTGCATATAGATGGCCTTTTTTCTAGTGCAGTGCAGAGTTTCTAATGAATAAAAATCTGCATGCTGGCATGATCTATAAATAAGAGGTACCGTCCAGCAGCAGAACCCTGAAATAGCTAATATTTCTAGAGAGAAAACAGTTGCTGAATGCTAACATAAAACTACATGCTTTTTAGGACATAACATTTAGTGATAAATCCAAGGCACAAAATTCATATTCCACCTCCAAGGTTTAAAAGGGTTTTTATTAGGATGTGGGATTTTGGCCTGGCACAACATAAAAGGACAAAAAAAACCAACCCAGTTTGAAAAGATTGGTTTCAGCTCCAGTTCTGGGTAGCCCTTTGATTTTGGAGACATAAAGTACAGTGCTTCATAAAGAGCATCATCCTCATAACCATGCTTGTTTTCTTCCAGCATTCTAGCAGTGGATTAGCAGAAAGCACAAGAGTGGGAATCTTGGGCTGACAAGTGGCTGCAAGATAATCTCAGGGTTCAAGTGAACCTGGGAACCTGTTTCTCCTGTGCATTTTCTCATAATGTGCACTCTTACACAAACAGTAGAAGGAAATCTGCCACTTCTCAATTTCACTTCTATGTCAAAGCCATGCCTTGGGGTGTTCCATGAAATACATGAAAGGACACTGAGGAAAAAAACCAAAAATCAAACCCAGGCTCATATTGTATTAGGCCACTGGTGGTTGCACTCCACTCCACCTTTGGTTCTATTTTCACCTCATACAATATCATCTCCCCAGTTTTTCAAGTCAAGCAGAAGAAAAGAGTCCCATTTTTCTTCTGGATTCCTATTAGATGGAAGTTAAACTGTCTAATTAGAGCTTTCTTCAAACGCTGGGCTTCTTGAATTATTCATTGACCTGGTGGTATGGGGCAAGGTTAACACAGCCTCAGGTATTCTCCAACTTATGTTGGAGAAGTTCTTCTAAAAAATTTCAAAGAAATAACTGTTCTACCCTGAAAACATAAAGTAGGGTAATAGCAAAAGCTTTTCTAAATTCAGATTTATGTAACATATCTAAGAGTTTAGGATGCTCTAAATGAAGCTATTGCAGTAGAATCAGAGGTGGCTGCATTGCTCTTTTAAATAGCAATGAGAGAAAATGTATCTACTTAGACCTGTTGAGAGTAGTGAGGAGGGACTCCCTCCTCCTCCTGTTTACTGAATTTCTGCCTTCTGCAGCTTGTTGCATGAAATACCAACAATATTCACCCAAGGCTGTCCAAGGGACACATATAGAAAGTAAAGCGCTAATTGTGAAGATCTTTTTCCCCACAATTTTCTTAAGTTTCCATGGAGAACAAAGAGGAAATTTTAAAAAACTTTTGCACTACCAGTGCCATTTTGTTATGCTTATGGGCCCTTTAAAATTAAATGACAGATATCAGCTCTCTACCAGACACCAGGTTGTTGTGAGCTGCTGGATGTTCTTATGGTGCCATCAGGTATTTCTGACAGATAAAAATTTCTCTGAAGTAGATGCTTATTTTGCACTTATTGCAAAGTTTTAATCAGAGTTCTGAGAGAGCAGAAGCTGTCTATCTTTACCAGTGTTGAGCCAGGGTATGAGATGAAATGGATAAGACCATCTTGCACTTTGCTGTGAACCATTCCTATATGAATATTGGGTTATTTTCCCAGATTCCAGTTTTATGCACAATTGATTGCTGCTGTCCTTGTAACAAAATTGTATCTTTATGGAAAAATCATCTAAAGGTACTTTTAATATTCCCTGATCAGGGAGTCAGCTTAACATACATGGAAGTTATGAATATATGCAAAAAGAAGTATCTGGAGAGGAACTTCCAGTAAGTCACTTAAAATTTGTGAATCTCTGTTGTGAGAGAAGCTGTGGAATATGGAAGAGACAAGCTTAATCATATATTGAAGAACCCTTTTCTATTGAATGGTCCTGTGAGGAAATGGGGAAATTGAGGCAAAGGGCTTCAGGAGGTGACATTCTGGATTACAGTTTTTTAAATACCTAGCTACTGTGACATGTCCCACAAAAAAATGCTTTTGTTCCCTTTTGTGAGCTGGCCCAGACACAGAAAAATGCATTACAGAACACAAATGTCTTGAGGCTAGAAGCGAGATGCCCCAGCCTTTGTTCCCTAGGGAGGGGTCATTCACAACTGCTGGAGGGGGAAGCCACCTACATAATCCTGAGGGGAAAATAGAAACCAGGGAGGTGGCCGAGCTAAGGAGCGGGATGTCTCTCTCTGTGACCTTGCAGACTCTGTCTCTGTTGTAGACCTTTAGATGGGATCTCTCTTCTGGCATGAGGGGCCTGGACTTTTCTGGCCCTTGGGAAAAACCAAGCCCACTTATCTCAGATTGCACTGTAAAACATCTGAGAATTATTTATACCCTGATCTTTGCTCGGTCTGCTTTGAAGCAGGAAAGCTCTTAGGGTGGAAATTGCATCCAGATAAGACACCTGTACTGAGATATCTACCTGTAGGTGCCTGAGGTGCCAGCATACCCAATGGAGACTGACCCTTCTGTCCACAGAAGATAGGAAGTGATTTATCTTCAAGCTGCAGGGTATCAGGTAATGGATGCGCATGGAAACACAAATGAATCTTTTTCTCTAATGTCTGCCTTAAATCCTGGTGAAACAGGTTGTGCCCTGTCACAGGCACCAGCTCTGGGTCAGCCTGGATGACAATTATGGGTTAATGGTTGTCCTGGAGGAACAGAGGGGTAGAGGCAGAACTTGTCACCTGCAGTCATTAAAGTGCAGTGGTCAAGATAATTATATTATATTATATTATATTAATTATTGTAGTCAAAGTGACGACCATTTGTTAATTATTGCTCTACTTTATGCTACTGTCAGTACCTAGCACTGCAACAGTTTAAAACTTACAGAGTAATTGTTCTAAAGCCTAATTCAAGAAATAGTGAGAGAAGGATTGGTGTCATTTAACACGACACAAAAAAATCCAGCCATGGCAAACATGTTTAGCAGTTTAGTGAGTGAGGGAAAATGTGAAAAAAGTACTTGCATTCCAGATTTCAACAAACAATCATATCAGTATAGCACATACTCTGAGGGTGGATTTTCCAGGTACACAAGGACTTTTCTTCTTCCATTCGATGATTATGAGAGGAGACAGGCTGCCTCAAGGATCTGTAATTTTTACAAGGTAATATTTTGTTGTAATGCTGCATAATGAATAAAACTGGATTTATCTTGAGGAATATAAATGAAAAGACATAATTTCTTGATCCATGAGACTAAATGATCACATATGACAGTTCCCCACCCTTCACCACTTCTCAGTTTCATTACAATTCTTCTGTATTACAGAATTTGGTTTCCTGCACTGGGCAAACTATGATTCATTCTAGCTACAGTCTTCTGTATCTCTGCCTTTTTTTTTAGCTTAGAGGCTCATCAGCACTACAATCAGTGCCCTTATAGCTTTGAGCTGGACCAGGTGAGATCTATCCTAAGTGACTAGAGAAAATTTTATTAATCAAGATCAGGTTTGGGTTATTCCATTACACAAATATTATGGTGGTGGTGTTGTAGCAGGCTTGGCACCCTCAGTCAGCCTGCTGTGCCCTCGCAGGCACCGTGGTGCTGGGTTAACAGCTGGACTTGATCTAGGATGCCTTTTCCAACCTGAATGATTCCATGAAAACTGCAATATATACTGTGCTTTGTGCCCTGTGACTATTATGCAGATGATCTCATCACTGACCTCACAGTACTTCAGATGTTTTGAACAAAGAAATCCCATGTCCCACCTAGTTCTAAATAATGTAGACATAAACAGGTCCACACCTGTTGACATCAGGATCACTCTCTGACCCGTTGCTTAGCAGCACAGGATTATTGGACCATACTAATCTTAGGCAGAGAAAATGCAAGACCAATATATAGGGAAAACAGCAATCCAATATGGTAATGTGTGTGGGGGATGGCCAGAAGAACTGAGAATATCACAGTGGGCTGCATTCAGCAACAGCTCTCAGTCCTCTTGGATGAGCATAGCACCACTCAAAGTAGCCTCAGCAGAGTGAGGCTGGTGGTAAAAGCTGCTGGTGAAGCTGTTGATAGCTCCAGTGTGGACTCAAAGCCCAAACAGTGGGCAGTGGATGCTAAAAGTAAATGATGCATTGACAATGAGTCCAAGACAATGAGAAATGTGCTTGATGAGATCCATCGAAGCCACATGGGTGAAGAAGTACAGCCCGGATCATCAGAGGTGGCCCAGGGTGTGAACACATCCCTGGCTCACATCAGGACAGCCACCACTTGTCAGCCCTGGTCCCAGCACTGCTCCTCTCTGGCAGAGGGAAAGGTGGTGTCAGAGTCACTCTTAGCTCTTAAATTAAGCTTGTAGAATGGAGAAGTGAAATGATCTGGAGTTTGAGACCAAGCAGACCGGTCGCTTAGCTTACTGAGTGAAATTCAGGCACAAGCTCATTTGGTCACCTTCAGACTGTGGATGCAGCTGCCATTAGCCCTGGTCCCATTGTATTGCCCCTCTGTGGGCTTACAAGTCTGGCACCTGTAAGGAAATCCTCAGCCATGGCCACTGTCATTGTTGTGACCTTTGCTTTTCATGTACCTTTAAACTTCTACCACAGTCCTAGCATTTAACTTCATTCTCCCCTAGTCTGTTAGTCTATTAATATAAAAAATAGAAATTATTTTGGCTACAAGTATCTTGTCTACTCTTTATGACTGTAAAATCATAACAGCAGTCAACGGGGAAAAGGAATATATTTCAGATACTTAAGGTTTGTTGATGTTCCATTAATAGTTCTTTGTCTTTAATTTCCCACTGATCTCCAGAGCATCTACCAGTGAATGTCAATAAAGCTGGATTTAGTTTGCCCTTAGGTAAAACAACCTTTCTCTCACTGCATTAGCAGCCATGCGTGCTTTTCGGGAACCAGTAATATCTTCATAGGATCCAGTAACTCAGCAGAGCTGTTACACAGATTAGTTAGCACAAAGGAATGAAAGCAGATTGTATTTGTCAAATGATTTATTTTCTATATGCAGCCTGGACTGTCAGCTCTGCTTGCTTTGCTGTCAGGTCATTTTCTTACAACAGATGGCTATACTGAATGATATAATTAAAGTATGATTAACTCTAATATTTCTTTAGTTTTCTCAGAATCTTCATATGGTATGCTATAAAAATGCACACACATTTTTCCTTTCCTTCCCTTAGACATAATGTTTTAAATTGAACAATAAGAGAAATTATAAGGTGAATATTTTTGCACAGAATAGTGAGCTGTTGAAATTGGTACTGCTTCAGCCAGCAAACATTTTGACTAAATAATGAACAGATAAATGTGAACAAAGTTTGTAGTCCATTGTCCCAAGCATGCCCTAGTTTGAAATCAAAATTCCACTAAGAAAGTTCCTTAAACTATGATAATACTTGTGTCCTAGTCTGGATTCTCAGTTCTCTGGCTATCCCCCATTTCCAGTAATAAAGATGCTATTATCTCTTGCATAAGTGGCTAACTAACTTGTAATGCTTTCTCTTGGTGGTGCAACAGTTCTTCCCAAGTCCTGCAGGTTTTCTGCTGATGCCTGTTCAGCATGTTTTCATGTATTGAACATGACAGCAGAAGAACATGTTGCATGATTTGATTGCTATCTTTCTGTAAAGAGAACTGCAGGCTTATTCATGCCTTGCATATACACTGCAGTTAACAAAATAGCTGCCTCGGTGTAAAAGATAATTATTGGTTCACTTTCTTGCTGTTATTTTTAGAATAGCACATTCTATTCCATGCTTTTCCATTGATTAATTTCCATTCTAATATATAGACACAGGGCTGTATTTCTGCCAGTGTGGTAAACGCAGCCCCAGCTTTCATTAATAGAATTATTGGCTTCACTTTGCTTACTTGAAAGCCGTGAGACAAATTGCACCTGAGCATTTCCACTGAACACTAATGATAGTGCATGGCTGAAATGTGGTTAAGTCCTGCTATTGAAAACCCAGCCACTGCTCTGATGAGTCTTGTGAAATGTTACTTTAAGATCAAATTAAGCTCTTGGCTATGCTTTTGTATATTTGAGGTAACTCCACTGAAATCCTTTATGTTTACAGCCAACCTGTGCTCCAGTCGTGTGGTGAACTGACATTTAACATCCAATTCTCCTCTTGACTTAAGACTATTTAAGGATAATTTAAGAGTAACTGTGCTAATCTATCTGGTACTTCAATGGTTAAAGACCAGGGACTGAGTGGAGAAAAAGCCATAGTTTGCTTTAATGTCTTTTGTTCTTCTAAATGTACTAGGACATGATCTTGTAAGACAAGTGAAAAACTGCAGCAAACCACAGGCACTGAGAGCAATACCCTCACTTATGTTGAAAGTGACAGCCACAGGTCAAATAATTTGTGACATTATTATAGATAGTAATGTCTCTGAAGGCCCAGAGGTCCTCATGAGGGATCGAGACCTTATGATGCTGGTCAAAGAACAGAAAAATAGTCCCCTCAGCCCAGGAATGTGCTGTCACATCTGCTCACTAGAATGTACATACTCTATATTGTGAATAGTTTGACTATAGCAGAGAAGGAGAGATCAAGAATGGAAGCTTTGGGTTTGCAGTACAGGTACAGTGGAAAAGACAAACCATCATGTTCAGTGTGGGAGGCAGCAGAGAGAACAAACTGGTGTCCTTATCTCTGGCTGGGCTGCTTTACGAGCAGCCTGGCTGCAGAGCCATTCACAAGATGAACACACTAAAGCTTTGCAGATTTTACAGGGAGCTCCTCTCTGGATGATGGGCGGCCTGGGAGGAAGGCAGTGGTGCTGTAGCATAAATTGGATTAATGGGCAGTGAAGGCTGGCCTTTTTGGCATTGCAGAGACAGGAGCTGACAGCTTGAGGGCAAAAGAATTAAATTAGACAAGTTTAAATTAAATAACTGTTTAAAGCAGCAGAGGAGCTTGCTCACTCACAGATGCCAGTGGATATGCTGTCCTTCTATCTCTCTCCCAGATTTTCTGAGCTGTTCAGTATGGCCATAGTGAGCATACTGCAATAAATAATTATTTAAGAATACACTCCTGTTGCACCCACTAGATACTTGACCATAGGTATAACCTGCCAGTTCCAAGGAATGCTGGGCATGGTAGATAGAAAGGAAGTGCTTCTGTGCTCTCTGCCAATTTTTCCAGCTCCAGATGATAGGATTTTTATGCTACCACCAGTGGTTCTTTACCAAAACAGTCACATCTCTGTAGGACTCTCCACCCTTACCTCCCTGCTTATGTTAACCCTTTCTAACCATCTGCCAAGGAATGACTGTAACCAAGAGTTCAGACATTTCCTTGTTCCATATGATTTCACAACAGTGCTCCGTGGTGACTTGGCCTGTCAATCAGACTGTGGTTTCCTTAAAGCACATTTTCCAGAGGTTTCTGCTACACAAGAGGGAAACCAGGAAATGTTAAGAGTTTTGAGAAGGCTCTTGCAACCATTTGGAGAGCTACATCCCAGTTACCCAATTCTACAATCTGCCCACCACCCATCCTGTACTTGTCACTGCGGGGGCTTGGCATCTGTGAGATGTGTCAGCTCGCCTTCACCACACACCACAGTGCAGGTGGGGACCCGAGGCAAGGGTCAACAGTGCACAGTGCCTCAGGAAGATCTGCAGAAAAAAAGCTGTGCCCTGTTTGCCAAGTGCAAAACTAGTGACCACACTTCCTTCTCTGTCTTTCCAAAGCACCTCCCTGGTGCCACAGCTTCTGTCTGCACTTGTGAATATGCCCTGACTTATTCCCAGCCTTGCTCAGGCCTCTACCAAACTCCAGGCAATCCTGTACGTGAAGTAATTCAAAGTATGCCCAGAACACATGTAGATACACTTGCACTAACTGATATCAGCAGGAGAGGGGCTGTGGCAGCACAGTGTCTCCAAGTCACCAGTGACAGGCTGCAGACTGAGTACATGACTGAAATTGGTGTGTTTCAGCACAGCCATAAATTTCACTCTTTAAGAGACTTGCTGCTGAGTGTGTGGGTGGTGGCAGCTGCTGTTGAGCCGGGCTTCACTTGATCTGCCTCAAATAGAGGTTAATAGGCAGGATAGAAAGGTTTAGTCACACATACATCCTGAATGTTAGAGTTCCTAATTTGTCATGGCTCTTGTTTCAGCCCTGGAACTAGACCCATACAGCATGGAGAATTTGGGAGACAATCTCATACTTTAAAAAGTTGCCCTACAGCACCTGCATAGTTTTCCCACCTAAAAACTGTTTCTGGTGTTTTGTGTGGTCATGGGCAGAGTGGACAGGATCATAGAATTGCTGAGTTGGAAGGGACCCTGAGGATCATGGAGTCCAACTCCTGGTCCTGTGCAGGACACCCCAAGAATCACACCATGCGCCTGAGAGCATTGTCCAAACGTGAGAGTTCATAGAAAACTGCCAGGCAGGTTAAAGAGGCACCCAGTGAATGATTTGGTCGTTACTATTCTGCCTCCACAATGTACATCAGACTTTAAATGGTTAATATCATCACTGCTGGAATAAAAATATTTGCAGCAAAAAACGCCATGCTCTATCTAATCAGCCTCAATGAAAATGCTTTCAGCAGTGACCCTCTTTCCAAACAATGAAATTGCTCAGAGACCTTGTGATTTTCAAATGAACTCCTGCTTGTTTATTATTATTTTTAATGCAAACAATCCAAGTTTCTAGGGATAGTGTTGATGGCAGCATGAAATGTTTTCATAAATAAAAGTGATATTTGTGAAGTGCTTCCATATATACACAAATACAAGTGCTAATTAATGTAAAAATGTTATTCTCCTAAAAGATTTGGAATAAAAGATGTTCACCACAAAAAGGCTCATAGAAAAAAACATTATTGCAGCTGTGCCCCATCACCTTTCTCTGGGCAAGATACTTGTCAACAGGAGAAAAAATTTAATCTCTAGCCCAGCGCATGAAAAGTCATGGACATGTGCATATATCACTTTGGGATAGCATTAGGTGTGTGTAAATTGCTGCAGAACAAAAAGGGGCGTATCCTATCTATCTGCGTGCATTTCCATCTTGTACAGCCAGGAGAAAGAATATGTAAATTTAGGGAAGAACTCATCTCACATAGTCTTGAGATCTACTTTAGGTTAAGAAGAGCTGAGCAAGCAAGCCCTGGCTGACTGCCTTGTACCTAAACACAGATAAAAGATGCTTACATTTGATCAGATGAATCTCATCCATTATGTCAGCCACTCAGCTGCTGTCCTCCACTTGCCTTTTTCACGTGGTCCTCGTTAAAAAGCACAAGGCAGCTGAGCCCTTTTTACTGTAGGGGCTAAAATTCCTTAGATTACCCTGTGTTTACTGTGGGGTGCCACTGAGGATGAACACATAGCAGGACAAATATTGCCAGCAACTAATTTACAGCTACCTTTGAGCCTAAAGTAACTTGTTTGTGCATCATAACCCCAAATCTTTTGGCTCACACAGGGTATGTTTGTGCCCTTTGGATTCACCTGAGGTTTGGGATGGGGTTTAATCATTGCTCTGAATCTGTCATAATGGAACTGTGAATGTGAATTGCCTGCATATGAATCATTTTCTGGATATGGCTTTCAACCCTGTTTGGTGACTTGGGTGGATGGCACAGGTAGTGTTTGTGTGGGGAAAATGCATCTGAGGCATTATGGCTGTGAGCAATGCAGGTGCACAGCCCAGCAAGCCAGGCTGGACTCCCCTTCCCAGTGATGAACAGCCATCAGGGCCTGCCAGGGCAGTCTAGGTTATGATCCCTCTCATCTCAGAGTAGATGTCTGTCCTTGGTCAGATAAATCTCACCCACTGACTGCATTGAGGATATTCCCGTTGAGTCCAGCGGGAGCTGGATAGCTCAGTCATTGACATCTGCATCTGAGACAGATGTGAGGAACTGCATCCTAGCATCTCTGTTAAGCAATAAAAGCATAGTGAGATGAATCTAGCCAAGAATGGGAATTTGGGATGAATAATATGAAAATCATTCACCGCCTGCCTCCCACCATATCTTCCCACATGTAGTTACTTCATGAGTTCTCTGTGGTTTGTAGAGAAAGGTATTCCACCTGCTAGAAGAAAAAGTGGGCACAGTCCAAATGAATCCATTATTAGTGGGTAGTTTTAAAAAATAATTCTCTTTTTAAGAAGCCAAGTCTCTGATTACCAGCTTAACATAGACATAGTCCTGGTAAACACAGACAAGATGAAGTTGCTGATGCTGAAGCATAATTTCCAGAAAAAAAAAATTAATAGGGTCCTGAGAAACTATCCTGCAACATGATGAAAAGATCTCCCATCTTGACAGAAAAGCAACTGTAATATTTTCAAGGAAGTGTCATATAAACTGATGCAAATAGCAAAGGAGAATTTAGAGATGCATTAAGCACAGCATCACCAGCCTGTCAGGGGAGGGGATTGTCCTGCTCTGCTCTGCACTGGGGCGGCCTCACTTCACATCCTGTGGGCAGTTTTGGGCCCCACAATAGAAAAAAGACATTAAGCTTTTAGAGAGCATCCAAAGGAGAGCTATTGAGATGGTGAAGGGTTTGGAGGTGAAGCCATATGAGGAGCAGCTGGCATCACTTGTTCTGTTTGATCCTGGAGAAGAGGAGACTGAGAGAGACCTCACTGCAGGATACAACTCCCTTGTGAGAGGAAGCAGAGGGGTAGGTACTGATTTCTTCACTTAAGCAACCAGTGACCGGATCTGAGCATGAAGCTGAGTCAGGGAAGGTTTAAGCTGGAGATCAGGAAAAAGTTTTTCACCCAGAGGCTGGCTGTGCATTGGAACTGGATTCCCAGGGAAGTGGTGACAGCACCAAGTCTGACAGAGTCCAAAAAGCTTTTGGACAAAGCTCTCAGGCACATGGTGTGACTCTTGGGGTATCCTGCACAGGGTGAGAACTCGATTGTTCTGGTGGGTCCCTTCCAACTCAGCATATTCTGTGAGTCTATTCTACAATAAATATTGACAGTTTTGCTAATACTATAGCTGCAGATGAAAAAAAGGGAATTTTTGGTGGCTTCAGGAATGAGGTTCTGTGTATGACTAAACTAACTTCAGCAGATAAAACATAACCTTTTTCCATAACACAGCAAGATTTAATACATGGAAATATTATTTCAATTTTTATTTTTAATTTTTGCAAAACGAACAGAAAAACGTTTGTCTGGCCTTCTGAAAGTCACTGATCCCCTACAATATTCTTACATTCATAATGACTTTTTGCCTAAGGGCATGAATGTAACATGAAGACTCCTTTGAACTGTTCCAGGTACAGTCAGAGATGAAGAGTTATTTTCTCCGATTGGTAGTTTGCAATACAGCTGATGAGGCAAAACAGATCTCCTGTTTAATATTGTGCCAGAACTTGTATTTCAATGCAATCTGTGACTAAGTGATGTTGTCAGTGGATCATAAAAACTATTTAATTGAAAATTAGAATGCTGATTAAAGTGACTGCACAGATCTAGCTAATGAGTGAACAGCTGCGAAGTGTTTGTTCAATAAAAAGGGAAGTAGTTCCAAAGGTGATGTTTCTGAAGACTTGCTGCCCAAATGAGTGCTTCTGTGAAGCAGAGTAGCTATAATGTCTAGCATGCAGCTACATGCTGTTGGAAATAAGGAAGACACTGAAAATCATTTACTGAGGATATACCATGCACAGTTTTTAAAACAGAGAGTCCTGGACTTGCTATTTTTAACTCTTTCCCCAGTGTTGAAAATCAGGTTACTCATCTGATTTTTTTTTTTTTTTGTGCTTTTGCAACTGCTTGAAGACTCTCAAACTCAAAATCAGAAAGAACTCACTGGGGGGCACTGGTAAAAGTGTGAGAAATATGTGGAGTTTTTGACCTGCTCTCAATGCATGAGATGAGTCCTTACCTTTGACAGACACAACTGACTGCCAGATTAAGAAAAAACTGTAATAGGAGTTCTCTAGGATCTACATATAGACTGGATCAATATCTTATGAATGTGATAAAAGTTTTTGGATGCAATAAATCCTTGGTTCCTAGAACAACTGGTCTCTGTGCACTTAAGATTGATTGCCATTCTGAATTTGGTTTTGAAGGACCAAATCTAAGGCATAGAAAGGGAAAGTCAGTCTGTAAGAGTGAGCATAATAGGATTAGATACACCACAAAAGAGGAAGAAAGTCAAATACAACACCTGTGGAACTATATAAAAATGAGACAATTAGAATAAAAACAATAATAAAAACAAAATCTACCAATCAATATGCCTCCAAGCAATCTGATGCCTG
The DNA here is from genome assembly GCA_013399195.1 of Dicrurus megarhynchus. Taxonomy (NCBI): domain Eukaryota; kingdom Metazoa; phylum Chordata; class Aves; order Passeriformes; family Dicruridae; genus Dicrurus; species Dicrurus megarhynchus. The sequence goes on from VXAD01013538.1 coordinate 357,833, forward strand.
CTCAAAAATACTTTTGAAGCACAGGTAAATTCTCTGCTACAAATTTGAAAACAAAGCAATCTCATAAAAGTGCTGAACAGCTTCATAGGAAACAAATCAGCACAAATGAACTAATCAGTGACAAGGCTAGAGGCAGTCTAGACTGCAGTGATCACACACTGGTGGAGTTTGTATTCCTCTGGGATATGGTCAGGCAAAGAGTAAAGTTAGGACCTTGAATTTTGATAAAGAATTGGCTGAATGGTTGCATCTAGTGAGAAGTTGCATCCAGTGAGAAGAAAGCAATGGCTCAGTGATCAGATGGAGATGAGTGATGAGTGGTGCCTTCATCACTGGCACAGACAGTGAGAGCAAGTGAACCCTCAAGTTTTCATATGACCTCTCATCCCTGGAAACATTCAAGGTCTGTCTGAATGGGCTTTTGAGCGACCTTATCTAGTTGAAGATGTTACTGTTCATTGCAGGGGGTTCGACTAAATGGTCTTTATATGTCCCTTCCAACCTAAATTATTCTATGGTTCTATGATTCAATGAAATACAAGGGTATTGTCCCATGGAAAAGGCTGGTATTTAAAAATGGTAAATGTAACTGAATGAAAAGTCATGGCAGGTCAAAAGTAAGCAGGAAACCAAGAGAGCTAAAAAAAAAATCTGAAGAGCACCTTGCAAATTATGCTTCATGTGAGATCAATTTTTTATTTAAACAAAGGAAACAAGCTAGAAAATCGGTGGGCTTGCTTGTTGACTGTGATGTCAGAGGGGCACTGAGAAGTGATAAGGCTAGGGCAGAGAAATTCAATAAATTCTTTGTTGTGAAAGATGCTGCGGAAGTTCCTGTACTCAATGTATAGCAGACCAGTCAGAGAAGCTACACTTATTTTAGGTAAATATACACAAAGTATTAAACCAAAAAGCTGTGTGAAGATTTCCAACCTGAGTCTTATTTACAGGGAGGACTTCTCTTGCCAGTAAGCTGTAAAAGTTGGACGTAAAGAAGACTATGTAGTACACAGCCTGCTGGGATGGGGTGAGAAATGCCCTTGGAATGGGGAATCTTGCCCCACCATTCTGCTGCTGCTCTACCGTGGTTTCAGCAAGTGTATAACTGAAGACCCAGTGAACCTGAGAAATGTGGGGTTCAAAAAAACCTTTGACAAATTTCTGAAGCAAAATTTTGTTAAGGTTATGAGTTTGTCAGGAAAGTCCTTCTATGAATTTAAAGCGGGTTAAAGGTCAAGAAGAGCAGAGTAGGACTTAGCAGTTTTCAGGCTGGGTGAGACTCAGCAGCGGCTCCTATTTCGGGTAAGTGCTGAGACCAGTTTTACTCATTATTTTGTCAATGACTGAAAAGGGAAATGTGGTATCTTGAAATGTGAGGATGTCATTAACATCTTTTGAGTAACCAGAAGCTGCATCAATGGCAAGGGATTACATCAGTTTTTCAAAAAGTGGTAAAAAAGGTGACAGGTGAGTGTTGATGTAGACAGTGTCAATGTATCCTAAGAAAAAGAGTCTAAACAAAGCATGCATAGTGCTGAAATCTAAAAAAAAAATCACACAGGCAGAGGAAAACTTAGAACTGCTTGTCCCCAAATCCTGCAACACTAGAACCAGAGAGTACTTGCTGAAACTAGCAGGAGATGGACTTAAAAAAGATTTTAAAAAAGGTATTTCTGTGACTTGCTGCCACAGGAGGTTTTGGAGGCAAACCTTACCAGATTTTAAAAGAATGCAAATTTATGGACTACAGATACAAAACAAATACTAAATGAAAAAGATGAAGATAGACCCCTACTCTAGCATGCCAGCAGAACCATTTTAAGTGCTGAAGCAATCCATGGAGAGAGACCAGGCTTTTATCTTTTCCTGAAACAGTACCTCTTTCTGCAGTGCCATAGACAGATCTGCTATTGACCTAAACACATACGATTAGCATTTCTTACATTCTTAGTTCTTGTAATCCAGTGTTTTAAGGATTTACTAACCACAAAAAGAACAGTTCAAAAGGTAGGCATGTGGATAAGTGTGGTGGCTGGTTAGCCTGTGGTACAAGGAACAAAGAGTTCTCTGGTAAGACAGTCCCTAGTACCAGACACTTACGCCCGGTTACGGTGAGAAAAGAAGCCTCTCCCAGAAAGTTTGTTCTGTTCTGTTAATTTACCCCAGTTCTGCTCCCTTGGTTGGCTTGTGAGCCTCTCTGCCCCCTGTACACTTTATATGTCCCCTGCCCCAGAAAGTTCTCCACTCCCTGTTCCCCCCCCGCCATTGGCCCTTGCCACTCCCCCAGAGCTTCCCCATGGGTCCGCATTCCCTAATCCCACCTTTGTACCTCCCCATGCCTTCAGACCATTGGTCCCCAGCGCTCGCCCCGCTCCCGTACTTGAGCCTGAGTTCTCCATTGTTCTCATCTTTGCTCCGGGCCTCCCTCCTGGTGTAGCTGCATGGAAGAGCTCCTGTGGAACGCTGTGCAAAGACCCTTCCTGCCTCTTTGCCGTAGACCCATCTCACCGAAGCTGTCCGTGCGTCTGTGTGTGCACGCGTGCGTGAGTGCGTGGCTGATCCTGCCGAGCGGCTTCGCTAACGAGGCGCTCTTGGAAGATCGCAGCACCTCGCACAGAGCCCTCGGAGCTTGGGATAGCGATAGATCAGGGAAATGAGAAGCTAAGTGCTCCTTAGGCAGCAGAGGGGAAACCTTGAACTCTGAAAATGTAAAATGCAACCGAGCACACATTAAAGATACTTCTTTAATTACGCATTGTCTCTGAAATTTATACACTAAGGCTGTACTTGAAGGATAGAAAATCTGTTCTGTGATGTCTCTTCATGTTCTTTTTCTTTTATCTTGATGTTAAGTTATGTAATTACTGACCACTTCAAAAGCTAAACTTTCTGAATAATTCATTCAACACAGCAACATGAGACAAGGTTAGGGGAGCCTGTGGGTATCTCTACATATCAAAAACAGGCATAGAATTCTGATAAATAAAGGGATGGTATTATAGCTCAAAAACCACCAGAGGAAGATAAAATAAACAGCTGGAAAAAGGAAAAAAACATAAACAACTGGCATTGCCCAGAAATCATTATTCTCTCAAGGATTTGGCCCCACAGTAATTGGTAAAAAAATTAATAAGTTTTTTCAACTCACAAAATTTTTAATTGGTTGACATGGTTATATCCTGGTCAGAATAATGAATCAAAGCTAAAAGCGATCTCTATCTGTCAATATGATTGCACAGCCTTAACAGCAAAATGATTCCATTGCCACAGTCTTAGAAATACATCCAAAATTGTTCTCAGGGTAAAAGCTTCAGGTATGGGGCTTTTTGCCCTTCCCCTTTCAAAATTTAAAGCAGTTCTAAATGCCAGGTGTATTAACTGTTGTAGATCTGGTGGTTTTATTATCTAAATGCAGGGTGCATAGCAGTGACTGCATGTTCTGGACACAGGGCTGGGAGATTGGAAATTCATTTGGCTTTTGCTTCCATATCAAATCATTCTGGCCTTAAAAGTCACACAGAGCCCTGGACTTACTTCTGGTGCAACCAATAGCCCAACCTCAAAATTGCATGAAATACAGATCTTAAAAATTTTGCATCTGTAATGCAGAAATAAAAAAGATGTCATCACAAATTAATCAAAAAGAACCAGCAAATACTTGGTCACAATTTCTGTGTTTAATATTAAGAAATCAAAATCAAAATGTTTATGACATCATTAGTGGGATGATACTTTCATTTCAATTTTATATTGCCACTTGAGAAGTACAGCATTAGTAGGCAGTGAGTTGTGGAAGGAAAAATTAGGAGAACTGAACTGTTCTCTTAATAGCACATAGGCAATACTGGGTTGTTTTGCCTTTAATTTGTTGCAGAATTCATAAATCCAGCAGTCTGATGTTCTTACGAAATAGATGAGTGGATTTCCTACCATATCTAAAGGGGCAGAGGGAGATTTCCAGATTTATCCCCAAGATGTATGTGCTTATGACACCCATTACTGAGTACTGGAAGCAGGACTTGGAGCTACATGAGCCTGTTTATGTTAAATCCTCTTCATTGGCAAGGAAATCTCTAGCTGATTTTGTAGGGACATGGACTCGGAGACTCTGCAAGCTGGTTGCTGTTTCTTGGTGATGGAGAAGGCTGCCTACAGTTGAGAAAGTAAAAAAAAAAAAAAAGTTAATCTGTTGCTGTTGTGGGACTTATCATGTACAAAGCTACATGGAAAATCTTCAGAGACATTGCAGGACACCACTGCTTTTATCTCTCTTTTAGAAGTCTTCCACAATGCTCAGAAGCCTTGTACATGGAGAACGGAGTAAAAAGACTCAAACTGACTTTTGATTTTTTTTGTTTTGTGCCATTTTCCTGGTAAAACAGGAATTCAACTCTGGTGAACACTAGTATGATAGCTATCAGTGATATCCCCTAAGAATTCTGTATTTGACCAAAGTTTGGTATTTTAAAGAAAGAGAAATACAGAAGTACGAGCAATATGCATGATTTCAAGCCATAGATTTGGATCCTGCATCTTTCACAACTTGAGAAATGCCTGATAGAAATGTTGGCTGTGAAGAAGCAGGTCAACAGATCCTGTTTCAGATTCTAGCCTTTCTTCCTTTACACCGCTTTAAAGGTATTGTTTAGGACTTTTTGTGGGGAAAGACAGTTGATTTTTTAAGCTAAAAATTTCTGGATGAAAATCAAGCTGCTGGGTCCCAGAGCCATTCCATTAGAAAGCGTATCGCAGAGTTTAGCAGTGATGTTAGCCTAAAACTACTTTCTTTCTTGTCACTAAAGAGCAAAGGATTAATCCCATGGCAGATTCAAGAGTTGAAGAAAATGTTAGCTATGCCAGTATTCCTACAGGGTTGACAGATAAACTTTGGTCAGGTATAGTGTAAATACCCTGAAGTGAGGGTTATTCACAGGCTACTGTGAGATACCTGCAAAGATAAATGGAAAAACAAAGCACTGTTGTTGGGAGTTTTGTCTCATTTTCATGCTCTGATAAAACATGGACCTCCAGCTACAAGTCCTTATTGATTTTAATTAGGTTTTACAAGTAACTGTCAGCTAAGCAGTTGCATCTGTGCTGCATGTCTGAGTAGTACATAATACTGCATTTGGAGCTCAGATTCGTCAGTGTCTATGTGCAAAGTACTAGCCTGGGGCAGTCAAGTCAGACTGAAATGCAGAACATACAAGGAAAATAAAAGCTCTCTTGTGTCATAACTTTAACCTGTCACTCATAGGAAAATGCCAGACTTCCCTCAGCTTCAAGTTGTTACAGTGAATCTTCATCTGCATCCTTGGCAGGCTCGCTCAGCCCTTTCAGAAACAAAATAAGAAATAAATCTGCTGCTATTGAGGTCCTTTCTGGCAGAATCCAGATATCCAGTGGTTGTTTGAAGATTCTTTCCCCCAGCTGATTTCTTTGATTCTTCATTTGATATTTCCTTCTTCTTCTCCTTTTTCTTCTGTTCCTACACTGAACATCAAGAACAGGCTTTGTTTTCCTTTTCTGCGCTCCTCTTCCTTGTTTCTTTTGAGCTGAAGCATAGTTTTTCTTGCCAAAAGCAGAGTGGGGCAGGACCATAGAGCCTGGTCAGTCTGACTGGAGCTGATCCAGTGCAGGGATCAGCACTTGGCAGGAAGAAGCTAAAAGATGTGTTTGTGTTTCTGTAATTCCCTTTGCCATAACCTTCTCTCAACTGCACAAGCCTTTGCTGCTGTAAATGTTCTTCAGGATGTTCTCTGTCTCCACCTATTCTCTTCTAGTTTTCCCTGTTTTGGGAGCTCCAGAAACACAACATGTTGGATATCAAACTGGTTGCTGCAGTACCCAAGGACAGTCAGGCAGTGCTCAGGCATCTGTTCAGCCCAAATGGTCTCCCAGTCAGATTTTGTAAAGCTTTTAGCACAGCAGCTGCTAACATTCCTTATCTTCTCTGATATCTTCCTCCTCCCAAGAAAAGGGTAACTCTTATATGCAGGCTCATCACTAACGTGTCTGAACACATGAAGAAATTGCCCTGAAAGACTTAACTGTTGGGGCAGAGCAGATTGGGTGCTGGTAACACAACCTGTAGAGCCACATGAGCGGGATTTCTTCTGTGAAAAGGCCTACAAACTGTCGTTTAGGACTATTTGCTCCTTGCAGCATATAAAGAGAAGTTTCATAGCTCTACAGACTATATTTAACAGCTGCACCACCTTACCAGGATTATTTTTTCCTTTTTTCCCCCCAGTTCTCTGATTGCTAGATTTCATTATGTTGTTCAGACGTTTCTTTATCTGTAATAGAAAATATTAATGGGTTGATTTTTACTCACATAAGGTTTCAAGTAGGCACTCAGGACAATAAGCATCTATGGAATCCCGTATCCTAGAGGGGTAGGGCTTGTGCAGAAGTTTTGGTCTGATCTGTCTCGGGCCATGTGCCAGACAGGCCTATCCCAGAGGTTATGGTGGCTGTCTGTTCAAATGTTGGGAACTAACTGCCCATCCCTGTTTTCATACCCCCCTTCAGCCAATATATTCACCTTCCATAGACTCTGGATTTGTCTGGGTGTGGTGCACTCTCTATGAGCTCAGAGAATCACAGCATAGTCTCAGTTGGAAGGGACCCAGAAGGAACATCAAGTCTAACTCTTAAGTGAATGCCCCATATGGGGATCAAATGTGCCACCTTGGTGTTGTTAGCACCATGCTTTAGGTTTGTGGATGAAACTGAAAGGCACTGTCTTCCCTGTGACCCTCTAAATAAGAGTTTACCTGAATTAAATTATGCTAATCTGATTATTTTACTCATAACAACTACTAATTCTGTAGAGCACTAGGGGTACTTCTCTGAACCTCTGTAGTTTTCAGGGCAGGTTTATGCCTGATAATTACTCGAAAGGGGAAAAAATCTATAGCATGCACTGACAAGTGTGTTTGTGGCATGTAATCCTTACACAGCACCTTCTGTTCAAATGCTTGGCTGACTGCACTGACTAAGGCTCTGGAGTAAGGCTGGGCAGCCCCATCGTTCAGGTTCTTATGCATGGAAATAATGTTGCTCAAGTCTCAAAAAATTATTGTCTATATTGACCAAAATATCACTGTATTAGCTGGAATAATTGTATTTCTCCATTTCATTCTAGTGGAAAAATCTTGGGTTCAGTTTGTAGAAACTAGTGTTTCCACATCTAGTATGTTCATAATTCAGGAAGGAATTTACCTTATCCTAAACAACCCCCACATTCAGTTTTTAGAAGATGAGTTACACCCCAAGATCACTGTTAGAGGAGCCTGGATAACTCAGGCAGCTTCTGCAGGGCAGCTACCTAAACTTGGGTGAACTGAATCTAATCCCTACTTTCATGTAATGTTTTTTCTCCCCAGAAGAATTATTTTTGTGAAGGTGTCAAGACCAATACATTTGGCAGCTTTTTTCTATCTCTTGCTTCCAGTACTGACTCCAGGTATAACAGTCTTTTTCCCCCTGTGATCTCTGGATTCAACATAACAAACAACAGAGGCTGAAATGTAGGTTGAACCCTTATGCCTTCTTACCCCATCAATAGACAGCCATGAGCAAGTGAGAGGTGTTTCAGTGCACCCTGCAGAGAAATCACAGAGCAGCAAAGGGTTAAGGATGCTGAGGGGTATGGCCAACAAGAAAGTTCTTTCTTGATAGAATTACTTTTGGCAAGTTAATAATTTCTCTTACTTGGAGCACTTGACACTGGTGTTGTCAAGACTTCTTGAGGTCAATGTGTCCATATATGTATTTAAATCTCATACCATGAAATCAGTGACAATAATATCTCAGTGGTGAACTTCCTATAAAACTGTACTACTCAATAGTACAATAGGCTTGCCTTTATGACCCGAAAGTTCAGTGAAGAGGATCAGCAAATCCTATCACATCTGACCTTTGGTTTTTCTTCTTTAAATATTAATTTTAAATACTAATATTAATTTTAAATAAATTAATCTTTATTCTTCAGCCAGGCATTCTTTAGAATGGTCACACTAAGGGACATTTTATATTTAATTTGGATCAAAATCTCGGAGAAACTAGTTCTTTTCTTCCACTTGACTGACAGCAAGTTTGAGTCAGTCTTTGGCCATCAGAGACATTTGTCCACCTTCACTTTGTATCGTGCATTTTCATAATATATTTTTAATGTATTCGAAAGTGTTGTAATCCCTAGTTGATCTTTCTCCTCTCATGTACAAAGGCACTCAAGCCTTCACAACACTGACTGCTCCCCACTACCTTTGTTTTCCACAGTGGAATTTCTTTGATAATGCTTCTTTTTCACTATCCTATGTGTTTATTTTCCCAGTGACTCATACTTCAAACTGCACATAAAATGTCTTCCCACACTGCATATATGGCCTGTCAAACTCTATCATTTGTGTCTCTATTTGAACATGCATTATACCTTTTGATAGCCTTTAATTTTAAAGGTCTGCATGAAGTTTTCTGACAACTGAAATATAAACATAGGTTTAATATTGTTTTCTTGGTTGGTTAAGCCTTGCTTCTGTATCCTGATAGACCTTTCAGCTGGTCATGAGACAGCAGTCTGTCTCTGGGGAGGAAATAATAGACTAAATTAGAGTTCACTCCCAGATAAATTAACTGTTAGTGTCCTGCTGCATTTTATTTTGAACAGCAAACCTACATCAGCTATTAATCATCATTGTCTAAAATCAGATATATTTTTGAAAGAGATGAATGACTTCCAGTTCTTTTGTGTATTTGCCTTGTCTCTCTCTTAAACACTTCCCTTAAAACTTTGCTTAGATGGGATCCCTAGAAGGAGAAAGCAGTCATCATGGAAGAAAATACATCCTACATTTGAATGACAATATAATGCAATAGTTTTTCAAGTAAACATAAATTCTGTGACAGCAGTTTCTGCAATTCCTTACCAGGAGCTTGGTAACTGTACTGTATTTATGTTTATAGTCCTTGGCCTAAGAATCAAACCCGGATATCTTGCACTGTGGCAGAAAACACCAAAATGTCCCAAAAAGAATCAGCAGTGATGAACATCTTCCACATCTTGAGTCACCCGTGGGAGTGGTGGTGGGTAATAGGATGCTCAGACCCCACCTGCTTCCCAGAGTTACTTTGTCCCTGTCTCCCCACTGGCTACCAGACCCATTGGCCATGCCAGTCTTACAGCTACAGGCATAGAAGGGACTGTGGCCCTTTTGAGTTCTTCACAATCACCCCCCTGATATTGGCACTCCTTTTTGAGCTAATCAAAGCCTCAGCGGTTGTTTCTAGCTCTGGCTTAGCAGGACTGAATGCCTTCAACTGCAGGAAAAATAATAGGAGAAATTTTATTTTAAGTTCACCTCTCTTTTCATCATTCCTTTGCAAACCAAAATGGAGATTTAATGATTCTTTACATGAACAGTCATGTGGGGTCCTGAATTTTACCAGTAGGCTAAGAAGGGGATCTGAAAAATAATTGTGTTTCCACAGATGGCTTCTGGTGTGGAATTATCAATATATGTAATGTGTGGTTTGTGTTCAAGGCCTGTTTATCTGGCTCGTCCTAGCTGTTTGTGTGTATCATGCATTTCCCAGGTGTCTGCAACTACTATGACTCAAAGGGCAGGGAGCAATAAAAATGTCTGTTTAAGAGCACAGCCACTCCAGACACTAATGGGCCGATGAGAGCCTTTGGCAGGCACATCTATCCAGCACTGAGAGCACCAAAAACAAGCGTGGATGACAAGAGTGGATTTAGCTGCCAGCTACATTTTACAGGGCCATTCATTCTTGCAAATGCCTAAGACTTGTAACATGGTTCCCAGCTGTGTAAAGTAATTAATTATAATAGAACACAAATAATAATTTTTTGCTCCTCACTCACAGTAATTTTCACTTTCTAAATCCTGCGTGCACCCAGTTTGTGTGGTTATTGCAAATGGTTTATTATCCAACAGTCAGATTTAGGTGAAAAAACAAAACAAACAAACAAGCAGTTTAATTGAAGGGGTGGTAGATGCTGATGTGTCATGCAGAGTAAGAACTTCAGAACAACCCTCACCAAGCCTCGTAGCACAAATATTAAGGTGTCTCTGCACGGGTGGCTTTGTGGCATGGTCAGGACAAGGAGGCCAGCCAGGCAGTGAGTGCTCCATGGTATTTCACGGAACAACGTCAGAAGTTATTTACACCTTAGGTTCCTCCAGGAAAACTCCTCTGACTCCTAGTGCAGTGGGTAAGTAGTTTTAGAGGTGCCCTCTAGTACCTGGTGCTGGCACAATGCAAGAGTTTACCACAAAGGAAGGGAAAGCCCCTTTGCAGGCACAGGGAGTCATCAGGAACATGGAGAACTCATCTCTGCCAGCAACAGCTGTTGGCTCTTGGAAATTATCTGTCTGGTTTCTCTGTAGTGGCAGGAGGATCAAGAAACCCACAACTCACCACAGTGCCCAGAAGGAAAAAAAAAACCCCAAGAAGAATCTCAATCTCTTTCAAACCTGCAGGAGGTGTGTGAGAAAGTGAAGTTTATGTGACACAGAAGACAACTTAAAGCTGAGAAAAGACAACTAAAGGTAAGATTTATGACTGCACTGAGAAAGGTCATACAGTTACAAGCCTCAGGCATTATGGTTCTGTGTAAAGAATATGGATCTGTCTGAGGAATATAATGGAATTACAGTAACACAAAGAAAAGAAAATAAACAAGAACCAAATTGACCATCAAATATTACAGTCTGGATCTGTGCTCATTTTCACATGGCTGAGCAACCCACCATCTCACAGCAGGTTTATTGCCATGTTTCTTCCATCAGGGAGCTGCACAAAATCTGATTTCCAAAAAATGTGTTTTTGCTCTGTTTTGTTTTAACAAACAGAAGAAGATTATATGTTTCACTGAGTCAGGATGCAGACTTTTCCTTTGTGATGAGGTCCCTACTGCTTCAGCTCTTCAATTCACACTGTTATCTTATCCAACAGTTTCTGGGAGTCCTGCTGTGAAACTACAAGACCTTCTCTTTGAGCTCTTCCCTGTGTAATTTTTGATAATATAAGAAAAACTGAACTCAAATACCTCTTCCCTCAGCCAGTAGTGCATCTCCCTTGAATGCTCACATGCTATTGCAAAAAGTGTAGTCCTCAAGGTTTGCACCAGGCTTTGGAGCACAACTGAATTCTGAGTGGCACAGTGGATAGGAGCTGATCCAGGGAGATACCAAGGTCACATGTGTGAAATAATCTATAGAAAAATGACAGAATAATAGTTATCAGCCAAACTTTTGAGAAAATTTGATTTAAAACTCAGGAATGCTATTTTGTTTTCTCTCTAAGTAGACCTTTACTGAGACTTTGCAGATAGGTGTCATAAATACACATTGTAACTCCTGCTGTAAGCTGATGCCTTCGCTGGGAGTTTCCCCAGGCAACTTCACACATAGTGCAATTACAAAGATTTCTTCTTATTCACCAACATTTCAGTGCATTGTATAAAACCTCAATAACACTTGGAAAGTTGAACTTCTCTTGGCTGGGACAATTGACCCTTAGAGAGACCCAAATTCTTGCTCAGCTAAGTAAAATTATGTAGTTTGACTTTGTAGCTCAACCAATTGTTTATGGAAAAATAGCCTCAGTTATTCTGTAAACCTCAATACTGAGACAGACTGGTGTGATATTTGTTTCTCAGCAATGATGGAAAGGAGTGTTTTCCTCTGTTCCAACATCAATCCAACCTGGCCAACACCTGGAGATTTGGCATGGTTATCTCAGAAAAGCTTTTCATAAAGCATGGCAATATGGAAAGAAGGCATTTATCTATGTGTTATTATTAGCCTGGATCATACTTTTGTGAATCATGAAGGAAAATAGAAGCACAGCTGGCTAAGCATTGCCCTTTAAATGTCAGGACAGTGTGTGTGCGTGTGTGTGTGTGTGTATATTTATCAAGATTTAAATTTTAATTCTTTGTTGTTTTATTCCCACTATGGATTTCAGATAAGTTTATTTATGATATGCCCAATTCACTGTTAGTTGTCAGGAGCTATTCCAGGATAATTAGCTGGGCACTTAATTGTTTCAGGTTCTCTGAAGAATTTTTCTGGAGTTTGCTCTTTGCCTACCTCATATGCAAAATCAGCTAAATATTTTTATTGGGAACTTGAGTCTCTGAAACATCTGCTTTGTATTCACCACTAAACATTGTGTGTTGATAAAATACTCCTGCATGCTTGAGTACTTGATCTGAGCTTTTTGCCAGCTTCCCTAATAACTTCAAAGATACTCTAGCTTTTTAAGTTTAGGTCAGGATGGATGACCGTTTACCTTGGAGCTTTCATAAACTTCTGTTTGTGAAAAGTTTGTCTTTCTATGCAACAGAGACATTCCATGATGGCCTTTGGTGACACAGTGCTCTTGGAAGGACTGCTGAGGTCTCTTGTACAATAGGATTTCCATGTCTGCAATATGGGTTAAGAACAAATACTGCCGATGGACATACTCTGCAATCCCAGTCACCAGATCAAGGATTCTGGAGCCTCTGCAATGCAAGCTGGCCAGACTCTCAGACCAGAAGCTGGCCTTTTCCACAGTTTTCCATGGAGGAAAACCCCAACACTGTGTGCCAAAGAAAATTATTTTCCTTAAGGCTGGGTACTTGATTTAATGATTGGAAAAATATCTCCTTAGTACTTTATCTGATATCTTAGCAGTTTTAAACCTTTTGTTTGGGACTTCTCTTAGATCAAGAGTAAATGTCAAGTAGGTGTTTTATGATGAACTTGTGTGATTGCTTCCATGTGAAACAAAATAAATGTTTGCTTCAGCTGTAAAGGAAAACCACATAATTATTTAGGTTGAAATGAAATCCGGAGGTCAGTTACTGGCCCAACCCACCAGATCAGGCAGCATGAGCTAGAGCAGGCTGCCCAGGACCATGTCCAGATGGGTTTTGAATATCAGGTTTCTTCAGAGGGAAACCGCAATAAATAATTAATTAAACCTAGAACTTATTCAATTAGCCCAGAATCTAACTCCTTCCTCTTCTGCCAGACCTTCTACACTATGACAAAAGAAGAAAAGAAATAAGATTTCCTCTGTGGATTCATTTAGATTAAGTAACTTTCTTTGCGTTTTGGCTTATGTACTGCTTACATATCTGTTTTCAGCAGTGGAAGAGGTTTTCTGCATATAAATCGGTGTGTGGATGTTTAGATTTGTCAAGAGTTTCTGAATCCTTTGGGATGAAAGGAACTATATAAATGTAAAAGACTTTGTTATTTTTTATTATTTCTTTACTCGTGACCAGTGCTCCTGGGGTGTTTTGCTCATTGTAGAGGTTGTGGTGGTGGTTTGTGACCTGGCATTGCATCTCCCCACAGCACACAAAGATTTATTTCAGAAGAAATTAAATTAACACCACCTTCAGTTTTCCACTCACACAGTATTTTACATTAGATGTCTCTAACTTGTTTCTTTCTCATCGTTATTTTGTGTGGCATGTGGAACTAACATCCTCAGAGAAATTAATTTGTCTTCTCTTTCCCCCTCAATTTTGCTCAGTGACATGCTGAATAGGCTGACAATTCCAAATATTAGACTTTTTCTGCATTTGGCTTCAGGATACTCACTGATGCCCTAGTTTCATTTAAAGAGAAGGAATTGAAGGAACCATAGACATTTTTACCTGTGAAGAAGCAAACATGTTGTTGTATCTTCTGTGTTTTGTCCTTCCGGATGCACATTAAGCAGTCAGTGCCCATGCCTGTGCACGTGTTACGGAGAAAACCTTGCTCATACTTGTTTGCATTGTTATCCCAGCTGGAGAATACTGACATTCTTCTCATTTTCTGTAAAAGCAGAGAAAGATCTTCCACTTGCTCAACCTTGCATATCAGCTGAGTAAAGCAGCCAATGGGAAAAATTACCAATTTATTCTTTTATTTTTTCCGTAAGATTCCCCTCTCTCTTAAGCCCATTTTCAGTGTTACACATGCTGTTTCTAAAATAACAGATAGATATGGTTTATCTACCCAATAGTGCTTGTCCACTGCCCCTTGCAGCAGGTGTGTCATACCTGGAAGCCCAAGGGATTGCATGGTTTACAGGATTACACTCTGCTGAAATTTTGTGCCAGGATCTGTAGAAAGCAATGAGGTGCTTGGCTCTGTCATCCCAATCTGGGAGCGGTGAAGAAAAGGAGTAAGAAGTTCAAGACATGGTCTTGGACTAAGATGGTCATAAATCAAGTAGGTTTTTTTGGTTGAAAACTTCAGTTTGGATGATTTTTAGAACTACTGACAAAAGCCATCTTCTGATATGTCCTCTCTTGTGTAAGATTTACACTTTGATTATTTTAAAAGCACTAGAAAGGTGCATTTTCTTCCAGATCTTTCTCCTGCAATTTTCAAAGGAATCAGATAAGATAGAACATTGGCTCTCTTCCAAGAAGTTGGAGTTTTAGCAGTAAAATAAATACCAGAATAGAAAGAGTTTTATATCTGATGGACTGGTGACATTAAAAAAAATGTATATATAAGAAGGGATTGAAGGAGAATTGTTACTATTTCACAGTGTATACAAGGGGGTTGTGGTTGATTTTTTTTTCTTTTTCAAGCACTATTGTTATTCTAGTTTGGAGATGAATTGTGAGGTTTGGGAAGGTTCACAAGAGCTGTTCTCCGTCTATATGGGTATCAGAGCTACTGATATAGAAAAAACCCAAAATCAGTATTAGAATCAAATAAAGCTTTGGAGGAAAGAATATGTGCAGAACATGTAAACACCTCTTGCAAAATTTACAAAATAGGTAATTTTTTTTCTAGATTCCTTTATGCTAGATTCCTTTTAATAAGCTGCAGTTTGTGCAACTTGTAAGAAATTTTTTGCAGAAATTTCTCAGTAGAAAATCAGAAAATGCGGTTTTGCTGAATTTAAAACATTCTGTGATGACTTGGTTTTTACTAGATTTGATTTTGATTGTATTAGTATTACCATGCAAGCATGAAAAGATTTTGTTTGCTTAGGTCTTGTTCAGCAATCTCACATTTCTAATTAAACAGGAAATATCATTCATATACAAGTCGTGAGAATCCTAATTGTTTTTCTCTTTATGAGTTGGTTCTAAGGGGAGAAACATTTCTATCCACCAGGTATGACATTTAATTTGACAATATTAAATGCACCAATCTTATATAAAAATTAAATATAACAATATCGTTTTTTAACACTACATTTTTGATCATGCAGCAGTATTATCCATCTGTTGTGGAGCTCTTTAAAATAGTTAAGAAGAAGTCTTCGCATCAGACAAAGGGTAGTAATGAGAAATTATCTGTCTCAGTGTGAATACAGTCTTACTACAGGAGAATTTAGGTTCCAAAATGCAATTTTTTAGTAGCTGAACTCTGAGCAACTGAAATTTCCTGAATCTGCATTTTCAAGACAAAGAAGATATCTTTATTTCCTCTTGTGAGGAACATACCAGGAACATTACTCATGTGAGGTGTTACCATTTCCATGGTGAATTTGGTGACACACAGGTGTCATTATTATGGCAGCAGGTTCTGCAGCTATGATTTACATATATATCCGATGGTTACAGTTCTGGTGAAAAAAAAAAGCATAAAAATGAGGGCTGAAATTTGGAAAATGTGTAATGGTGTGTGGGTGGGTTGTAGTAAGTCCTGAATATGCTGTTCTCCAAGTCTTTTTACGGATCAGAATTGCCCGTGACACACTATTATCAAATGCCCTCCAGAGGAGCTGGTCTACACAGACTGATGGAAAGAATAAATGGAGATGTGTGACCACTATAAGGTGTTTGTTGATGTGCAGAATTTGCTCCTAATAGATAAGTTAAGGGCAAAATAAAAATGCTAAATGCCATCCAGAAAGGGTCTTCCCTGGGAGATATGAACCATGGTATCATCAGAGCAACAGTCCAGAACAGGCAAGTCAGGAGCTCTTTGAAGGACTAATTAGAAGTCCTGGAAGTCATCAAGCACAGGAGTTAGTGAGGATATGGGTCAGGTTCCGTGTTCCAAATTCTTTCTAAAAATAGTATGCAGGGCAGTGGCTTTATGTCACATACATTATACAAAATAAGAAGGTGTGTATAGGCCTTCTTTGAGCTCTGCAAAAGAACATGAAAGTCATGGTGGGAAATACGTGATGTGATCAAAAGAGTACTCGTTGCTATTAATTCACTAAAATTATACTTTTGAAGGGTGCTTTTCTTGTCAATCTCTTTACACACACAGGCATAGAGTATACAACTTTGAATGGAAGGCATAATAACTTTAGGGCTAGTGCTGTTTCTGAATACTGGGGGGAATCCATTTGATTTTGGTTAAATTTACTTGAAATGGAGAAAAAGGAGTGCAGTGCTCTGTAGTGCCAGATCAGTCTGTCACAGGCCAATCTGAGCTTGCATTCAAGGGGAATCCTCCAACACTGGACGTAAACAAAGTCTGCCACCTTGCTATCATTACTGCACAGAAAAGCAAGCCAGTTTCTCTGTGCTCGCTGCTGGAGGCCACAGTTCTCCTGGTTGCCAGCCAGTGAACTACTTAAGGCTTATTAACGTGTTTATGCTGGTTGTTGATGTCCTTCTGATTTGCCCGCTTTGAAAATTAGTCCAAGACCTGTGAAGTCTGATCTCTTTGAGGGAAGGTTGCAACAAAACCATAATTCACCGACTCATGTAAAAAGCTCAAAAAATGTGGTGATCTGGATTTGCTTATGTAAGTTATTATGTAGACTGAATAATCTGGTGTCTTGTGGGTAAAACGTATTTTGTCACTCTGCATCAGCTTCATGCTTTATAAAAGAGTTTGAGAATGAGTAAAAGCAGGAAAACTGCATAACTGTTTTTATCTTTATTTAAAAAAGCCCACTCTCAAATTGAAACTCCATCTCTTGATCCTCATTCTTAACCATCTTGTTATTCTGCTTTTAAATTTTCATGCTCCCTTTAATAGTGGAAAACAATTGTTTTGAAAGCTTGTAGGGAAATTCTTTTTAAAATGAAAGGGATATCTATCTGGAATCACTGCTGAACAGACACACTGTTCTTACAAGGGCTTGGCTGCAGAAACATTTCAATGGAACTAGTATTTTAAACACGCTTTTATTTTTACTTTTATACTACAGACTGTTAAGAAACTTCAATTTTAAACCATGATGGAGAACAGCTACATAAATTTTCTTAAAACCTAAATAGCTAATACTTATGAAAAATGTACTGTTGGTGCTATCAGTAGAACAGAAACTGAAGACAAATAGCTCAGTAAGTGTTCAGCATGGTAAGAAATGCAAAATCCCACAAATTTCTTAATGATGAGCTTAATGGCAAGGCTGGATCCAAACACCAATGCAGGGGAGGAGCCTGGTGCCCTGAAGTGCTACAGAATAATTTAAAACTGGAAAATTCAAACTTCTGCAATTTTTTTGACTGTGTTTCTCCACTCATCACCTGCATCACAGTGCCTGTCCCTGGGTTGTCTCTGAGCAGTGATAACACATTCTGAAATCTGTTCTAGCTTCTTACCATGGCACCTAGGACCTTTCACAAGTGATCAAGAAGGCTGTGCTACGTCTGCAGCGTTTTCTCTTGCTTACCTGGATTGGACCATTCAGTCTGCATGATGATACCCAAAAGTGTTGCTTTCTCTGGGCCTTGGTGAGGTGATAATTTGACTGTCTTGTTGTTGTATTAAGACCTCAGCCTAGAGGACCATGAACTTTTTAAAGCTGAATGCTGCTTGACTTGTTTTGTCATCTGAAATTACACTTAGGATCTGCTTAGTTTCTCCACTGTCATCTTCAATGAGATCAATTTTGTTCTGGTTCTAAAAGCCCAAATTATAAATCTTTGTAGCTCTCTGAGTTGGTAAACTAGCAACATGGTAATAGCATGAGTGAAAAGCAGAGCAACGTTGTTAAACAACTGCTTCAGTTGTTCCAGTTGCCTCCACAAACATGGTAATGTTGAAAAAAGTACACTGTTATAATTGATTCTTATTGTTTGTTTTCCTGACAGTTTCACAAAGGAGGTTTTCTTTCATAGCACATTTATTAGTGAAGACTTGAAACCTTGTGCAGCCTACCTGGCATGTGATTGGCTGTTTGCCTTTTGTCTAAAAAATCATCTTGCCACTTTTTCTATGAAATCACAATTTATCATCAATCTGACACAAAATTTGAGCTGCTCACTCCCATTTAGACTGTTCTAATCTCCAAACTGCAGGAGCACATGCAGTCAGAATGGATTTGGGGCATCACACAGAGTTTTTATCTCAGGTGAAGAAAGGCAAAGACAGTGAGGCAGGACAGCAAAAGTACTGACTGGTGCAGCTGAGGTCTCAATCAGGCAAAGAAACAAAGTTGATGAAATATCTTGGGATTCTGATTGCTCTTTTTCTGGAACTCAGTTATCAAGGTTTTGGTGCAGGAAAACTTGCTACATTTCCCTACCATGCTTTCCGTAATATATGTTCATGAGTGTATAAAATGACATGCAGATCAGTGCATGGATGTAATAATGTACTTGGAGCTCAGGATGGTCACATTGCTGATGCTAGAGACTGAGGAGGGACAGGAAATCTGATATCTCCTTTTTTTTTTAAAATGAAATCACTTTTGATAATTATGTTTATAGCCTTATTTGGCCTCCCAGGAGAATCACAAAGACTACAGTAGGAGAGAATAAAAATGGTTTCTTACACTTCTTACACTCTGTTCTCAGATGTTCCAAGATTGCAAGGGTCTGGAGCTTTTTATTGTTAGCAGTGGACACAGACTTCTGGGGTAGCCTCTGGCATTGATAGACCTAGTTTCCTCTCCAAATTGCTGACAACTTGAACAGATAACAGAAAGGACACACTATTATTATTGAATAGGGTTAGCTGAGGCACTTTGCAATTATATAACCTTCCAAAGTAGTTTTGTGGCAGAGATAGGAAAGTTAAAAACCCCAGTCACAAGAATTTTATTAGTAGAATAATAATAGAATAATAACACAGATGTGTGAACACAACCAAAAATACCTTCATTGATTCATTAGTTGACTTAGGACTTTCTGAATTTCAAGAATATTTATTGGAAGAGCTACTGGAAAGTAACCATCTTTATTAAGAAAAAACCCTGGTCCTCAGGAATCCTTGGATTTCAAATTCCAGCCCTGATTTGCAACTCCTACTTCTTTCGTCTGTTCTAGATTTTCACTTACACTTTGTATTTGCCTCACAGCAATTTCCAGGATGGGAGGAGGGGGAAATGCCATAGAAGTTATTCATGCTAATATGCTTTCTGCCATATGTTTAAGAAAAATCTCCTATGCAGTGTTCTCTGTGGAACATTCTTTCTGAATATTTTGCAGTAGATTTTTAAAATACGTATATGATGCTAAAGTCAGTCTAATCCTGCCAGCAACTCTGGGGAAATAGATAGTTTCTTTCTACAGGAATACATTTACAATCTTGAAAGTTACACACTGTCTAATGTCACACCTCAACGCTGAGACCATGGAAACCTTTATTATATGTTCATGACTAGTGGCGTGCCATGCAAACAAGGGTGACGAAATTCAGTTTATGAGTCTGTTAAACCTTCTTCCTTGATTTCCCCTCTGCTAAACATGATGGCAGAATTTCTAAGCAGTTTGCAATGGTTCCAAAGCAAATCTCTTTGAGCTTTCAAGGACGACATGATTCAAGGGCTTGTCCAGTCACAGAATTTTTGGAGCATATCTACCTATGTTGGATTAGTTTGGAAGCTTTTCCAAAACTGGCAGTCTTTGTAAAAATCCTTTATAGATATACTTCTAATCAGCATCTTCCTAGCAAATGCAGAGTAAAACCTGAGCATCTGTCAGTTTTACCCATACTCCTGAATGAATCATGACATTAATATTTGTGTCTCTTGATACTCAAAAAATTCCAGCCCCTTTCACAGTGAGTGTTAGACACAAAACCCCCCTCCATAGTCCATTCCAGTCAAAGGAAAGGGACTAACAAAAAAAAAAGTGGGAATGGGAAGATAGCTTGGGTTTCATTATCATAATTCCTTCAATAATTTAAAACATATTTGGTATATATGACAGTTTCTGTGCAATGCTTCATGGTTGGTATTATTTATCTCTCTAACTCTTTTCCATTTTTATGTGTATCTAGTCACATTCCCCTCATTTGATGTCTTAAATATGGGCTTTCTGGGTGTATGGACACATGAGTTGGTTTGTTTGCCCTTATACCATTTTCCTAAAATGTACTGAGCCTTGGGCTCTAACTGCTGTCTGAAGGTGACAGGAGGAATCCAGCTAAAATTTAAAGGAATAACCTATAACATATTTTTTCCTAATATTCAGTCCTTCTTCCTTTCCAATCCCCAGTCTCTAACCCCAGGCCTATCGCATGTCATTCCACAACAACCAATCTGTCCTAAAATCTTTAGAAGTCATCCCAACCTCTGCATCCTCTCCTCTTCTCCTTTCTTCTTTGTCTGGTCTGTGGTCAAAGCAACAGGTGACACATATCTTAACTCTTTTCAGACACTCCTCCTTGTTTCCTGTACCCTACATTCTCATCACTCATTTTTGGAGTACACTGGGTTTATTTAAGAATGAAAAATTTTAGACACCATCTAATGACAAACCTTTAAGGATGTAGTAAATGCTGATATTTATAAGAATCACTTGTTTTTAAGTTTTTATTTTCTGAGGTCCACAAAGTTTATTTTCTCAAAAAGAGAGTTTTATTTTGAGCATTAGGCTACAGCTTCTGAAGGAGAAGAAGCAAAAATATTTAAATATTAGAGTACTGAGGAAAGGAAAAGGATCACACTTATTTCTTGGAGAGACTAGGGAGGAGACCTGAGAATCTGAGGAATTTTATAAAGAGAAAGAATCAAAGTTACAGTTGGCAGTGCATTGAAGGGAAGGATCTGGGGTGAGGTGCTCCAGAATAGTCAGTATTTTGAACTGCACAGCATGACAAAATGAGTTCTGAGGGCAGCTGGAGCTAATTGCCTATTTCCCTTTCACAGTCTCTGGTGGTCCTTGATGCTTCAAAACTTGTAAATTTAAGGTTAGGAGAGAGAAGGGACAAATTTGTCATTATGTTTTGCTCAGCATGGAAAATAAAACCTGCTGATGTTGGTTGTTGTGATGAGATCATGCAAGGTTCTGTGGAAAGTTTCCAAACAGAGAGGATAGCAGCAGTTTTAAGAGAGAAAGAGAGATCTGGGTCTACTGCTGTATTAAAAGTAGACCCTCACCATAAAATGATTAATGACATAGACGAATGGCCAAGCATTTCTATTCCCTTCAGGAACAGGCTTTTGGTGCAGTCTGGAGATAATAAGATGGATGAAGGTTTGGTTGGAGCCAGGTTTGGGAAAAGAGAGTTTAAACTTATCTGTGGTGGTGGTGTGTGTGGTATAATCCAGAAAGATGAGTGTACTGGAAAGAGCACTGGCATTGATACTCTTTTATTTTGTTTAATTACTCCATGGTGGCTGTGCAGCTTTTTAAATAGCAGAACTTAAGGGTTAATAAGGGGTAATGTTTCAACAGGAAGGATTAGTACTGAAGGAAATGCCAATAATATTTTGTAGTAATACTACAGGATTAATACTCCTGAGTGCTACCCAGAAATTAAATTGGATGCAAGTTATTAATAAAACCTAGGTGGGGAGATGTCTAGGTTTTTTGACAGCCTTTCATGAAATTATTTTAACAGATAGCTTTTTGAATTAGGAATAGGATAAATTATAGAATATGGTTATACATCATATAAGAAAAATAATATTAATGCTTGTACCTTTTTAAGATAATGGCTTATTTTTGGTTCCTTTAGCTGTGCTTGAGAAGTACAGTAGGATTAGGGTTAGAGTAGTGGGAATGAGGGAGGCAAATACTAAAATATGGTTGTATATTGCAGACAGCACTTTCAAAAGAGCCACTTCTTTATATTTTTCTTTCAGGTTATGTCTCATGATTGCAAAGTAACCATACCCAGGTTAGTGTTCATTTTTAAAAAGTGGGAGTGGATCATTATTGTACTGATTTCAGACCTTCAAAGTAAAATAACCTAAAATTAGCTCAGCCAGCTGTATTGGGGTTTTGTGGCTAGGTTTTGCTAGTGGGGGAGGCGGGGGGGGGCTACAGGGGTGGATTCTGTGAGAAGCTGCCAGAAGCTTCCTCCATGTCTGACAGAGCCAGTCGCTGATGGCTCCAAGATGAACATGCTGCTAGCCAAGGCTGGGCCAGTTTGAAATGATGGAAACACTTCTGTGGTAACATATTTAAAAAGAAACTTGAAAAAGAAAAGTTATTGTGCAGGTGTAATTTTGACTGGGGAAGAGCAGAGTGAGAACATGTGAGAGAAACAACTCTGCAGACACCCAGGTCAGTGCAGAAGGATGGGGAAGAGATGCTGCGAGCACCAGGGCTGAGTTTCCTCTGCATGCCACAGAGAAGGTCATGGTGAGGCAGCTGTGGCCCTGCAGCTCATGGAGGTCCGTGGTGTGGAGAGATCCACCTGCAGCCCATGGAGGTCCGTGGTGTGGAGAGATCCACCTGCAGCCCATGGAGGTCCGTGGTGTGGAGAGATCCACCTGCAGCCCATGGAGGTCCGTGGTGTGGAGAGATCCACCTGCAGCCCATGGAGGACACCCACACCAGAGCAGGACCCATGCTGGAGCAGCCTGTCCTTGCAGGACTACACCCCATGGAGGAGTGACCGACACTGCAGCAGTTTGGGGAGGACTGTTGCCCATGAGATGGACTCACATTGCAGCAGTTCACAGAGAACTGTTGCTTGTGAGATGGACTCACATTAGAGAAGTTCATGGAGAGCTATTTCCCATGGAATGGACCCCATGGTGGAGCAGGGGAAGGACTCCTCTCCCTGAGCCATGGGAGAAACTCAGTGATGAACTGAGCATAACCCCCATTCCCTGTCTGGGGTAGGAGATACAGCTGGGAAGGAGGGAAGAGGTGGCAGGGAAGGTGTTTTATTTTATTTCTCATTATCTTGCTCTGATTTTGTTAGCAATAAATTCAATTAATATCTTTAACTCGAGTCTGTTTTGCCCATGGCAGTATTTGCTGAATTATCTCTCCTGGTCCTTATCTCAACCTACGAACCCTTTGTTATGTTTTCTCTTTCCTGTCCAGCTGTAGAGGGGAGTGACAGAGAGGTCTTGGTGGGGGCCTGGCATTCAGACAGGGGCAACCCACCTCGCCAGTGAATCATAGTTATCAATTTAATTCTTATCAAATCTGGAGCTAAGGTTAAGGTTTTTATTAGAGATCAGAAAATGAGGAAGAGATACAAATTTTGTGGTACTGTTTCTAGACTAGCAAAACAAAACAAGTATAGGAACCAAGTGGCTCGGTATTTTTTTTCCTACTTGAAGGTAAGGCTGAAAAGTAAGCAGTGAAGAGAGTTAAAATTAGGGCTAGGGTTAGTATAAAACAAATGAGCATGAAAATATTTTAAAAATGTATATGGACTGTACACAAAAGAAAATAAAAACACTTCTGCTTTTACATGAGACAGAATATTGTTACAACCCTTTATCTTCAGGGCTTGACAGTCAGCTTTTAATGGTGTCACCTTTAACAGTCATCTTTGACAGTGCTATGGGTTGGTTTAAGGTTGAGATAATAATGGAGATGTAAGAATTCTTACATTGTGTGTAAACCACTAATGTAAAACAAAGGTTTGAATTGCATGGGTGAGTTTTTTCCTTTTGTCTCAGGTCTGGTTACCTTTGCTGGGACTTCCATGAGCAGAGCTTGGGCTACAGTTAGATTTTCAGTCAGCTTTAGGGGTGGTCTAGCTTTAGGGATTCTTTAGATGAGCAAATGAAAAGCTACAGGATTTTACTTCTTTTAGTCTCTGCAGCTGATGGAACAGGGTTACAGAGCAGAATGTACGAAAGGGAAGAAAAGAATTGTCTTATTTATGGTATAGAAATGAAAACTGAATTTTAAGATTATTGCACCAGTAATTTTTGCTTTTATTTTATGCATGACCATCAGTTATAGTACTTCTAAAACTCCTTTTAACCATAGGCATAAAAATAAAAGAGGACAGGAAGAGGTTTATGTTTTATATTATTTTTAAGATATTGCCAGAATAAAATGAATGCTGATCTGTGGTTATCATTGTTATTTCTAGAAGAGTTTGACAACCATGACTAGAGCAAGGTTAGACTAAAGGATGTAATTATTGTTAAGCACATGAGAGAAAGAAATAATGAGAAACAGCTTCCTCCATTTTTCTATCCACTCAGATCAGAACAGTTGTGATGCTTTTACAGATGTCCTTATGAAGGACTAAGAGCTCACACAAGTTTTTAGGCAGGATTCTTTCTCCTTCTCATGCTCGTTATGCTTTAATTGCAACTAATTATGTCTTCTAATACCCATTTGCAGGCCTCTAAAAAGAAGTGACCTTGTAGCTCTTGATTCTTGAACTGAAGTTTACAGGACTCTCACGGGCTTAAAAGGGTTCTGGAGCAAGCTGAAATTACAACTAATTCTTTAACTTGTCTTATGAACATAATTACAGTTCCTTCGAGGAACACTAGGATGCTCACTGAGCTACTTTTTAAGGACAGCTGTGACATAAGCTTTGGGAAGATGACAGGCACTGTCTCACTGGGGGAAGTTACATTAAGTGTGGGATTCAGTGTACATTAAGACACCTACGTTTGTGTATCTGAAGGGTTTGATTTAGTTTTGTATGCATGCTTTCTGAGCTCTTGCTGTGGTCAGTGGAGATGTGGGGAGCCTGGTTGGTGGAGTCCCACAGCTGTTCGCACCATGTGCTTCATTAGAGTGAACAAAATCACTCCAGAGGCACCACTGATGGGAATAACTAATGGCTCAGATCACTTTCCTAATGATAGAAATTATCCATCATTTGAGATGAAGGAGGGCATTTCACCTGCCAGAAGCCACAGGTCCCACAGACTCTGTGCTATATCTGCCCATCTTACCTGTAGGACTTGGCTACTCTTGAGCATTGAAAATGGCATCAGATACCTGTATTTAGGGAGCTAGAGTTCAGTTTAGCTCGGAATTGATTTGACATGGAGACTGGCACCTACATTTAAGTGTCCTAATCTGGAACTCAGACCCACACAAAGGGGGGTTGTTTGGAGGGACAGAAGTTCTGGACTGCCGTTCAGGAGGTTTTAGCTACCTGGCCTCCAGCTACTGTACTTTACAGACCCAGTTTCATCTTTCTAAAAAGCAGATGGGCATATCAGGTCCCTTATCACATGAGAAAGACCTGCAGACACTTGTTTATTAGGCAACTGAAGTATGACATAAGCATGAGACAGTTTTCAATCATCTTTGAGATAAAGCTCTTAGGATTTTGCTGCCTTGACACAAATGTTTCTCTATTCTAAAATAGAGAAATTCTAGACTTTTGCTGCTCATTCAGAGAGAGTATATTTGGGTAATTTAAAGGTATAAAAAAAATTACAAGCGTCCCTGAAAAATCATAAAATCATAGAGAAATTTTGCTTGTGAGAGACCTCAGGAGGTCACCTACTCCAACCCTGCACTCAAAGAACGTCTGACTTCTAAAAAGAAAGGTGGACTTAAAGTGTGGTAAGCAGGTTCAGGAACATGTCAGAAGACTCAGCAGGGATTGTGATGTGTTTTCTCAGGACAGAAAAGTACAGTCTTTTCTCTTGGGTGGGGGTAAGAAGCCAAACAGGTAGCTGAAATAATAGCTAAGCAAGTAGAGGGCCCATCTTTGCAGAAACAGAGCCTGTCTCTTTCAAGCGCTGGGGATTTTTTTTGAACTAATTAGAAAAAGAGTTGATCCTTAAAGAATGCTCTTTCAGCACTAGGCAGCTTGGGAGATGCTGGGATATTTAAGGTTGCAATTGACAGCTTTGATCTTAATGACATTTTTTAATAACATAAATCTAATTGTAAGTTTTTTAGTATCCCCATGGCCTGAATTACCAGAAAAATTATGTGAGAGCATTCTTAGCTGTATTTTTTTCCTGGGCAAGAGGGTATTATGGCTTCATAAAGATGGAATAAACCTATTTATTCGGTGTTCTAATGTTTTTCAGTATTTGTTTGAGCCTCTGGATATGGAAATACCAGATTTAATGTAAACGTAAACTCTCCAAGAGCTTAATGCAGCAAAACACTCCCACCCAAAAATGCACACCTTAAGGTTATTTTTAGAGATCATTTTTCTTTTAGCTGCCACCATGCTAGAATGTATGCGTCTGTGGACAATTACAAGAATGTGTGATGATTCTCCCCTGTAATGTCTATTTCTATGTTCCTCTGGCAAAACAGGAATAAAAGCAATAGGCAAACCTCTTTGATTTTCTTATTTTTAATATGGCCATGAAGGAGAAAACAGAAATAGCTTCCCAGAAGAGAAAAAGACTCTTTAATTTTACACTGACTTATTGTGTATCTGTTTTAAATACTTATCAATCTGGAAATCATTGAAATGAAACATTTGAAAGGCAGTTGCTTGTGCATTATCCCTCTTCATCAAAATATTAATTTACTGTTCCAAACGAATATTTGCATTTTACTCTTTCATACAGTTAAAACATCAAAATTTTTAATGCCAGGTGTAAGTGAAAATTAATTATGTTTTATCAAATGATTAATCACCAACTCAACCAGAGATTTTTCAGTATTCACATATAAACAAATAAATGCACATGATGTCAACTTTAACAGACCAAAGGAGTCTAGTTTTGGAGTAATACATGATTCTGTTCAAACAGGAGTACTATAGCTCTGGCTCTGATATCTGACAAATGGTCATCGTCAGTATTGTGATCTAACATTAATGAGCTCTTCTGGGTCTGCATTTGGCATGAACACACATAGGGCAAAAGAAGAGTTAGGGGCTGTAAAAAACCTAATCAATATGGGCTTCTGTTATGCAAGTAGAGGACCCGTGAGCTTTCAGGGATGTGACAATATTTCTATAAAGTTTTAGCCCAATATATTCTGTAGCTGCCACAGCAGTTACAAGTCATTAAAACACATTGAATTGCAGTCCTGATGGAGAGAAACCTGAAATTATGAATACTTGAGATCTCTTCAGTACTCAGCTAAAGGTCTCAGCCAATTTTAGTGTGGCATAATTCTTTACTGCTGGCACCATGATGTGATTTTGCTGGTATTTTCTGTGAAGACTGAAGACAATGGTAGTTAAGCTTTCCTCCCTGGGTTAGGATAAAGTGCATTGCTGAAAGCAGTGTCAAAACTTGGACTTTTGCTAGCTGGCCTGGTCTCTGAAGAAAGCAACACTACACTCCATTGGACTGATATCTCAAACTAAGTTTAGATCATCTTCAGATGTTTTTTCAAAAGATGATAATGGGTTATGCCCAAATGCATAAAATTGAGAGATTTTTCTAGCCTTCAGAGTCTCTTAATCTTCTTTTGTGCTTCTATTGTTCCTAAAATGTGACTTTTGAAGAAACCAGTATTTGAGCATATAATTGGTATAAATTACCTCCAGAGTTCTATCACACCAATGTCCCTAGTACTGTTCCTTAAAAAAAATCCTAGAAATCTGCACAGGACACACAGATAAGCCTTGAGTTATATCAGAGGCAGCTTTCTGTAGCAGCACCCCAAGGCCAGTGGTATCTAAATTTACCCAGAGGCTCTGGACACCTCTGTATAAATATCTGAACCCTGCACTTAATGACTTGCATTTCCTCTATTTCTTTGCTAACAAACAACATTTTGCAATGAAGCCCAAAAAGGGATTTTTGAGTTTTTCCTGCTGATCAGTTTTTGACCAGCCTTTTATTTTCCATTGCATTGTGCAAAATTCTTATAAACCTATTGGTTTTCATGATCTTTCAGCTTCAAAGTTTTCCAACTAGAAGGAGAATAATTTTCAAAATACCTTGTTTTTTGCAGGATCTGGATTTCAACTCACTCTGAGTCCACCTTACTCTGTAAAGAAATAGGATAGCTAGCAATGTTGCTCTGATTCAGTACCTTGTCTGAGCTTGAATTATTCTGCAGCTCACACAACAGCAGCTGCTGTGGAAATCAAACAGAATCAGGCTTTTTCAGAAGTTGGACGAGATTCTTAACTGTCCATGCCATGCAACAATACATTCATTTTGGCTCCAGGCTGCTCAGGCAAAGTAACACGGTCCTTTGGAGCATGTCAATACAGCTGTGCTTCAGTGTATGCTAACAGCTCTTCCTCCCACTCCTCTCCTTCTCTGTCCCTTGGCACAGAGCTGCAACTGTAGGAGGGTAAGGAGCAGAGGTGAAAAAAATTAAATGAGCCAAAGCTAATGTGCTTCAGAGCTTCTGCTTCCCTTCAGATTTGCTGAAGGAAGGAAGTGCCATGGAAAAGAAATGCAAGCAGTGAAAACACAATAGCAGAGGAGATGAGAGGGAATGATCTTAAGGAAGCTGGAATCAGGGAGCTCTAAAGGGGGTATACACCCAGGTTAAAGTATTCTGTCAAGCAAACAGAAAAGGACCACTGAGTGTTGCATGACGACCATGAACTCCAACACTGAATCACTGGGTAGATTGGTGTATCTCTCTTGAAATTCTCCTCTTCGCTACCACTTTGTTACTGATCAAGTTTAATACAGCCTTACCAGGCAATGCTTCATGGAACCAAAGCACAGGCCTGGGACCATGGGACTCAGCCTGTTAAGGCAGGAAAGATGGCTGCACAGAGGTACCTAAGCCACAAAAAAATCAGCTAAGCCACTAATAGCCATAAACTCCAGTCATGATAACAGCAGTCATTTCTAAGCTGGGCTATTCAGGGTAGGGCAAACTCCATCAAATGAGGCCATGTTAATTTGGGTACCTAGTGAGACAACTTCTACACAGTTCTTCTGCCACACAGAGTCTAAGGTTTTCCCTGTTCTTAGGGTATAAAGCAGACCTGTAGACACAGAGTCAAGAGCACCTAAATGTTGATCACAGAATCACAGAGCATACTGAGTTGGAAGGAACTGACAAGGACCACTGAGTACAACCCCTGACCCTGCACAGGACCATCCCCAAGACACAATGTGTCTGTGAGCATTGTCCAATGCTTTTTGAACTCTGTCAGGCTTGGTGCTGTGACCACTTCCCTGGGGAGCCTGCTCCAGTGTTCAAGCACACTCTGGATGAAGAACCATTTTCTAATATTCAACCTAAACCTCCCCTGACACAACGGGAGGCCATTCCCTTGGATCCTGTCACCGGTCATCACAGAGAAGAGATCAATGTCTGCCCCTCCTGCTGCTCTCAGGAGGAAGTTGTAGACTGTGATGAGGTCTCCCCTCAGTCTCCTCTTCTCCAGGCTGAACAGACCAAGTGACCTCAGCTACTCTTCACACAGCTTCCCCTTGAGACCCTTCACCATCTTTGTTGCCCTCCTTTGGACACTGTCTAAGAACTCAACATCTTTCTAATATTGTGGTGCCCAAAACTCTCCCAGCACTCGAGGTGAGGCCACCCCAGTGCAGAGCAGAGCAGAGCAGGACAATCCCTTCCCTTGCCCAGCTGGTGATGCTTTGCCTGATGCCCCCAGGACACACTTGGCTCTCCTGGCTGGAGGGCCCTCGACCAGGACCACCAGGTCCCTGTCCACAGCGCTGCTCTCCTGCCTCTCCTTCCCAGGCTGTCTGTACATCCAGGGCTGCCACATCCCAGGTGCAGAATCCAGAACTTTCCCTTATTGAACTTCCTATGGTTGGTGATTGCCCAGTCCTTTGATCTTTCAGGGTCTCTCTGCAGGGCCTCCCTGCCTTTGAGGGAGTCAACAGCTCCTCCCAGTTTTGTATCATCTGTGAACTTTCTCAGCACCCCTTCCAGTCCTGCATCCAAGTTGTTTATGAAGATGTTGAAAAGCACTGGGCCAAGGATGGAGCCCTGTGGAACCCCACCAGTGACAGGTCGCCAGTCTGATGTCACCCCATTCACCACAATCCTTTGTGCCTGACCCATGAGCCAGTTGCTCACACATCTCAGGATGTGTTTATGCAGCTGTGCGCTGGACACTTTGTCCAGAGGATCCTGTGAGAGACGGTATGGAAAGCTTTACTGAAATCCATAAAGATTACATCAGCTGGCTTCCCTTGACCAGCTAGGTGGGTTACCTTGTCATGGAAGGAAATCAGGTTTGACTTCCCCTCATGAAGCCTCACTGGCTGTGACCAGTGTTGATGTGCAGGAGCCCACATGTGCTGCCAGTGCCTGAGCTTCTGTTAGAAGCGGTGGAAAATTAGAGTGGGATTTAGCTTCTCAAACTTGGTCACCTCCGTCATTGGCAAGGTTACAGAGTATCCCACTAACATGGAGCTGTCACAGCTGTCACAGCTGTAGAGGACTGGCAGCTATGGCAGAAGATTTAAGGAAGAGCTGTACACTTTGGGAGAGCAGCTGGAGGCCAGGTGGCATATCCTGATGGCATTAGATGCCCGTATTTAGGCAACTGAATCAGGCATCCCTCCCACTGACTGATGACACCAATGGAGCTCACTTCTCAGCAGGCATCTGCTTTAGAGAGATGTCTGTGGCTTCTCCTGGATAGAATGCTTTGGGGCTTGAATCACTTGGCCACATATTGATTTCTGGTGCCATTCGTGAGTGCCAGTGCCTAACAACATTTCTCCAGAAGATTAAGGCCATATTTCTGCCCAGACTTCTTTCTGGCCAGATAGCTTTCTTTCTGATTATCTGTATGTGTAACAATTGTCTGTGGGTTATACCTGCTGAGGAAAGATAAGCATTATGTAGGGTCAAACTGGCAGTTGTGATTATATCTGACTCTTTTGATGGTGGTCGTGAATAACTTTCAGCAGAGGTTCAGCCTGTAACCTGATCAAAAAGGTAACTCTCTTTTGTTTGCTTATATTTATGTAGGTATAAATATGCAGAGGAGTTTGATTTTTCTTCCCCCTTTCCAAGAAGAGAAAATTTGCAAGTATTCTGATTCAAAGCTTTCACATGTGATCTGCTTTAGCAATTGGGATGGTTCTGGTTGC
This sequence comes from Dicrurus megarhynchus, assembly GCA_013399195.1. Taxonomy (NCBI): domain Eukaryota; kingdom Metazoa; phylum Chordata; class Aves; order Passeriformes; family Dicruridae; genus Dicrurus; species Dicrurus megarhynchus. The sequence continues at coordinate 388,868 of VXAD01013538.1, forward strand.
CATAAATATTTAGAGATAAATCAGCTGCAGATGTTACCCCTTAAGGGAAAAGGATCATTGGCACTAATTCTATTCATTTATCCAAAATAAGCTCAGTGGTGTAGATTCAACAATCTTACCCTCTGCTTTGAAATATCTCCAAGTTATTTTACTTCTCTTCCTTTCCTATGGGTTTTGGCTTATATTGACATGGATGCTACTACCTGTAAAAAGGACTTCAGTACTTAGAGTCCTGTGACAGCTTTCTCTCCCTGTTGTTAATTTCAGAGTCAATCTGAGTGGTCTGGAAGAGAAGAATTAAAGAAAATAAAAGCTATGCTGCAATAATTTGATGACATTTCAAGAAAAATATCAGAGTAGTAAAGGGAGCAAAGATTGCGTGTGCTCAGCAGATCCATGACCTGCACTCTCATCCCCATTCTCTACCCCTTTCTATGCTCACCTTCCCAGGAATATGGGTTAGGATGTTTCTTCCCTCTTCCCTTCACAGGGAAAACTTACTGGTTGGACACACTCACAAGAAGTAGGAGATACGGATTTGAATGACTTCAGGATGAAGATGTGATTCAAAAAGGGAATAATCCAAATAAACACTTTGGGAGACCATTCTAAAAACGTCTCCTCTAATCCTTTCTCTATTTTGGTTACATTTTTCAGTGAAAGTGGCTGAAGTTACTGGATTTCATACTGAGATCAAGAGGGAGGGTAGGAAGCCCCAGTGGATTTTGCAAGGGCTCCTACAGATTGATGGGGGGTGTTAACATTACTAAGGCTTTCCGTGCTGTTGGGATGCTGTGCAAGATAGAAGAAGGTACTGATTTTCTGTCTTGGTGAAATATAAGTCCCAGGGAAAATTGTGATACTTAAGATTTTGATCCAGCTTTCCAGAGATGGATACCTAATCATCATCTAAGTTGGCCTCCATGTGCCCATAGTTTTCTGCTTTGCTTTCTGTTTCTGGCTGCCTAATTTGAGTGATTTCAGTTATGTTTTGAATATTTTTCAAAACTCACTGAAGTTTTTGGTAACTTTTAACATAAATTCTTTTATCAACTCTTACAGATTTTCAAGCAGGTAGAATGCCTAATTTCAGAAAGTTTCATTAAACCTCAATAGCTTAAAGCTCCTAAGTAATTCAGACGCTTTAAAATATCTTAGTATATGAACCAGTATAGGTCTTCTGTAATACTGACTTCTGGTCATTCTCAATGACACATTATTAGGAAAAGAAAAAAAAAGGCAGTCTCTCTCAACTGTCTGTGCTACAATAAACATAGGGTTTGTAAAATAAATCTGAGGTGTTAATCAAAGCTCTGTACACATCCCCATCTGTTGTGATAGTAAAACCCCTGCTGCTAACAATATACAGAGAAATGCAATTACTTGTCTTATAACTAGAAACATTAACAAACACTACTGGATGTAAAAAGCAAATAAAAGGACAAGCCAGACACCCACAAATTATTAATCTATGCAGATGACCTTCTGTTTACAATTAAAATCTAGCATTTGAAGCACTAATGCCACCCAACCTATCAGATTTTGGAACAGCCTCACATTATAAAATCTATCAGTCTAATCAGATGTCTATTTTCTGATATTACTCAAGAACTTACCAGATCTTTGGAATTAGAATGGGAAAGACAAACACAATTTCTATTCTGATCAAAGTGGCCTATATGACAGCATCAAGTATAAGATGAAACTGGCCATTTCATGCCTCTTGTCTGAGCTAGTACTGCGAAAACCATTAGCATTTGACAAGTCTGTTTTATTTTACTGTTATTTTTGCAGAGGAGGAAAGAGAGGGAAGGAGGGTGATTGAGCACTTCCAGATGACCAAGCCATAACCTACAGAAAATTATTCAGAAGATATAGTAAAAAATTGATATTAAATCCTCCAAAAAATCTACAGAAATAGATGAGTACCACACCTGAGACTGTCAGCCAAGATACAGCAACACCTAAAGCTATGAGATACACGGTTGGGATGTGAAAGTTATTAAACATCCCTGGTTTTGAGGTCTGCAAGAACCTTATACAAAGTTGGATTAAGAAAAAGGTTGATGCTTCATAAATGACCCTGTGATACTGAAAAAAGGAAAAAAGACTGAAAGATACACAGCTGGCATGATCCTCTGATGGTTTTAAAAGACTAAATTCAATAGTGTCTCTCCTGACAAAGGATGGTCTTATGGGGTGACCAGATTTCTGAAACTGAGCATTCAACCTGCTTGAAAATTACTAAGAGTTGATAAAAGAATTTAACTTGTCTGCCCTGCTACATTTTGAAGATTGTGCAGAATATGAGAGATGCCTGCATGGACCAAGCCAGACCCAAGGCCAACAGTTCAATTGGTATCATATGCAGTACAAATAAGATGGATCCCTTATTGTACAGGAGAAGCAGAAGAAGAAGAAAAAAAAATGAAGAAAAAGGGATTCTTGTCAGTTAAGACATTTCCTAAAGCAAAACAATTGAATTTGAGTAGTTTAATATTAATTTAAGCACTAAGATTTTGTTGATTTGGTTTCAACTTTCTGATATAATCACTTTTTCAGATCACTTGAGGTCCAAGCATTTTGCTTTATATATGTTTGAAATGACTGTGGCACAAGAAGTGTAAATAACAAAAAAAATCCAAATCAATGATTTGTTTGAGAAAATAGCCATATTTCTGTAGCACTAAACATATAAAGTGTAGTATGCACTCCCTAGACTTAAAGCATAAATAAGTTTTTTCACAATACATGGAGGTAATTTTTTTTCCTCTTCAATTTATAGCAGCTCTATTGACTTCAATAAATTGCTCTTGGTTTGCACCAAAGTAACAGAGCAAAATTTGACCCAGGGTTTTCAACATTTCTTTTAAATCTAAATTTATAATAAAGCACAAAAACTTCTTAATGATGAATTGTTTTGTTGCTAGGCAGTCTGGCCCTGATGGGCTGTTAAAGTTTGATTTACTCTGCTGATCCATGACCTCTTTCTCTGACAACTCATTCTTTATGATTATATATTTATATTATAGAGGCACATAGAGGCTTCTGAGGTGACTAGGGCTTTATTGCGCTGTTAGGCACTGTCCAAACATGCATAAAGAAAAATCTCCTTATTCTGAAGAGTTCATTATTTATATAGCAAGCAGGTTTTTTCTGAGAACAGATTGAAATGTAGGACTGAAGTTTGGCTTTCCTGAATTGCTTTTCCCAGTGTGCCGTGCTCTTTGCTCTGTGTAGGAGGGATGCAGGTGCTCAGCAGCCATCCACCCATCCCGGGACTACCACAGGAGCCACGGAGACACGGCGAGCTGCAGGGGACTGGCAGTCAACCTTTTATCTGATCTTGCCGAGAATGGCAGGAACTGAGGGAAGGAAACTCTTGACGCTCCAATGTCCTCAGAAGGTACTATGTGTGCAGAAAAATTAGTTTAATTAATTAAGCCTAATTAAATTAGTTGAATTAGGCTAAATAGTACAAAAGTTATTGGCAGAGAGGGAACAAAGCCTGAAAATTTGTTAGCATGGATGTTCAACCCATGAGTCTGTAACTACTGAGGTTCCTGCCTTGTGCTTCCCAGCCTGACTGCTGCTTACTGCAGAGGGGCTTGTGAGTACAGAGATCAGGCATGGGTGGAAAAACCCACAACAAAACAGAAAAAGGAAAACTGTGCAATATTTATTTTGAGAACAGAACAAGCATGCAAGTATTGATTTCCCAAAATAGTACAAGACAAAAAGGTCATACTCTCAGTCCTCCAAACCTTGGTGCCTTGCTAAGGTTCTGTGAAGTTATTTCACCTGAGGTATTTGTGTTTCCTGAGCCAAATGCTGTTGCCTCATATCCTGAAGGGACCATGCTGCAAATGGCATATGAAGATTGGTTGCTGAGTTTCTGCCTGACTCACAGGCCTCTGCAGGCAGGGCTGTGAGTGAAAATGGTCAGTCACCATAGGTGCTACCCCATTTCACTGCAACATCAGTTTGAGTTACAGACAGGGCAGAAAAGGAGCTCCTCATCTACCCCTGCTACAGACAGATACGACCATTCCTCGAGGGGGGAAATCTGACAGACTAATTCAGTACAAAATTAGGTACAACAAATCTCACTCTCTTTAGTACTCTGCCTTTCTACAAAATGTGTGTTGCTTTTAGACCAGTTTTTGAGGTGTTAAATAACTCTAGGTGGGCAGAACAGAGGCCAGTGCATCCAGATTTGTCAAGACTTTTCTCTGTATTTTTTTCTTGGCTTTCTTCACCTTTCATAAGAGACTTGTTCACAACAGAGCATGACAATCCAAAAAACCACATAAGCTCCCGGAAGTGTGAATCTCAGCTACGAGTCTCAGCTTTGTCTTGCCTGATGCTACACTTGAAACATTGAAAAGCAAAAGCCTGCTCTTAATCTTATTTAAGATGCTATAAATCAGGGATTATTCCACTGAGCTCAATGTAAATTTGTGGTAAAGCTGATCTGAGTAATAAATATCTAGTTCCCAAACTTGAGCTAAACAAGTTGGGCTAGTAACTGAATATGCTATCACGAGTGCTCTGAGTTATGTATGCTGGGAAAGTTACAGAATGGCTTCCTTCTAAGAATGATGATTTTCTCTCTTGTCTTTGTCCACTTTTTGCAGTATTGTCTCCTATACCAGTTGACTACTTCTTCCCCCTGCTCCATTCCTACCTTTGTTCAGGCTGCAGTTTACCTGTCTTGTGTGCAGATAATTGATACTTTGGACTCAAAATAGAGTTACATAAATATAAATTAGTTGACCGTACCAGACCAGATGCTCAGTTGATGTAACTCAGTTTGCCCAGTGTTGACTTATTCCTGCAGAGGAGTCAACTTAATGTTAAAGAGCCACATAAGGGCTTGTTGTATCTCTTGCATTTCCCCCCCTTAATTTTGACCCTTCATGCTCATCTGCCAGCCAGTATGACTGCTTTTCTCATCCCACTCATTCCACCTAAGTCTGTGTTTGCACTTTGGTACCAGCAGAGGTACCAAATTGAGGCTAAATTTTCTGCAAGATTTTATCTGCCAGCTGCCTCTGCCTATTTGCTGTGTCTATCCCTCCTGTCTGCCAGCTGCTCTCAACAACCAGCTTCTTGATAGCCACAAGGTTCAAACTTAAAAGCTTCTCACACTTTTGTGCAGTACCTCCATGTTTGTTTTTTCCCCTCCCTCTGTATCCAATCAGGAAAATAAAAGGTGTAAAGACACAGGTGTTGCCTCTTTTTCCAGTCATGCCATGTGACTCCTGTTGAATGACTGTGATCATGGGGTCAGGATTTGTATTTTTACCTTCTAGGTACAACCAGCAATTCCCTTCTCAAGTGGAACATTTCCAGGGAACACAGCAAGATGTGGCAAAGACTGAGACAAAGGTGACATGAAAGGAAATTTTGAGGTGAGGGTAAAGGTAATAAAGGTCACAGCTATAATTACTTCTATATAGTGGTATTAAGACTGAGTACTGCATCATCTTACATCTGAAACCTCTTAATATATTCAGATACATTAACATACATTCCTCTGCCTGTGTTCTGAGCCAGCCAGCTCTGTAAGCAGGAAGGAACTGGCACAGGGCATGTTACAGTGAGGCTTTACACAGTCTAATGGGTCCACTGTGAGCCAATCTTGCCAGCTTGGGCCTGTGCAAATATAGCCTGGATATCTCCTTCCGGTAGCCTGGGCTTGTGTCTTTCTCCCTTATTACTGAGTATCCTAATATAGGAATTGTACATAATTTTGCCTCTTCCTCTCAAATGAAATTCACACTTTCTCCATCTCCCTCATGGACACAAAGAGTGCTTTCACACCTTCCATGTTACTCCCTGGCATTCTCAAAGACTTGTGTTTGCATTCATTCCCATACTTTTGATTATGAGAAACTCTTATGGTACCCATATGATTTTACCTTTCTTTACTATTATGAATATCCCTGATGATGCTTACTCTGGGATTCCTTATCAGAGACCAGTAGGACTTGTAGATTTAAATAGCTGCATAAGAATGTTGGGGATATGAGCCAAGGCTGCACGACAGCGTTCTTCTGTGTCCTAAGCAGAGAAGGGCATTATATGCAACTTTTGAAAACACATGGGATCTTAGGTCAACCTCTCTGTGTATCCCCGTTCTGTGCACCACACAATCAATCACTAGAACTCTGTGGAATTTCAATGAAGTTGTAAACATATACATCATGACACATGATAACTGTGACTGTGTTCTCCAGAGTGGATGCTTCGAAGGTCACTTGCAACAGTCTGTGAGGATGTAAACAACACCTGACAGCTACACTTGCATTTACCCATGAATATGGGTATCAAAGATATGGGAGATATGGACCTGTGTACTCTTGATGTCCCTTGGATTTTTCATTTTTGGAGTCAAGCATAATTTAACTCACTACTGAGGCACTGTGCTCCTCTCCCTGAAAGTGATGGGGAAACTTTTAGCATGTTGGAGGAAGGAGAGCATGACTTTTACTTACAATGACCAAGCATGAAAATGTTTCAATGCCACCACTCATAAGATAAAAAGGGGCTTCAGAAACATGGGCTTCAGTATAGTCTGAAGGGGGCTAAAACCTCTTTGTTACAATCAAATACTTTATCTTTCCTCATAAGTTGCCTGAATATTGAATGGCAGTTTTGTGGAAAATGTGTTTATAATACCTGTATTACATTAGGTTTGATATCAGTATCCCACTTGGATATCCTTGGCTTCTGTTAGTACAAAGAATGATGATTAAAATTTTTTTGACCAAAGCTTTGCTGACACACAATATTAAAAGATTTCAGTCCTTATCTTTGCCAGTTAGGGCATGACAAAGATTAAACCATTAACCACAGGCCTGTAAAAAAATCCGTTTTGATCATGAGACCGTACTTGAAGTGATGTTGTGTCAGTACTGTTATTTTGACATGATAAAGTAATACAGAGTATCTGCTTCATACTTTCATCTCTTGAACTTCTCTTGAAAGGAAAGTGAAGAATGAGAGACTACAAAAACATCTAATGTAAACATGACTGTATGACAAACCTCAGAAAGGAATGAAAGTTAAGTGTTGAAAGCCTGCTGATGTTTCTTTTATTCTTTTCTTGCATGAGTAATGCAAACCTCTGTTGTTTCTCCTCCACTTACTGATTTATTGCTTGATGGTATTCTTGAAATTCAAAACTTTCTTGGATGCTGCTTTAATACTTGACTTCTTAAATCCTCCTTTTTAACCCTAACATAAACAACTTGGCTTCTTGTCCACGACAGTTTAAAACTTTAATAATGGTGTTAATTTCCAATTAACAAACACTTATTAACTATTATTTTTAAGCAGGGGGGAAAAATTAAAGAATAACTGCTTTGAAGCATCAGCCCTGGTGGTGACAAAACCATGATCCCAGTGGTCAGCTACCTGCTAACTCAAAGTAGGATCAACTGGAGCAGATTGCTCAAAACTACAGTGGACATCAGGGAGTCCAAGTCTTGAGGAGGACTGCAAGGTTGTTCACAAATGAGAGAAATTCTGTCATCTCCCATCAAAATGCAGGATGTAAGAGAAGTCTGAAGGACTAGGGAGCAGCTGCAGCATGGATGTCCTGCCTATATTGCCACGTCTTTGTCTGCCATCCAACCAACTGCATGAACCAAATATGTCTGATAGACTGTTTTCTCCTTAAACTCACTGAATGTGAGAGGGGTGAGGCACTGGAACAGGCCAGAGAAGTTTTGGCTCCTCCATCCCAGGAAGTGTTCAAGGCTAGGTTGGAAGAGGCTTTGATCACCCTGGTCTAGTGAAAAGTGTCCCTGTCCATTACAGGGTAAAGAGGAACTAGATGAGCTTTAAGGTTCAACACAACCTAAATTATTCTATGGTTCTATGATTCTGTGTCCAAGATTAAATGTACAGAGAGTGACAGATGCAAGCCTGTTCACTCAGGTCACCAAGGGCAGTGTGATCACATCACTGAAACACAAAACTCAGGTTAATATATTCTTTAACAGAAAAGGAGACAGGATTTAGACTGGATATTAGGAAAAATTCTATCACTGAAAGCATTGTCAAATTTTGGAACAGGCTGCCCAGGTGGAGTCACCATCTCTGGAATTATTTAAAAGATGTGTAGAGGTGGCACTAAAGGACATGGTTTAGTTATTGACTTGGCAGTGCTGAGTGAACCGTTGGACTTGATAATCTTAAGGATCTTTTCCAGCATAGACAATTCTTAGATTCTAGGATGTATTAGCTGGGGCTTGGCTCATGTTTGACAGCCAGTCTGCCATGACTGCTGGGTCGTGTCTCCTGCTGTGGGCCAGGCCACGGGGGAGGCTCACGCTGGCTCGTAAGGAATCCTGTGGACATATCCCACACTGCTTCTCTGTTGAGCTGGTGCAGCCACCAGTAGTGCTGTCAGTCCTGAGGGATTTGGATTTAAAAGGGAGTAGGCAGTGCTTGGCAGGCTGCAAGTTTGAGGTATTGGTTAATTAAATTCCTTGTAGGTTTTTCCTTCATGATAATGCTAAATCCAGGGATAAGTTGTCCTGGCAACAGCTTTGGCTACTGTTCTTTCCACCCTTGCTTTTAGGATTGTGATTAGAGGTACTTGAGTATGTAAATCACCATCTGAGGCTGGTGGATGTATTTATTTATTTCACAGAAAGTGGTGCCCATATGAATTGAAAATACAGTGCACTTTCACTTGTGTTTGAATAATAAAACAATGTACTCACTCTTCAGAGCTCAGTCTTTAGCCAACAACATATATATTATTCATTGTTTCAAAATGTAATAAAGATACATACTTAATATCTGCTTTCCAATTAAACTTTATGAGTGGGGGCTGACTGTGGTTATATTTTTTGGCTGTGCTTTTTAATTTTCTTCTAATGCCTTCCTGGGAATTCAAGAGGCAGCTTTAAGCATAAACATGTTGAGCGTTAAAATAGCGCAGTGTATTTTATGGCCAAAATGTTATTACACAGATTTGTGGGGCTGTCAAATGTGGTGACTGAAAGTAGACATTGAACCTGTTACACTTGATTTCTTCAGTAAGCTTCAGTATTTGCAATTACAGATGAAGCCAATGGAACCAGAGATAAGTGGCCTGGTCTTTTTTTTGTTTGAGGAATGGTGTCAATTATTAGTTGAAAACTGTGGATTCTTGGTACTCCTACAGATCCAATCACTTGTTCTTATTCTTGTTCTTATTCTTGTTCTTATTCTTATTCTTTCTTATTCTTCCATGTTCACTTATGAGTCCTCAGGGATAAGTGAGATGTGTACCATAGAATTACATTGCTTTAGTTAGTTCTGTTTATAGGTTGGGTTCTTTATAAAAATTATAATTTTAGTCTCAGGCACTTCTTCTGGGAGAGGGGTAATTAATTAAAATGGTTCCTCTTTGTAGGCTTATGCAGGTTTTTTTACTGCCTTCATCTTGTTCTTCCCATGATTAGAATCCTGGCAGATAACAGTTTGGCACATCTGTGTGGCTGAGACCTTGGAGATAGAGGTCATCATCTGTATTGGAGGGGACAGACCCCTCCTGCCAACAGACTGGTGGAGCAGGGCAGCAGCAATAGCAAATGACTAATTGGGATGCTTTGTTATTTAGAAAATATCATATGACAGCATTTATACTTTGCTTTAAATGACCCTCATGTTATCCTGTATACAATGGCTTGAGATGGAGCAGTGACTGTGTCTATAATTGGGTTCATTTCATTGGTTTCTTTTTCCTGCCTGAAGCCAGCAAAGATTGTCTCTATCCACAATACAAGTCTGTGGCCATAGTGGAAGAAAAAATTGGGAGGACAAATGCAGATATCACATGCTATGACTAAATGACTAAAGAGCTGCTGAAGAAGGAAATGGAGGATGCATCAGTTTTGAAATTACAAAACTCCAGTAAGGACGTTTACACTGGTCAACACAGGCTGAAATGTCAGTATGTCAACCAAGCATGCAACATGGCTCAGGGCAGGTGACAGTGGCTGTGAAACAGAATATCCAGATCTCTCAATGCCCAGCACTTTGTGTAACTGATGTGTCATGGAGGCACTCTCCTCTGGTCTGTCTAGCCAATGCTGATGGAAAGGGGATGCCTCCAAGAACTGCTCTCCTAAGGACTGTTATTTATGTGCCTGAATAATTTCCTGAAGGGATTTATTATTTTCCTGTGGCTTCAGAAAAAGTCTAAGGAAATTTGCATCAAAACTCAGCCAATAAAGTTATGTCATGTAAAACTCTCCTTTATAGCTCCTTCAGTTCACCCTGGCAAAGAGGAAAAGTAATAGAACGTAATTTGAGGTAGCCCTGCTATTTTCATGCCTCCCATACAAAAAGAGCAGAAGCTGCTGCTGAAGACACAGCTGGCTGTCTGAACTAGACAGTTATGAGCTGACATACCTGTGGCTGGCTGGCAGCCCAGTTTGCAACGCAATTGAGTGTGTCTAAATGGAGAGCTCCAGCAGGCTAAAGAGAAAGGATGGTCCTGTTAGCAATTCTGTGCCAAAAAGCATGGGAAAATATTTTCAAAAAACAAGTAAAAGGGCTGTGTGCTTTCCAGAATGATGATAGGAAATGGTAATCAAGAGTTGGAAAGGCTTCTGGCTCTGAGAGGCAGTGAATCTGCTGGGGATGATAGGTATGGACATTGGGGAATGGGCTCAAACCAAGAGAACTCAAGAAATTTCTGAAGAAGGGAAACCAAAGTAAAGAGAGAACATTCTGCACATGAGCAGCTTACTTGGTAAGAGGGTTAGTTTTTTTTGCTGTGGATAACTGATTCTCTTACTAAGGAGACAGGGGAATCATAAAGTTTCAATCCTCAATACCAGAAAAGCAGCCAGATTTCTGGAGAAGGAGGATGCTACCAAAGGAGGTTAAATTAGTAACAAAATGAATTAAAATGAGAACTCAGGATAATATAGAAAGGTCTAGAGAATAAAATGAATCAAAGTATCAAGAGACTGTGGAAAGCAGATCTTTGATTAGCTTTATGCCAATAACTGGGAGATGGAGTGAAAAGTAGTAAGGATTTGAAATTATTTCTGTGTAAGAATTTATTAATAATTTTGACATTTATAAAGCCTGATAGGAAGATCTGTGTGACTGAAAAATTTTAGAAAAGAACCCCATGGTGATTTTTTTGAGTGGACTATGCAAAAAAGACAGAAATTCTTCTGAAATTCACTTACAAGTTGCCAGGCCAATCACAGCTTGACAGCATCTGCAGCAGATCACAAAGGCAAGACAGAGAGCTGGATGACTGACCTCTCATTTTACAGTGCAGAGAAGCTGCACTAACATGTAGGGTGGGAGACTATGTGAGATACGTTTGAGTTCTGAAAGAAGATAAAAGTTCTTTATTTTTAGCATCTAAGCCTGGGGAACTCTAACTGAAACATCATTTTGAAAGATTAAGAGAAATAGATCACAAACCTGAAAGATAGGGTTGCTTAGGTACAAATGATTTTTGCTTGATTACATTTGCAAGCAAAATAACAGCACTAAGATCAATGGACTAAAATAGATACTTGATGTTTTAAAACTTTCTCTTCCACAGAAATGAAAACAATTAAGAGGTAAATCAGCTGTGGAAAAAACTATCAATAAACTGATGAATTATGATTGAGAGAGGCTGCAAAACGTTTTACTGCATGCTTGAAAGCCACATTCTGACAATGGGAAACAGAGACTTTGCCACTTATGAAAACAAAGCAAAAGAGTTAGAAGTTTGAGTCGGGCAAGGTGAAAGGTCTCTATAAAAGCAGTGCAAATCAGTGGGGCACTGGTAGGGAACAAATTTGACACATATTATGGAAGCAGGTACCATGTATTTCAGTGCTGCTATGTATTATGCTATATTTCATATTTCTGCAGGTTTTACCACAATGGTGAAGCAATGAGTAACCAGCAGCAGGTACAATTTAGCAAGAGGCACAATGAAGATTCTTGCTTATCTCTAAGGTGAAGATTTAAATTGCTTTCTAATATCAGTTTAGTTCAGACAGGGTTCATACAACAAAATGTTATGTTTCTTTCATGTAGTTCATCTTGTGCTTATACACAGAACTGTTCCTGTGCTCGTTTTCTTTGTTCAAGGAATTAAAGACGTTGGAGGGTCCAGTGCAGGATCGTGGTCTGGTGCTGAGTCCATAGTTTGTTATGATCCACAAATATTAAGTAGATTTTTTTTTTTCTGAGTGTTTGGTTCTGTTTTCTAGGATATGTGCATATGTACTGCATTTGTGGACTTTGCCATTCACTCAGCTCAGAGTTTGATTCATAATCCACTGTGTAAAATACTTGTATTGTAAGGTCTTTGAAGAAGAAATTTGTTTCTGGAAACCTAAAATATATCCATAGTCAGTGATATCACAGGAAGATTGAGTTGTTGGAGGCATCCACGAAACAGCATGAACATAAAATTTATCTCTTCTTGTAAATATACATTTATTTCAGCTACTTCCTGTGCACCCTGAATCCTGTGTGCCTCTCTCTCTATTTTTCCTCACAGCAATTTTTCTTGGCCGGGTTCTTAGATGAGGTTATTGACGGAGAAGTTTTGTGCAAAAGTCAGCATCTAATAACTTGCTAAGACTTTACTGGAAAACAAACTGAGGGATGTTTCCTCTGCTCCAGGCTGTCAGAGAAACAAGCATCCTGCAGTTTTGGAACTGCATCTTCTCTGTTTCTGTTGCATTTGTATTGCTTGAAGAGATGGCTACAAAGAGAGAGAAAACTAACTGGGTTCTAAAGGAAACTCTGTGTTTTCAGCCTGGACCAGCATGGGCAACCAAGGTTACAAGGAGCTTTTCCCAGCTGCAAGCCAGCTGTGCTCTGCAAGACCAGGGAAGGAGTCATTACAAGGCTTTCATATTTCTATTCTGCAAAGACAGCACACCTTACATGCTGTATCCACAGGGGTACATGTGCATCTAGGGATGTTGTGTCTTTGCAACATCCCCCACTTTACCTCTTCATCTGGTAGTTGAAATCAATCCTTCAGGGCTATTAGTTCAACTCATGACACCTGCCAAGCAAACTGGCAGGCCAGTGAACTCTTAGTGTCTCAGTAAAGATATCTCAATATTTTAGACTGAAAAGGCTGTTTTCTGGCATTATGCTGCTTGTGCACCCCTTTGTCCTTCTCCTTTAATTTTGGACACTTTCAGTCAGAGAAAAAAGAAATCCTCCATGGGTGTCCCTTGTAGCCCATAGGGTAAGTTCAGCTGCCCATCCTTGTGTCTATGCTCTGTTGAAGGTGGCCACGTTGCCCACCTGCCTGCTGGTGTCTGAAGGCATGAGATGTATTGTGCTAAAACAGGTGGTGTCTGATGTCATATATAATTTAAAGAAAATTGACTTTTGCATATTAAGCTCCGTCAGATCACCACCAAGGTTCCCGAAGTTTCATGTTAATTAATGTTTTAATTGTTAATTAAATGTTAGGAGTTAAAAATGTTAAGAGTTAAAAAGGTCACTCCACACTGCCCTGAGCTGACCCCGAGCACCCCTTTGGAGTGGCCATTCTCCCATTTTATAAGGTTTACTGCTTTACTAAGTTCTAGAAGGTTATAAGTGCTTTTTATCAAGTTCTAAGAGTTTTTAACTGTTGGGTGTTGTAAGACTTTATGTNGCCCAGCTCTTGACCCTGCTGCACGAGCTGCTGTGGGTGGAAGAGCCCAGTGCCGAGCCTGGCCTCAAACTCTCAGAAATTGAGAGCAATTCTCTTTTCTTATTTTTGAACCTTTTCCATCTCGGTTCACCTCGGCGTTGTCCAGCTCTCTTTGCTGTGTGGGCAGTCATCCGGCTGCCCGGGTGGCCGATCCTTGCGCCCGGACTTTCGCTTTTTTTTGGAACCTCAGTTTCGGCTGCTGCCGGACAATAAACTTTTATTTGGTTTTTACCACAAAAAGCGTGTTGTCGTTGTTTCCTGTACGACATCTGATCCATGCATATTCCCCAGGATGAGGTGCTCGGGCCGCCTTCAGCCAAGGCAATTCGTCTGGTTTGTGGTTCACTTCCTTCTCCTCCAAAGGCCCTTTGCATGCCACCTCCTGGCCACTCGGGGAAGGAGATGGGTAACTATCAGCAGTGCCCTGATCTGGGTTCCCAGCACGTCTCTGCTCCCATGAGCCTGGTATGACTCTCACGAGATGGGAATGTTCTTGTGAAAAATCTGGGTATCTGGGAACAGACTAGAGGAATTATCCTCTAGTTAATAACTAGAGTTATTTCCCATGGACTGCAGATTTTTCATCCATTAGTCATCAGAAAAGAAGATTCTGGAGGGAAATGCAAACTTCCCAGGTTTGTGAATATAAGGAAATGTCTTAATTACAAGTGTTGATATGACAACACCATCTTCTCCTCAATATAAAAATCGGAGAACAGCAGATAATATTGCTGCCCACCTTCAACTCAGTGGAATGGCCTCCACCACAGGGGTCTGTGTTACAAATTGTTCACAAACCTTGCAAACACTTCATAACCATGCCTACTTTATACCTATGCCTTTGTGATTTCAAAACTGTGGTTTCAGACATTCTGTTGCCATTTCTCTTTATGTAGCTGCTCCTGGCCTTCTTTTCTATTTTGCTAAACTTTTTGTGTTTGGGCATTAAACCTTTAATGACCTCTTTCATGAGGTTTTGGTTCTTGTTCCTTTTATTAGTACTCTCAAATCCCAAATTTAATCTCTGAGTTAGTTCACTTCATTTGCAAGCACTGTCATCCCTTTTGTTTTTCTCTTCAGCCACCTCCTCAGGCTTTTCACTTTTTTTTCCCTCTCTGTAGTTCTGTTCCCCCATGAGCTCTTTCTCAGGAGTTTATTATTTCAATAAAATCACTGTTTGGATGAATTCTGTCCCATCTGGATAGGGTTTCTCTACCTCAAAATGACATTTACACATCACAGAAGGAAAATCTTCCTTCTTTTTTTCTTTATATTAGCTCTCCAGTCATTCAGAGAGGTCCCTATTCTGTCCTCTCCCTCCTTCGCTCTGAGTGAGTAATATGTAATACTGCAGAGGTTACTTTTACAAAAGCCACCCTCACCCTTTGTCCTACACCTTATATTAGTTCTTCTAATTTCTTGTCTGATTGGAGTCTGGTTCTGGTAACCTTGGTGCCTTGAAGTGTGCTGGTTTTTTTTCATGTTCCTTTCTGATATTGTAACTTAAGAGGTTTTACTGCTTCATTTGCTTTACTGGACCATGCTTTTTTTTTAACTCTGAAGGCCCTTGGCAAAATACTATAACTTTATAGGTCAGTACATCTTCCTAACCACGAGGGAGATCTGTACTTTCAGCTGAATCTTCATCTGTGATTTCTCATGGTAAGTTCATTATTCTTGCACAGACATGTAAGTGAATGGTTTTAACCGTGGAGTCTTTCTCATTCTGCAACATCACTTCATTTAAGATCCCCCCTGCAGGTTTGGCTAGTCAATACCTCCATACTGTCAGTATGTGCTCTTCTTCCACTATCCAAAGGCTCTGGATTGTCTTTCTACTACCCTCAGACAGGTGCCTAATGCCTGTTTAATCCAGGAACTGAGTTTGGGAGTGAGTGCAGCAAAACCAGGGTAGGGTTGACAGTTATGGCCCCTATAACAGCCACAGAGGGAATGAAGCATATCTAAGTGACTGATTGTTATACATAAAAAAATCTTCAGCAATCATAGATTATTTGTCTGCAATTCCACTCTCATTTTTCACTAGTTATTGTTAGTGTTATTTGACATTCCATCTTCCAATTTGCTGTGGTAATGGACTCAAGGCTGACAAACAAAGTGATGAAATACTGCTTATCTCAGTTTTATTTCTTCTCTGAATAAAATCCTGGTGGACAAAACCATCTTGTACAGAAAAATACTCTCAGTACTGATGCAATTTGTGATCATTCAGCATCTCAGCTCTTTGGAGCTGATCCTACAGCCCAAATTTTTTTCTGTATTCCAGCAATATAGAATTATATTGCCAGCAGTATAAAATTTGTTAATTGCCTTGCTAATTGGTTGTATGCCTTGCTTACTATATTGAAACAGGGTTTCCTACTCTTCCAAGTGTAGGAGATTGTTAGGTGTGTTCACATCTGAAAAGTTGTGACTCTCAAAGGTTCCACAGGTGTTTATCTGTGCTTGTTCATGCAAGTTTTTTGGTACTGGGATCAGACTGGGACTCAAGATAGGATCTCCTGATAGTGCCCTGTCCGTGTTTGTCCTGGGTTAAGCCAGGAGCTTCTACGTGTTACTGGATGAGGATGGCAGAGTTATCAAGTTCTGCTGCATAAACTAATGGTGGAGATACTGACCTTTCTGTTACATTATTGGGAGGGGGAGAAACTGTAATTCTGGCAAAACATTTGAGTAGCATAGTCCAAATACAGCAAGACTTCATAGTATCATCTTTTCTGGGAACTTTTCTGAACTGCAATCTGTCAGAAGCTTTCTGCTGAAGAGGATTCCCTTGTAGATGACAAGGTAGAGTGGTTATTCATTTAGTTATCTTGTAAATAAACTGCCTTAAATTAAAAATTATAGGCTTTTACTGTATATCAGGAATGTACCAAGCCGACTCCTTCTGCCATAATCCATCCACAGTGGCTGAGCACTGAATAATGCTGTACATATCATTTATGTTGGCATATCTTGAGGTTCACTTTTGCCCCAAGTGATTAAGCCACAAGAAGCTGAATGCTTACAAACTTACTATAAACTGAGACAATTTAGCAGAAAATTGAAGAAATACCCTTCCAAACATTTAGATTTTTGTTTCTGAGGAAATTTTTGTGAATTCCTGACCAATGTTATATGCCCTGTTTTGTGACTCCTTTATCATATGTAGATCAGTAGAGAGCTGTGGATTGTGAGAACACAGCCCCAACTTTGTTTCAAGAGGAGAAATTGTGCTATCCTGTAATGAAAGGGATTCCCTGAGATGCAGGAAAGGAGTAACTTATTCTCCTTTGTAATTTTTCTATCTGTATCTCTCTGAAGTATGTTTTAATTTGTTTTTATGTGGATCAGGAAAATTCAAGAACTATGAAGAGTTCTGTGATGCTGACATGACTTCTGAAAAGTTGCACAAGGTAACTGGAAAGAATTTGTAATGAAAAGATTGTTTATCCTTAAAAGCTGAAGAGATTAGCATTTTTCTGTACTTCATTGAATTCATGGCTGATATGCCAGGGATAGAAGAGTAATAGAAACATCTTACTTCAGAGGATAGCTGCATATTTTTTACCACTTGTGTTTGATTGCAAATTTTTTGATGTGTTGAAAGTTAAAAATTGCACAATGCTCAGGCAAAACCCCAGCTATATCCAGTTCAGAAAGGTTTCTGGAGAGTTTTTAATTTTTTTGAAGGTTAGCATAGAGTTTGCTCCCAGCATTTACAGCTGCTTTAACTCAATTGTAGTTGACACAATGTGTACATTTACACCAGACAGTCTCTGCACTGGCAAATCTTAAGAGATTTAAGCTGCCTATTTTTATCCAGACAGAAATAGGCAGTGCAGTTCTCTCCCCTTGTAATCATGCTATCATCTGGTGTCACCAACTGATATAAAATTTGCTTTAATGTCAAAATGATTGACATTGCATATTCTTAAAGTCTATTTTGTTTGTTCATTTTTACTTACAGCCAACTGTTGATTCTGACTCCTCATTAAGGTACTGTTTATTTTCATCTGCATTAAACATATTCCAAAAACTCCCAAGAAAACCTCTTGCAAGTGTACTTGGATAGCCCTATTTGGACATCATCTATTAGCAAAAGCTCTGATGAAACTGATGGAAATATTGGCTACTTCAGGGCTGCAAATTCAGCTATCGCCTTGCCAGAAGTGAGAAATGCTTAAAGCTTTTAGACATTAATTGATAAAATATGTCCTTAGGATGGAAATTGAGTCTCTGCAGGCTCCCAGCCTCTTGCCAATACAAAATCTTCACTGTAACTAACAGGAGACTTGAGGATTGCTCTCAGTTTGACACCGCAGGAAGGAGGCAGCTGAGATACACAGAGCCTGCCCCAGTGTTTCTGACCAGATTCCACAACAGCTCTTGCTCCAGCCTGGGGCAAGAGCTGAAGGACTCTGGGCAGGGAGGCAAAGGCTCAGCTCACCACTGGAGGCAAATCCTGCATCTGCACTGAAGCAGCCTCTGATCCAGTTGCTGCTGGCTACCATTTGTTATGGAAAACCTTCCACTTCTTGTGGAATGACAAGAGTGAGCTGAGAGGGCTGCATGGGGAGTGGGCAGAAAAGGGACGGCTTGGTGCAGGAATGATGTCAAAGTTCCAAACAGCCCCAAAACCATGGATGTGCTAAAAAAGGTGAGGGGGGGGCAAAACTAAATTGGAAGCTTAAAATATAGGTACATTTAAGATTGCAAAGAAGGCGTTTTTCAGTTTGATAAGTTCCACAGAGGAAAATAAACAACAACAACAGTAATAATAATAATGATAACAATTATAATAATAATAATATAGTGATTGTATGGACAAACATTTGGAAAAAAGAGAATGAAAGAAATTTTGCTTAGTTACTTACACCCCTAGACAGGTGTCAGACACACTCACAGCCCCTTTGTTCTCCCTGAATATAAACAATCCAGTACTGGTGTGCTCTGCAGCCTTATTCTCAGCAATAGCTGTACTATTCTGGTTCCAAAGGCACTGTGCCTATTGGAAGGAAAATGCTGCTAGAGACTGAGGGGAGAGGCATCATACCACGTGCTCAGCCCCATGGCACAAAACATGCCTTAAGGGATGATAAGAAAACGTTAATTCTCCACCAACTTTTCAAATCAAGAGCTGCAAGATGAATTTTCCATTGCAAATCTATCTTTACTTTTCAATTTTACCCACACATGGAACAAGTTTGGAGCTGTTTCAATCCCTTGTTTTTATATTTGGGGTGTTAAGACCCCAAATCTAAAAGGAAAGAACTAGTTTGGAAGTAAGACTCTAGTCTGCTTCTTCCAAACTTAGGAACTTCTAGCACGTGGTATGTAGCTTTAATTAAGAGCAACTAACCCCCACAAACACTGCTTCACCTGAAAAGGGAAGTTAATAAGTGGTTGGGAAGGAGTTGAAGGGAAAATCTAAGGGTCCAGTTTACCTTGAATCTGTTGTGGTTCTAAGCCTAGATGGAGATGAAACACCACACAGCCTCTCACCCAACTGCTCCCTATTCGTCCCCACCCCAGTGGAATGTGGAGGAGAATTGAAGTAAAACTTGTATGTTGAGATAAGAACAGTTTACTACTTGAAAATAAGTACAATGCAATAATAAAGATAAATAATAATTATAATAAAAAGGGGAAAAAATGATGCACAATGCATTTTCTCACCACCCGCTGACTGATGTCAGACCCCCCTTCCCAAACCCAGATCGGCCCCTTCTGGGTAACTCCCCCCAGTTTATGGACTGGGCATGGTGTTCTCTGGTGTGGAATATCCCTTTGGTCATTTTGGGTCCCCTGTCCCAGCTGTGCTCCCTCCCAGTTTCTTTCATGTACTTCCTCACCAGCAGAGCAGGAGACAAGGAAAAAAAAGAGCCCTTGACGTAGGATAAACACAACTTAGCAAAACCCCAGAATATCAGTGTGTTATCAACACAACTCTCATACCAAATCCAAAACACATCACTGTAACAGCTACTGGGAAGAAATTAACTCTACCTGAGCTAAAACCAGGACAGAATCACACCTGGTCTTTCTCAGTTATAAATCTAAACTCCCCCAGCTTGAATAAACTCTGATCCAGACTTTGAGCCTTGTGAAAAGATCACCTCTAATACCCTTAGAAATCAGTGTATTTGTTCTTGCTTTTGGATGAGAATTCTTGGTTTTCTTAGGCTTTAACTGCAAGGTGATTTATTTTAAGTCTAGCTACTCATGTTAAATCCTGTTTTTTTCTCAATCCCTGCAAAATTCCATGAGTTCAAAACTCATGAGGGAGGTTCCCACAGACCCTGAGGTTCTTAAGATAAAAGGTTTCAATTTTCCATCTTGTTTCTGATCCCTTCAATTAAACTGCATTCATTGCAGTTTGGCAAACTTAGTTGCATGTTTCAAAAAGAGAAGAAAAAAAAATCAGAATAATGCAGAAAGATGAGACTTTTTTAAAAAAAATTGTGTCTCTCAGAGCAAAAAAAAACCACAAAGAGACCGTAAGAAATGGAAAGCCGAGAGCACATAATTTTGATTGTAGGTTTATCTTGCTGTATTTTGGTGGGGAAATGAGGCCTTGTTCACTGTGTTGAAAGCAAAAGATTTGAAGGGAAGGTGTTTTTTAATTTACATTTTATTTTATGAAAAACAAAAAAATGTAAAATGGCCAGAGATCTGTGGAATGAAGACTTACCAATCCCATTTCTGACTCTATGTTTTTTTCACTTGCAAGAATGGAATTTACCTAATAAATTTGGAGCTGGTCCAAAACAAAAGAGGTTGCTTTTTGTACTCATATCTAAGACCTATAATATTTTGGCTGCTCATTCCTAGTAAAAATCAGGGGACAGCAATCACATATCTTGCTATTACACATGCATAATTTACCTTAGGAAAGATAAGAGTGGGTGGGACTTATTTTTATCTTCACATGGCAACAAAAGCCCTTGCACCCACGCTGCCAATGCAATTTACTGAGAATTAAAGGGATTTTGATTTTTTGGGAAGGGAGAGGAGTCAGTAAGGCAGAAATGCTTGAAAGATGAAGTGATCCTTACTTCTAATCAGAAGAATTTAGACTCTCCAGACCCTATCATGGAGCAAGCTAGAGAATTTGTTCCTATCTGTGAAGAACATTAGAAGAAGGGTATGAACTTGAAATGTGCACAGAGGAATCAAAACTGCCTTTATACTGTGTGGTACTGGGTGTAGCCTATTGATTGCTCTGGAATGGTTGTTACAGCCAACACGTGCCAGAGTGTGAGTTATTGTGACTGTGTCTTATCTTGACTTCAGCTGCACGGGGAGGAAGGAAAATAGGTCAGCAAAAGACAGCTCAGATGTGTGTGATATATTCAAAAGGGTGACAGCATCCTTCTGAGACCACCCTTTTTATCACCTGATATGCCTTTTCTGGACTCATAGAATAATTTATCTTGGAAGAGATCTCTGCAGATCCTCTAGCTTCACCTCCCAGTCAAAGCAGGATCAACTACTCAGTGGAAATCTAAGAGGTAATTTCCAATGTAAAGGATTTAAAGTACTGCTGAAAATCTGAGTTTCTTGGTTTGTTTTCAGTAGTAATGCAGCTCTTTGGGATTATTATTTTGGATTATGAGGTGCTGTTAGTAAGACAGATGCTCAGCATTTACATACCTTGGGCATGGACACCTAAAGATCCTGTATAGGACTTTTAGGAAGGTTTCTGTTTTGACCCAGCTGACCCAGCTATCTCTATTAATAGAGATGTATAATTAAGAGCAACAGCATAACCTTCATTTTTATGGCAAGACAGGGAGGCACATACTGACTGTTTTTCAAAATATCATCTTTTCTTAGGTTCCATGGTTTTAATCAGATCAAATGCACAGCATGAACCCTACATTCAGGGACTCTGAGTTCTGGTCTGCTAGGAGTTTGCACATACAGGAACATGAAAAATAAACACTCAGTGGACTGGAGTCCTCCATATTAGAGCTTTGCTTTCAGTTAGGTTTGAATTCCAGTTTTAGAGAAGGATGAGAAAGGTGCTTCATATGCTATTGAGTCAGTTCACCCTGTTTACACCTGAATTCAAAGAAATTACAAATACAGTGCTTAAAAACATTACTTCAACACCTGTTTTACCCATAGATGCTCACACAATGTCTAACTGTGATCTGACAGAGGTGTAAAGGCCTGAGCATGTACGCTTGTAAGGAGGGAGGGGAACCAACCTGGTCTAAGTGAAGTAAGAGAGAGACCAACGTCTGGATGGACACTGAAATCCAGGACCTGAACCCTGCTTTAACCAACACAGGACATCCAAGGTTTGTTACAGCTTGAAGTACTTTGAATCCAAGCAATTGATGCAATCACTGGTGTCTGCTTGATACCCAGCATTGACCTTTCCCACCCTGCTGTGCTGTATCCGAGACATCAATCTTTGTTTAACAGATGCTGCTCACAAATTTTATGTGTCTTCATGGTCAATGTGTGATGCCTTCCTGGCCCTGAGCTGCCGGAAGGCACATTTCTCTCCATGGCTGGGTTCCCATTTAACAGTCGGGTCACCAGGAGCAGAGAGGACCTGTCTGGAGGGAAGAGTGGCTGGTGGCCCACGTGGACAATAACAGAGTGTCCCAGTAAAGAACGACTTGACCTCCAGACCTGAATGATCCATACAGGCAAATTGTGTAAAGACACTCCAAAACACCAGCTGATGTAATCCTGCACGTTTGGATTTTTTTGGATAACATTAAAGTCATGGGCAGAATTACTATGTAACAAAAAACAAATGATTTTTTTCTTCTCCTAGAAATGCATCATTTAACTTCCTTAGAGGAATCTAGAATTGCTTTCCCTGAAACACACGGATTGAAGCACATCTATTTAGTATGGTTTGCTTAACATGTTCTGAGAGAAATATAATTAAATTTCATGAATAAGGTCCTTCCACTTGCATGCATGCCTTGAATTCAGAAATTCAAAGTCAGTGAGCATCTCTAATAGAAACAGCAGTCTTTATAAGGAGTTGCACAATATATAGTAGCTTTCTGATTTGTTTAAAAAGAAGGGTTACATTTTTCATTCCAGTGTCAACCTTGCTTTCTGCCTTATAGCTCTAATACACACGATTAATAATTTTATTCTGCAAATAATAGCATGATGATTTATCCTACAAAGTATCTGTTGTCTCCATAAAGCAGAATTGAATCAAACAGGATCCCAAGCCTCCTGTTATTCCTCACCATAAATGTGGCATTAATTTGTCCTCCAATTGCCCTCAGTGCTGCTTGTACAGGGTAGCCTGTGCCGTACTACTGTGGTAATATTCATGAATATATTTGTGAAATGGCTAAAGCTGTGCCACTTGATGGGAAAGGAGAGAGGGCAGACACCAGGACAGCTGTAGGACTTCCCTAGTGCTGTACACGGGCCAGACCCCAAGACGGAGCAGGAAGGGTGATGGTCACATGTGTGGGAAAACTGAAATTTCTGCTTGTGGGAAAATGTTTCCAAAGCTGGGAGAACTTGGAAAGGCAGAGGTTTGTGTTTGCCATAGGCAAGTCTGTAGGTCATAGGCATATTGATGTTCTTCCGGCATTCCTCTCCTTTTCCATTTTTCTTTGTATCTCTCTCCTTGCTGTCTTTCTACATAAACATCTACATATGTCAGGGACCTCTTAAAGGTTAAAGCAGTCTATGCTGTATTTATTCCACCTGCCCAGTGCTACTTGAAATGTAAGATTTTCTGCCTCCAGCCCAGAATTTTTCTTCCACCAAATAACCCAGGGAGAAAATGGACTCAGGGTATCTGAGCAGGGGACTAAACAAAAGTCTTTGACTAAAATACTTTGAAATGATCAACAGAATTGTATAACCAAGAACTTCCCTATAGGCAGGAAAACCACTGTGGCTTCATATAAACTGTAACTACTATTCATATTTCATTTTCCTTCCTATTTGCACCCTGCAACCTTTTAAGGTCTGATTTAATTGCTGGAAAGCAAATGTAAGAGAAGTTATTTCACAACATTAGAGCAGAAATACCAGAATATAGTCTTATAAGCATAACAGCAACCTACAATTGGAAGCATTGTGTAGGAATATTAACCCCAAATTTCTGTTAGGAGCATTTTGAAGAATGTGCAGCAAGTTCAATCCCTGTGAGGGCCCATCACCAAGAGTTGGACTTGGTGACCGTTGTGGGTTCCTTCCATCTCAGAATATCCTGTGATATGGAAGTGTGACAAATGTGGTTCTTGCTGTAATAACAACTCTGTCAAGCTGGACTCAATGCAGTGTCACTCTGTCCTTAAGACTCTCATATAAACCTGAAAGACCATTTTTTAAATTTTTGCCATGCAGCACTAATGAAATCAATGGCGTAAATAACCCATAATTTTCTGTAGGACTTTAGTCTTTATTAAAAACAAGGTTAATTACAGTGATGAGTTTTTAATATGTTGCTGTTTACCTTCATTTACAATGTCAAGGTCTGGGACTCTGCTGGTCAATTAAATTGCATCTTCAAATCTGTGGCAGTTTCTTGATTGACTCATTAGAGGTTAGGAGCAGGTGTTTGTTTGCGTAGGTTTTTCTTTCTTTTACAAACTTCAGCAGATCCAAATTCCATGGCCAGACAAGAAATTTTTGTTGGTTCATTTGGGGCTGCGACCCTTGGATGTGGCGGGTGGGGAAGAGCAGGGACTCAGCTCTCACAATTGTATGGATCTGTAGTATTTCTAATTACAATATATATAATATATAATATATAATATATAATATAATATATAATATATAATATATAATATATAATATATAATATATAATATATATTTGTTTCAGTTACTCCACTTTACACTGTAGCAATCAAATGCAGAATGTGATCCGTGAACATCAATATAAGTTGGTCTATAAATAGTTCACCTTAAGCAAGTGCAAGGAACTAAAGGTAGTGACAGTCTCTCGCTCTGTTCCAGATGATGGAAATCCCAGCTGATAAATTTTTACATTATATACTCACTGTTTATGTGTGTGTGTGTAGGTCACTCATATGATACATGTTAAATAGACAACTTATATATTATCCTTGGCTTCAGGACCTACCTTGCTCCATTTGATTTACAAAGAATTTGCATTGCTACCTTTGGTCACAGTGACATTAGACACCTTCACAGGTCTGCAAGGGGAAATGTGAATTACTCTCATTATGTCTGAGTGACTGGGAGATATTTGCACTGCATTTTACATAATGCCAGATGATCAATGCTACCACTGTCCTCCAGCAAAGACACAGCATAGGAGTAAGAACCAAAGTGTCCAAATTTATTCCCAGCTCAAAGGGCTTGGGAACTGTTAATACTCCCCTCACTTCTCCTCCAACAACATCACAAGACTGACCTTTCATATATCAGGTGGTTAATCACATAATTGTTTAAGTTGGAAAAGACCTTTAAGATCATCAAGTTCAGCCATTAACTCAGCACTGCCATGTCCACCACTAAACCATGTCCCCAGGAGCCACATCTACACCTACACACAACTACACATCTTTTAAATACTTCTAGGGATGGTCCTTAGGGCTGTCGTTCCAGTGCTTGAAAACCCTTTTGGTGAAGATTTTTTTTCTAATATCCAATGCAAACTGCAGTTCTGCTGACACCCCTTCTTACTTCTCCAAAACCTGAAAATTCAAGCACTTCATGATGTCTTTTCTCAATACAGCATCCAACCGTTGCATTGTCCACCAGTCCTCCTGTGTTCACAAACAGCAGGTCCGGAGGGGCATTTCCATGGGTTGCCTCCCTTGCCAGCTATGTCAGGAATTTCTCTTCCATACACTCTGGGAACCTTCTGGACTGTTTGCTCCCTGCTATGTTGTATTTCCAGCAGACCTCTGGCAAGTTGAAGTTTGCCATGAGAACAAGCGCAAGCAGCTGTGAGGCTTCTCCTGGCTGCTTATAGAATATTTCATCTCCCTCTTCATCCTGGTAAGGTGGTCTGTGGCAGAATCCTTCTGTGATATCTGCCTTGTGATCATCACCATCATCAAGCCCTAGACAGTCAAAACAGTCCCTAACATACAGGGCTAACCCATCACTCTCCTTCCTTGCCTGTCCCTTCTGAAGAGTTTACAGCCATCCATCGCAGCTCTCCAGTTGTGTGAGTCATCCCAACATGTTTCCATGATGGCAGCTATATCACAGTTTTCCTGCTGCACAATGGCTCCCAGCTCCTCCTGTTCACTGCCTGTGTGTGGTGTAGATGCACTTCATTGGGCTATTGAGCACACCACCTTTTTGGGGGAGAAGCCCTAATTTGTATGTGACTGTTCTCGGCTGCTTCAGTGTTTTCTAACATTGATAACCCCACAGCTTAATATGTATTTAAGAAATGAAACACTGATCTTGGTTGACTTCGGGTTTTTTGAAAGAAAAAAATCATTCTCATTTAGTCACAGGATGCTGGGAGCTGGGGTTTGTGGGAGAATGCTGGTACACTGGTGACATAATCAGAAAATCCAACAGAGCTTCCAGCACTGTAGCATTTCTCTCAGCTTTCCTCAGCTCTGGGCATAAATACTCAGCTCTGAGCCTGAAACCACAGGCCTGGGGCTTTCTTCAGCTGTCTGCAGCACAAGGGCTGGTGCCCAGAGGTCAGCCTCCCCCTCTACCTTGCAGCTGCAATTAGGGAAAGCATCAGCTGTGGGAAGGCACCTACCTGGAGAAAAAGACACCAGTGATCTACCCTTTCCACATTCCTTTGCACAGCTGCCGACAGCCAGTGACAGTATGGTCCACTGGTCATAGGCATTACCCAATTGCAGAAGGTTGTATGTTATGAAACAAAAAGGTTTTAATTACAAACCTTGTTGTGGGCTAACCCTGACAGGCAGCTAAGCACCACAGAGCTGTTCACTCCCTGCCTCCAAACCTAAGTCCCAGCAGGAAGGAAGAGAAAGAAGAGGAAGAGGAAAAGTGAGAAAACTTGTGGGTAAAGATAAAAAAAACCCAAACAAAAAAGCAAAAAACAAGAAGAGAAGAAATGGAAGAAGAAAGCAAGCAAAACCGGTGATACAAAATGTCTGGCAAATTCCTGAGCAAAGCGTAAGTAACCTCCCTAAATCTCATGGAAGCTGCCTGGTTATGTCCCCTCCCAACCTATTGTTCAGCCCCAATCTATTCACCAAGGGTGGGGAGCAGAGTAAGGAACAGAAAGGCCCTGTTCAGCAACAGGTAAAGCACTGGTCTGTTACTGGCACTGTTTTGGTCATAAATCTGAATCACAGCACCATACAAGCTCTTATGAAGAAAACTGACTCCAACCTAGTTAGACCCCGTACAATCCCCTGTCTTTGAAAAGAAAAGGTTAATCCAGGACTGCTGTTAGGAAATGCTATCAACGACTTTAATAGAATTTAGTACCTGCTCCCTACTTTTTTTCATTTGTATAGCTCCTCTGAGCTGCAGGAAAGGATTTGAATAAAAGAAAAGGCAAAGTAAACCCTCATCCTCCTGGGACAAAATGTTCCTGCTGGTTTCCTACAATTTTACTTCAAAGCAAGAATATCGGGAACAGCTAGCACTGAGTATTATGAACCATGGGTGTACTTAATGTTATTCAACAGAAAATGTGTCAGGAGAAAGTAAACCAGGAATATCAGTTACAGTTGTGCTGGGAAGGGTGAGTCAGATGGGTACTCACTGCAATACATCACTCTCTGAACCCTTGCAGGGAGGCTTAAGAAGTGCACACATCACTCCTCACTCTGTTGTGATTAAACATGAGCTGGTACTGTTGCTTTTTGGTGCCATTGGGTCATATTTCCCTGGAAATCCAGAGTCTCTGGCAGCAACACTTGAGTTTGGAGGGACACCTGTGTTTCTTATTACTTGCCAAGGTAAGCATTGCATTTGCAGAGTCTCATCTTGATCTTGACTTGAGACAAGGCTGCCTGATTTGGGAGCAGGTGGGCTCTTTGTTGGTACTATTTTAGTTGTGTGGGATCTTCTTCAGCAAGTCAATTCCCAGGATCTTTTTGTAAGCTGTCATTGAATGGTTTTAAAGGACGGAGGTGGGGTGGAGGAGATACGTGAATGGTGCTTTGGATTTTATAAATGTGTGCTGAACACGTGTGTGTGTAGGATATGTACTGTATGATGTGGGGGCAATACTCTCCATGGACCTTACACAAACTGATGACCCATGATCACAGAATATGCCGAAGTTGGAAGGGAGCCACAAGGACCACTGAGTCCAACTCCTGGCCCAGCACAGCACCACCAAGAGTCACACTGTGTGCCTGAGAGCATTGCCCAAAGGCTTCTTGAACTGTCAGGCTTGGTGCTGTGACCCCTTCCTCGGGGAGCCTGGGTGCCCAACCAACCTCTGGGTGAAGAAATGTTTTCTGATATCCAAACTAATCCTCCTCTGTCACAACTTTAGGCCCTTCCCAGCCACAGGACTCACCCCTTCAGGTTTCACTTATGGCAATGATATCCAATTGCTAAGACTGGGACAAAGTCTCAAGCTCCTCTTGTTTGCTCCTTGTGCTGCCTCATTAGTGTAGAAACATTTCAGGTGTGGTACCTTGTAGCCAAGACCTCTTAAAGCAGATTGAGGGATCCCATTAATGTTCATTTCCCCAAGTTCTGGCACATCACCCTGGCACATTTCCCTTTTATTTTGTTTCTTGTTTTCGTGAGTCCTTTTACTCAGAGTCTGAATTAGGAAGCAAGAGATGCCGTTTTTTTCTCTTTGGTCTTAGATGTTTATTATATCTTATCTATAACATAGCTACAAAGAGGCTGCCTTCTAAGTTAACGAGGTGAAAATGGCTTTGAGTTTCAACTTCCAAGGTTATTTAAGGCCTAATTTAACCAGTTAAGAATTGCCAAGTAATACGTTTGTACTTATAATCCAGTAACTAACTATTCATGTCCCGCACTGCGCATTTTTTGAACCAATACTAGAAACCTCAGATTTGTGAAGAAGAAAGAAGAAGCAAAAAACCCATGCCCAAAATCCTCCATATTGTTACACTTATACTACTATAGCCCATAAACCTAAATTCTACATTTCTACATATTCCACCCAGTGACATAACTTTAATTACACAGCAACAACCTCAGTGTTATCACACAATCTAGGAAGTCTAAGGTCAAATGTAGTGTGCTTTTGAAGTTCATTGCCTGTCAGCACTGAAAGATTAAAATTCTCTGAACCCAGGGTTCCAACATCATCCCAGCACTCACCATGGCAAGCCTGCTATTTTCCCTTTCCCCCTTCCAAGCTAGTTTAAAGCTCTATCAACAAGCCCCATTAGCTCCTGTGCTAGACCCTTTTCCCCTCTGAAAAAGACGCATCCCATCAGGTGTCAATAAACCAGGTGTTGAGCAGATCCTCCCATGGTCAACAACCCCAAAATTTTTCTGCTGTCACCAGCCTTGGAGCCATGCATTGACTTGATGGATCTGCCTATTCCTATAAATATCATTTTTTGTTACTGGAAGAATTGAGGAAATCACTACCTGTGTTCCTGATCCTTGTACCAATCATCCCAGGGCCCTGAAGTCTCTTTTGATTGCCCTTGGACTTCCCTTTGTTATTTCATTGCTGCCAGTTTGAGCAGCCAATAGCAGATATTAATCAGAGAAATTGGAGAGTTTTCCAGTAGGTCCCTTTTCGGCAGCCCTGGGAGACAGCACACTTCCCTGTGAGTGAGGTCCAGTCTGCATACTGGATTCCTCTTAGAAGGGAGGCTCTTATTACAAGCACCCTTATTTTCCTCTTAACAGAGGAGGTTTTGATGTGTGTTACAGGTGGTGTTGCTTTAGGGGGCTCCACTATCCCAGAAGGACCTTTGCTCACCTCATCAGTTGTCTGGCCTTCTAGTTCCAGAGCCTCACAACTGTCCTACTTGTCAAATTCTGAGAAGGAGGAACAACCTTCTTCCTGGTTTGTGCAGTGACCTGCTTCCAGCCTTTATCTTCATCAGACCCTTGGCTAACAGCCCTTTAACTCCCCTGCAGGGTTCTGAGTCCATGATGAAGACGCTACAGATGTTCTTCTTCATGGCATTCTTTGAAACTCATTCTTTTTGATAACAATAAGCAGAGATAAAAATAGCAATTATACCACAGAGAAGCCTGTGTTTTAGAGCATGTCCTCAAAAGGAGCAAACCTGATCGAGGAGACTGAATCCCTCATAAATGACGGGAAGCTACACTGACTGAATTTATACACACTTGTGCTCTGCCCCATTCTTTATAGACTGCAAGCCCACAGCTAGGGACTCTCACCAGAACCAGTCTCTTCAAGGATCTTCTCACAACAAAGAGAGAGATGGTATTTCTTGCTTTTCTTAGAGGAAAAGTGTTTCCCTTATATAGACAGTAAAGGATTGCTATACCTGTCTCTCTAAAGAGCATAGAAAATTTTATTGTACTAAAAAGTCTTTCCTTTAGTAAACAATTCCAGAATTATTAAACCCTTCAAGGGCTCTCATGGCAAGATTTCTCTTACCACACAGGTAGTATGGGAGGTGCCAGAAGCAGATGTGAAAGTTGCAGAGAAGAATCAATGTTTAGTACAGAAGGTAGAAAAAGACAGTGATGAGAATAAATGAAAATAAATTTGTCTCAACAAACATTTGTCAAGAGCCTAATTTCTGTGGTATGGACCAAAATTACTGCTGACATTTTCTGTATTGAAGTTTCTTCTGATTTGCTCAAAGTCTCCATCTGCACTCTGACTCATCCATTTATTCCTGGACTGAGTATGTAAGACAGACCTCCACAGCCGCAGGACCCTGGCATCCTTCTGCAAAATGCTCCACCTAGGAAGGGCTGAGGCAGATGGGTACATACAGACCTGGGGCTGTTTGCCACTGTATAAGAAAAGGCCTGACTGAGAAAAATCAGCTTTGTATCCCAATCCTTCCTTCTGGCATTTCTCTTTCCCTAATGTGAAGTGTTGTTTAAACTTTGTTCTGAATGGTTAAAACAGTGATTATGTCTCATCTCTTTTTTTTCCTGGCTGGATTTATAGGCAATACAGGTTGGCATAGCCCTATTGAAATCAGAGGAACTATCCCAATTTCCCCCAAACGATGCAGATCTGGGGTTTAAAATGCATATTCAGAATGAAAGAATCCTGTAAAGAAAGTAGCTGTGGGTAATGAGGCAAGGATTTCAGCTAGAGATTTCAGAAGTGTATTTATGAGCCTTAGAGCCACATTTCTCATAGCTAGGGAAATAATATCTGTTCTGTTACTTGTTTAATAAAATTATACTCTGTTTCAGGAGAATTAGCAAGTCACAGTGCATTTAGAAACTGCTACATTGGTGTTTTGTAAAGTTGATAAAAGGATAGCATATTTGGCACATTCAGTGGTCCAAAATTTGTGCTGTGTTTGTCTTTGGAAAATATTCTATCACCTGTCCTTCTCTGCAGACAATCATTGCCCATCAGTGTGAATAATTTGTTTTGCTCTGGAAAATTTCAGCCCCTGGTAGGATTGACTAAGAGGAATTGTTGTTTCAGCAATAATCTCTGTTGATGTGCTGTGTATTAAGCAATAAGCGGCTGTTGAAATTGATTAATCGTTGAAGTGGAGATGAGATTTTAAGGCAATTTCAAATTCTGTTCATTGCACTCATATTTTTTTATTAAATATCCCCTTGTTGTGCTGTTATGTACAAGATGAATAGAACTTTTTTTTAATAAGCCTTCCCAGTGTCATACATTACTTTCTAAACATTTGGGATGTTTGAAAATCCCAGATATCAGCAGCTCGATTTCCAAGCCTTCACCAAGGAAGAAGAAATTGATGACCTTGTCTTTTAAAACATATTTGTCTGTGGCTTTTTGTATGACAGCAGACTCCTTTTTCCACTTTGATATATGTAGGACAAGGAGAATCGCCAGAGCAGGTCTGACCCAAGGTTGATGAAGGCCAGTCTTCTGCAGCTGGCAGCAGACAGCACCAGCTGCTTCAAAAGAGCAGACAAGAAGTTCCACAGCTAGTGGCAATTCAAAAATTAACCTTTGAGAAATTTTCTCCCAGCTTCCATGGGTGGAAAATTTATTTACGCTTGAAGGCAAGAAGGTTTGCAGGTCTTGCTTTTCTTTTTTTTCTTATTTTCTTCCCTTTTTCTTTAGGGTTTGCTACTATAATTCTTCCCATTCTTGACACTTGTATAAAATCTCGGATCTTTTTGATTGCTGTGAAGCTCTTGGCCTTGATGATATACTGTGCCAAAGACAGGTGAATTGAAATTGGTGTGAAACACTGTGTCCTTGTATCAGTACAAAATGTCACTTTCCAGTCTCAGCAAGTCTATTGTGTTTCTATCAGTTTGTGTTATCTGTGCCTGCTTAGTTGCAAGTTTTAGGGCACAGTGGTTTGTTGTTTACTTACTGTTATCCCCGTCCCCTTTTTACCTCTCAGGTCCTTAGAGTGCAAGTTCTTCAAAGCAGCTGGTCTTTATACAGCTTTGATACAGCACTCAGTTCACTGTGGACATCAGCTATTTGCAAAAGAAAAATATGCATCAAAATATAGGGGAAGTGAACATTATTTACATATTCTGACTCTTATTTGACTAAACGTGAGCAGAACAACAAAAAACCCAAACAAAATTAACACCTCTGCGAATGAAATGTGTTAACCATGTCACTTGCTAACAGTGGATACCAAGGTACAAGGTCTTCAGATCCACCAAAGACTTGAGGTACCTGGGGGAGTCATGAGGCTGAAGTGTTTTGATGGCCATATGTCTTGTGTCAGACCTCTGCTTCCCCACTTTGCTGGGGTTTCTTATTTGTAATGTGAATGATCATGAAAATGATATCATCTTAAACTCGGTGAGAGTATTTTATGCTGTCAGAGTCCTTCCACTGGGTCTCCTGGAGCTGCTCCTGTTTGTGCTATGCAAGGTGAGAAATGGGGCACAGAAGTGCTGTGTTGGCTGGGGAACGAGCTGCTTCCCTGCTGCTCCTTATGGCTGATTTCTGAACTGTCCAAATTTCAAGACTCTAAGAACACCTAAACTTGACATCAGTTTATACTTTCACTCAGAGCCTTTCTGAAGAATTTGACTTAAAAGGAACAGGTTTCGCGTTAAGACAAAACTGAGTCTACCTTTATTATGTCTTTGTAGGAGATAAGGTAGGTTTGCAGAAGAGACTGCATAGAAAAGTGTGGGTTTCTTTTGTTTTTGTTTAACTCCTGATCAGGAGTGGAACCGGAAAGATCTATTGGGAGAGATTAAAAAGTTCAAGCTCAGCATTAAGTGAAGGATTTTACTGTTCTAACTTGCTATTTCTCTTGGTAAAGAGATACATTTTGATTATTGCATGGTACTTTCCTCAGAAGGTGTTCTACAGGACATCTAGAGTGGATGGAGAGAGCTATGGGTGATAAAGACCAATCTCTAAACCTGATGGAAACTTAACTTTATATCTGTGGCCATTATAAACTCAATGCTCAAGTCTCTGTGCATCTGAAAAGATTTCTGACTGCCTCTACAGTTCAGGAAGGAACCTGCATCCTAAAGCAACTTCTTTTTATGCAGAGAGTCTTCATAACAACTTTTACAGCACAGCTTGTCACTGTGTTTAGTTTTGCTGCAGTCCTAATTCTCATGTGAATGTGTCTTGCACAATAAATAAATATAATGTCTGTCTGTGTGTGTGATGGAGAGGGATCTGGGTCTCATCATACTTGTGAATTTGTGTGTGAGATTATAGAGTCACATCAGGGCAATCATGTTCTAGCTGATCTTTAAAGCCAGCTCTAGGGCTGTATTAAAATTCAAGGTAAAGCAATGCCAGCCTTTTCACTACATGTAATCCGATGTGATGTGAAGTACGGGCACAGTCCTGTAGAAATGGAGTAGCTGAGGTTGTTTCCATTCACTGTTGGCAACATGGCAGTGATTTATACCAGCTGAAATCAGACTGGGTGACACACCTCACAGAAACATGGCATTTCTGGTTTCAAAATGTGGTGGGCGTTTTTTGTGTTTGTGCCACATTTTGCTGCTTTCAGAGTGCTACTTTGTCAAACAATAGGCATTTCAGTGCTGGTTTATCAAGTCTTCACAGATTTGTGCTAATCAGTATTTGTCAGAAAGCAACATATTTTATTTTCAGCCCTGGCAAATAATTCAATTGGAAAAAGAAATCATTCCATTGCCATAGTTTATCTGCATGATATATATCATCAGTGCACAGTAGTGGTATCTCAAGAGACGTCAAATGCAGAACCTGTGCTAAGAAGAAAATATGAGAGCTAAATTTTCTTGAAAGTTACTCTTAGTTTTTTTCTTATTTCCATTCTCCGATGAGGGCAGTAGCCTTTCTCTCCACATACCTGTGGGCTTTATGTGTGCTGGTCTTGCTGGAGGTACCTGTGCTGCAAGCACTTTCTGTTCAGGCAGAGATTTGTGTAAGTCTTGGGCACCAGTCAGCCCTTCCAGCAATTCAACAAAATTGGAATTCCGGATGGCAGCACAAAGAAGCATAGGTGAGGCCAGCACTCACAAAGAGAGCGGAGGTATTTTGCTGGATGTCATTAACATTTTCAACCTTTTGTATGATGACAGAGTTCTGCCCTCCAAATCTGCTCTTGAATGGTTCAAGCAACAGGTGCAATTTCAGATGAATCAGATGATGGGATTAGAACCATTAAATTTCACAGAAAAGATTTGCTTCATATTCCAGATTTTTCTAAGCCTGGAGGAACCAAAAAGAGGCAAGTAGTGCTTACACGGAGGAGCAATGTTGTATTGATTAGGAAAATTTCTATATCCCAGGCCTATTTAATTTTCTTTGGCTTCTCTGTTTTATACTGTTAGGTTCTGCACAGTGCTTTATCAATTTCCTTGGCAGAGCTCTCTCATTTATGGTTATCTGACTCTGCTTCATTTTTATGCCCGTATCGTGGGTTTATTGAATTGGAAAGTTGACTACAAGCCATCCAGGGAGGCTGTCAGCAGTAGAATATCACATTACTGAAGTGAACAGAAATTCAGCTCCTGTACATTTTGATGCTATTTGTTGAACTAAACAGAAACATCCTGAGATATTTCCCAGAAGGAGACAATTTTTCACTCAGATATGGTCATGCTATCAACAGGCAACTGGCCACTGCTAAAATAATGCCCTCAGCATCGTATAAACTCACATAAAACACGAGTTAAGGGTGTGCGAAGCAGCCGGAATATGGCACAGCTCAATGTAGTTTATGCCCTGGTCCAAATCTGGCTCTGCTCATGAAAGGGAACATCACTGTGAACATTATGGATGGATTCTGGGATCTTGGATGAACCACAGGCTAAAGGTGTAACTAACAACAATTAACCCCAAACTGCAACCTAAAGTCTTATCCCGTTTTCAAATTCTCCGTGGGACCTATGCTCCAAAAAGTCATTGCATCATAACTAAAAACATTTGTGTTCAATCTTGGCTTCTGACTACAAATCTGAGCTGAACAAAGAGCTATAAAAGCTTAACTGAAGCAGCCCTCCCTCTTTCAGAATCATTGCTCAGTTTGGATATTACGTATTGGTGCAAAATTTCCTAATTTCATGACTGGAGGAAAAGCTGTCTCTCTTTTTATAGAGAGGGATCCACCTTCTAACCAGAAAGCAGCACAGTATATTAAACTGACATTGATTTTGCAGACAGTATTACCTTCATGTAGTTAAAAAAACCAGTCACGCTTTTATCATGAGAATAAGCTGGTGCTGTACATGACATTAAATAACACTTCCTGGATGGAACAGTTAGAGAGGTGGAGAAGCTAATAGCAATGTAAGTTCTTTGTTTGGTGCAAAATCAGTTTACTGTATTGACAGACACATAAAGAAACAGGCTGCAGGGTGGTGAAAAGGTAGTCAGGTAGACTGGTATTAGAATATATAACTAGGAATAATGAGATAAGTTAAACAGAGAGACCCTCATAACATGAACATCTTGCACTGCAAAATAGTCTCCCCTAGGACAAGAAGGAACAGTTGTCGCTCGCGAGCAGGGTCCGGACGAACGACAGGACGACTTGTTATGATATGAAGCCGACACTTTATTCACTTACAGGTTCACTTATATACCTTAGCACGCTGGACTGGCATAAAGTCATTGGTTCACTGACCAGCCACCCCTCAAAGGGATTGGCCGGATCCCAATAACACTTACTCCAGATATTTTCTCTTTCTGTATCAATAACAATTCTATAGTTTACAAAACTCTCCCAGCTGTTCTGCCACAGTCCGTGAGAAAGCCCTGCTTTCTCACAGACACTGGCAGAAAGCTGAGATATCTCCCTGCTGCATGCTTTCCGTATCCACAAACAGTTAGCTTTTTAAATGAGTCATTTAATATGATCAGAAAAAAAGTTGGAAAATATGCTGTAGGGAACAGTCCTGGAGACGGACTACTAGAAATTACTTTTCATTGCCTGTGATTATCTGCAGTGACATTTTTTTCCTCATATTCAAAATGTGGAAGTAAGGTAAATGGAGGGTGTGCCTTTCAGTTACTCAGTTGCACAAGCTGAAAAAAATGAGGTTTGATTTCTTAATGACATTACTTATGTGAAGAGCACTGACCTTTTCTTTAAAAAGAACAGGAGGCACACTTATAAACTGAAAAGACAAGGAATTGCCAGCATGTGAGTTTAAGCTCAGGTAGGAAGATCAAACACTGAATTCCAGTGCAATGACAGGAAGACCCCTCAGACACCTCCAGCAGTAATGTATGTTTAATCAAGGGGGAACAATTTTTTTTCTTGTACAAGTGCTTGGAATTTCTAATTAATTAGTACAATATTTATTAAAATTGTGGCTAAGGAGTTTGCTTTGTCATTCTTTTTATTCTCTTCCTACTCTCAAGTATTCAGAGAGGCAACTACTTTTTTTTAGATGGTTTGGGTTTCTATTAAATGTTACATATCTCTGATAATGAAGAGTCATTTGTGCATGTGAACAGAATAAATTACACTTCTACCCACCTGACAGAGTCTGTTAGGCTGATAGAATGGTCTACATGGTGGAAATATACTTGATACTTCAGGTTTTTAGTGATTTAAATGCACAGGGATGTTTCTGCTCCTGAAATAAGTGGAATAGTTATTAACTTCAGTTGGCACAGCTTTAGACCTTAAGTCAGGAGAAAGAAACTTAATTCTTCTCCTTTCCCCCGTCACTTTGTGAGAGACTTCAAATTGCTTCGTTGAAAATTTCCTGTTTCTACTGACTCCTATAGATTAAACTCAACAGAAGAAAATGGGACTGAGATATGACCCAAGCAGAAGTCCCCTTACTCACCTGGAAATTAAAATAGTTTTTCAATCCACTCAACAGCTGCCTTACAGTCTTTACCCTGTGGTTGCTCAGTACACTGTCACACAGTAACAGGCAAAGTGATCCAAGAGTGCTGTAGGAGCTCTGGTCTAGAGGGGGAAATGGGCCCACAGGACCCCTGAGGAAAGCAAATTGTGCTTAGTATCCACTCATTCCTGCTTTGCACTTAGTGAGAAAGAGTGCTGGGCTGTGTGAATTCAGGTTTGACAACTCAGTGACCAGTAACAGCAATAAAGTGTTCCCTCATTGATTTTGGCTTCAGGACCAGATAAGCAGTGTGCCAGACACAGTAGTCAGGTGCCTTCTCTTGCCTGTTAGACACTGCAAGACAAAGGAGCTTTAGTGTGTGCACAGATGTCTATGTATGAATGTCCACATATACACAAATACATACAATTACTAGTTTATCTGCTCGCATACTTAAGGCTTATGAAATAGAAGGCAGATGTCACAGACAGATCAAAAATATTTAACTAGCAAAGCTTTATCAATGTCCATTATCTCTGGATAAAGAAGATGATTGAGATTTAATGCTCTTCTCTTCCTAAGCCTGTGTGTATGGTGGAGACCAATACTGTTCACATTATTGAAGAGAGGTCCTGCTCAAGCACAGGTGTGACTGTTTATGAGAGAAATGGGTAGTCAGCTAGGGACTG
Organism: Dicrurus megarhynchus; assembly: GCA_013399195.1. Taxonomy (NCBI): domain Eukaryota; kingdom Metazoa; phylum Chordata; class Aves; order Passeriformes; family Dicruridae; genus Dicrurus; species Dicrurus megarhynchus. The sequence continues at coordinate 426,565 of VXAD01013538.1, forward strand.
CTCTAGGGTTGAACAACCTGCTTTTGTGCCAGTCAATGCTCTGCTGCATGACCCTTCTGTCCATTAGCTTGCAATGTCTTTGGAGCCAAAGTTAATCTGTCTGGTATATCAGAGACACTTCCCATCTGGGAAGCTCACTGGGGGCCTCTCTGCTTCTGGGCTGCCAACAGCACTAAGAACCCTTCAAATGGCATAAACTGAAATGTTACTCAGACACGTCAGGAGATTAAATTCCTCTTACACTGCTAATCCTCTGGGGTTTTAGGGATGACCAAGTGCTATTGCCTTATCTTGCCACCTATAAAAATGTTCACGTGACTGAGAGGCACCAGATGTGTGAGGAAGCTGGGCAGTGTTGGCCTTCTGCCCTCCCTCCTCCCCAGCTCTCAGATAACACTGTCCACAGCCCTTCCCTCTGCTCCCAAAGAAAAACTCCAGGGTCACTATCCCTGCTCCTCCCACCCCACTCCCAGCTCTGGTTTCCACACCTAACTTACTAACCCTTACTTTGCTGCGTGTGCAGATGCAGCCTGGCTCTTACCTTGTATGCTCTGAAACAGGCATGCAGCAAACAAGGGAGCCCTGACATGCAGCCTTGGACAGGAAGCAAGTTGCTATTTATAAGTGCCTACTTTATGTGTATGTATTTCTTCAGAAATATTCTTCAGAAATGTACTCCTTCAAAACCAGTTTGGCAATGTCCAGGTGGTCTTGCTAAAACACACATGGCTCAAAAGGAATCCAAACACGCTGTTGTGGGTATAATGCTTGTGAGCTGCATGCAATTTCTCTCTTCATATGGTTTGATTTGGTCACCACTGTTAGATCACAGAGGATCCTGAAGCATTTCACACGTCATTTATGTCCCCCAAACTTGTTATTCTTATGATAGTCTCCCTTGCATGTCACAAATCCAACTAAAAAATAATTTTTCCTTCTATTTAAGATGTACTTTGTTTCTCCTTTAAAGCAATATGGGAAAAATGCTTACATGCTGTCAGTAAAAGCTGTATGTAAGAAGCTACACCATTTTCTTTCTGTTATTTTCATGTTTGGTTAAAGATAAGCCTAATTGTTTTTTATTTATGAACTTTATTTATAAGGAACACTGATTGGCCAACTGATGGCCTAAGTTTTATTCAGAATTTTATCTGGACATTTGTTACACGGGATCATAATTATGTTTTGCTTCTTCGAGAACTAAGGGACTAATCCTGCTTCAGTTTAAAAAAAAATTATAAACTCATAAAAATTGCAGTCTTGCACAGACGTGCTTGAATACCATTGTAATTCTGCAAGAGATACTTAGAAACAGGATAGGTGATCTCTGTGGATAAAGCATTATCATGCTGCAAGTGAAACTGAATATCCAGAGTCCTCAGTCAGTCTTTTCAGTTTGAATAGGCAATAATCAGGCCGTGAGACTCATCTTGGGGACATATTGCAGGACTGTTTTGAACAGAAAGAACTCTCTGGATTAAAAGAGGCCAGAGATTTGGTCTGTGCACGGACTCTCTCCTGCATCCTAATTTTTAGTGTGGGCATTTTTCTACTACTTTGCTTTGATCATTCTGATTAATCATCCCCACAGTATCTCACCATAGTAAACTAATGGCTTTTCAAGTCCTGATACCCTGGTACATGGTCAGAGCCCCAAAGGGAGGTGAAACATCCCCTTAACAAACCACCCATCTTGTCCCAACATGGGTGAGAGCAGCCTCAACACAAACTGCAGCTAAACCACTCCTGCCTCCCATCCTCCCAGTGCAGCTCTGGCACCTGGAGCCCAGCAGGAGCTGTGCTGGGAGCTTGAGCACCGTGCAGGGAGTGGGCATGTGGGGCTCAGGACTGCAGGAGGGCAGAGGGGATGGGGAGCTGCTGTGCTGTGCAAATCTCCTCCTTTTCTCATTCCTTGGCCCCAAAAGTTTGTGTCTGTCCACATTTGACACTGGAGAGGAGAATGGGGGGGGAATACTCTCTGGTTTCCTCAGTTTAGACCTCATGCAGGTCCTCTTGCCTTAGTATGTGTTGTTTTATAAAATTATCAGGTTCTTTCCTTAAACTCATGTGTAGTTTTTGATTCATTTCAGTTATCAACAGCTGGTAAAAAAGTGATTTCTTGCTGTGTTTCAACTAAATATTTGGATGGTTTAGCTTTTGATTAGAGGTTCATTTTTAAACTTAGTTGTTATCAGCTGTTAAAAAGAAGAACAGCTTTTAAAAGTTTTTTAAAAGTTTTAGCTTTTTCCATGAAAAAGCATTTATATCAGGGGAAGGCATGAGCAGAGTGTGTCTGTTTGCTAAAAAGCTGCTTTGCATCAGACCCCAGGTATATTACACCAGCACGATGTTAGGAAGAGTTTGCAAACCTGTTTATTTTTGTATGAAGCTGTTATCTTTCATAGCACAAGAAGGAAAACAGCAGCCTTGAAAAGACTTTTGTGCTGGACAAACATGAGAGGGTTCTCTGTCAGCCTCCCACTGAGCATGTACGGAGCAGTGGCTGTGACATCAGCCAGGTTTGAGGGATTGTTCCAGATCCCTTTCTGAGACAAACAGCTGTGACTGGTGCCTGAGATAGTGATGGATGAGGCTGCACGGCCCAGCTTGCCCTGTGATGTCCCCTGCTATTGCAGGACTGACTGCCACCACCCCTCAAGGCTGGCTGCTGTGGCAACAAGGCAGAGCCTTCCTGAACTGCTCAGGCAGGTATGTAAAACAAGAATTAAATAACATGAGCTTTCCTCATTTTAACAAAATGGGAATACCAGAGCTATGGGTAGGTAGCTGAATTTTCTTTAACAAAAGGGGTAACACGAAGGGTTTTGCCAGATAAAACCCTTTGCCTCTTTGCTTTTCCCAAGGCTAATCCTGCAATCAAAATAGGGTTCTTCTTCCAGAACCAGTGAGCAAATCTCCTCATACTGTTTTTTCCAGTGAGGAGACAGGGATGAGCTGGTCCTGCTGGATGTGTGTGGGTTGTGGCTGTTTCACTGGTCCCACGGCTACAGGGAGGGTGGGTGACAATCTTGCTGCACTGACCCCTCATGCAGGACACAGCTGAAGGGCCCAGACAGGGTGAGCAGGGCAGTGTGGGGCATTTGGGGTCCTGGTGTGGGAGAGGCACCACTGCTGAGGAAGGTGAGGTGGGACCTGGAAACAGGGACATTTCTGCCCCTCGCTGTCCAGAGGGCTCGGCTGCTCTGGGGAGTTACTCGTGGTCTCTTTCACACATGACACAGGCTGTTTGCTGTGAGATCACCTTCCTACCCAGGGCAAAGCAGCTCACAAACTCCAAAGGCTGCTCCACCACACCCAGGCCATCTAATCCCTGGTGGCGATAACAGATGAGTCCCCAGCAGTTTCATCCTGTAGGATACTGCGTCCCCTGCTGCAGAGGCAGTCACGGGGTTCAGTATGTCTCCAGTGAAGGTGCAAGGAGAAGAAATCTGGATGATTTGTCCCCTCTAGTGAGGGTCTGTCCATTCAGACAGTGATACAACAAGTTGTGCTGGTGGGCCCTATAGGTGGCCAAATCAGGCTGAAACCTGCTAAACAAGCATTGCCATCATCATCGAGAGGGAAAGGTGATACATCCATCTTTTAGCAATGCCTAAAGTTAGGGTGTGGGCCAGTTTTCATCATTTTTGTTTGATGGGGTTTTTTTCCCTTTTCTAATTTAATTTTCAACCATGAAATAGCTTATGGTTCCCAGAGACAGAAATTCTTCCACCTTGAATATTTAACCTGAAATATTAAAATAATCGTCTGGTTTAGCCCCTTTATACCTCAGGCAAAAATGGTTTTAATTTGGTGCCCAACTAATTAGCTTGCTGAGAGATGTTAATAATTAAGCTAATAATTACTACACCTTTGCAATGGACCTTGAGGTAACTTAAATGCAGGTAATTTAAAGATATTCTTTCCCTATTTCAGATGATAAATATGAACCAAAACACATGAAAGTTCTGTAACTATTGACCAGAGGGGAAAAGGGAAAATTGCCATGCTTCAGCATGGCTGACAGAGAAGTTTGGGAAAAAGGACTTTGCTGCCTGGTATAGATCCTTTTTTGAGTTATACTGTTCTTTCAGTTATTGAAAACAAAGCACACCCAACTTCCCACTTTAGCCTCTTCTCCCCAGGTAGTGTTTAGCCAAGAGTGGCCAGCAGGTTTGGGATGTGGATAATTGGCAAAATAAAATAAAAAAATGAATTCTGTTCCAAGTACATAAAACCCCCAAAACTTCAATCAAAAAAAACCAGCGAAAACCAAACTTCTACCAAAAAACTATGTGGTTTTGCTCTTCATCATCCCTTTCTGCATTCAGAGCCACACACACTCTTTTAATGGACCTTTTCCAGCAGAAGGGATGGTGCAACCTTGGAATAACCAATTTTTGCAGGTGGGGACATAGGGACAGAGTCATTAAGTTGCTTCCCTAAACCTCAGTGTGACCCATTCTGTGTGGATGGCAGAGCTGGGCACCAAGTGAACACTGTTTCTGAGAGTTCATCTCTCTCCCCTCCCAGCAACTGGAAGAAAAACACAAAAGTAAAAGGCTTCTTTCCGTTTTGGAGCTGAGGGACTTTCTTTCTGATCCCAGCACTCTGAGGTTACTGCACAGATGTGATTTATGCAGTAATTAAATCTGAAGAATAGAGTTAGGTGCCTAAATGCCTTTTAAAATGGTGTTTAAAAGATGAGTCCTTGAGGCCCAACATTCCGAGGCACTGACTCCCACCAGTCCCCGCAGAGGCCAGGGGAGCGCTTGGTGCTTAAGGCACAGCATGGCCTTGAGCCGGAGAGCTCAGTGCTGTGATCCCAGAGTGGCCTCTCCCACCGCACAGCTATCTATTCCATGCTCATTTGTGCGACTTTGAAGCAGGAAGACATTGTGGGACAGTCCATCCCCTTGCTGAACAGCACCCTGAAAATTATTGCAGTAGGTAGGTCCAGTGAGACTGGCAAAGAAATGCTGTTTTCTTAGGCCTGCCAGTGCCAGCTCCCTGATCACTTGCTGTATTTGGTCTGGCGTTTGTCTGGTGTGACTCATTCCCTGCAGCCCCAGGAAAATGTGCTCTCTATCAGCATTTTAGAGGCTCTATTGCTCAGTGTTAGGAAACAGAAGGAAATTGCTTTCAAATGTGTTTTCACCAAAATGGTGGGCTAAATTTTCTTAAGATGTCAAGCCTGTTAGGAAAAGGGAGGAAAATGGCATACCTGTATGACCGCAAGAGAAGAGGAATTTAATTTGTAGGCAGAGGCTGCAAGGTGGTGAAAACATGTTGTATTCAAAAAGTAACATTTTTCTGTATATGCCAGGGAAAAAGAGATTTCATGCTGGCTCTTTAGTAGCCTGTCTTGCTCCCCACGTATTTCCTGCAAAGAAGTAAGTGGAAAATTTGCTCTTGCCTTTAAAACCAGAACTGTGTATGCTATGGTGACATTATTACCTATATTCTGTTACTCTTTACTTACCCATGCAGGACCTGTCATCCTGTGACAGCAGCTGGATGGTGTGTGGACAGGAGCTGAAGAGTGTGTAAAAAAGGATCCGCCTGCATTGGGGGAGCTGAGTCCCCAAACACAATTTGCATCTGGTCTTGATGGATCAGGGCTGGACAAGGTAGCAAAGAAAACACCTGAAAGCCAGACTGGCCTAATGAATGCTCCCCATTATTCAAAAAAGAGGTGGTTACATTTTATTGTAAAAAAATGTGCATATTTTAAGCTGAACTAGACAAATGGCTCTACTTTAGAATGTCAGTAGAGTGTGGCAAAGTAGAATTATAACTACCTTTTACCTCTCTTTGGACCTGGACGGTGCTGAGTATTCAGACCTGAAAAAGGATATGTCAGCAAAGACTCAGTGTGAACATTATTTTGCCCATGTCCCTGGGGAGCAGGGAGGAGATGATGGGGATATTTGGGCCAAATATACTCATTAAGCCCTTTTTTGTTTTCAGGTGTTGCTGATTCAGGTACAAATCAGAGCAGGGATGGGACAACTCAGCAGGTTTAAACAGCCCATGATGATGCAGTGGGGCAGGCTCTCTTACACCATCCTTAGTGTTTTCCCATACCATCACGAGCTCATCCTGTGCTTCCTATCTTCCATTTACTCCAGTTCCTTTAAGGAATTGCTCTTCCCAGTCAAGCACAGAAGATTAGGCAATGGTTAGATGAAGCAGGCTTGATAGAAGATTTAGCTGATGAGGGATTTAGCAAGGAAGGAGATTTAGCAGGTTTCCCCTCTGTTGACCTCATTCCCAACTGATTTCTTTCCTCTGGAGCCAAGGCCCCACACAGGGCAGCTTCTCCTGCTGCTAGTCACCTCCCTGCAAATAATCTGACCTTTTCTTTCTCCAGTACTGATAACACTTAGAAAAAAATGATAGATTGGACAGCAAACAGTTTTTATTGACGGTTTAGAGATATCCCATGAAAACAGGACTGGAGCAGTTCCAGGGAGCGTGGGCAGCCAAGGGGCTGCTGCTGCTGAGGTGCTCCACTCCTTCCCAGGACAGGTGGGTATGGCTTCCCCAGCGCTGTAACTGCAGAGCTGATGGGGGATGTCATCGCAGGTACCCCTTGAGCCAGGCAGGCAGAGGGGATTTCGGCTTAAGTCCCCAACACACGTCGACCAGAAATAATTTTAGTATTCTGCAGGTTAAATCAGAGTTCCTTTCTTCCTTCTTTGTGTGTCATGTTCTTATCAGTGCTCCTTTGTCTTGGCAGGTGATTGCTATTCCTAATTTGTATAATAAAATCTGTTGTCTCCTTGGACAAGAAGTTCTTCTCTGAACTACACAGACGCCAATTGTTATTGAAATGCGTGACATTCATTTTGTGTGTTTGTTCTCAGGGAACGAAATGAGCAGATTTTTCATTTTGTTCCTGTGGTTTTGCTAAGCTAGCAGGCCATATTTTATCAACACCAGTAAGCATCCTCTCTTTTGAAAAATTTGAACAGAATTCCTGCTTTCCTCTGTGTAAATATGGGGGGAAAGGAGCAGGAACTGTGCATCTATTCTTTATAATGTCTCAGACAGTGAATTGCATCCTGAGAGGGGAGCAGTGAGATGATAAACATTTTTACAGGTGGGAAAAATGAGGCATGGCTTAGTGGTAAAGCTGGAATAGAGCTGAGATGGTACTCGAAAAGCTCTGTGTTGTCATGTCATGCAGCCCCCTTCACAGTGCTTGCATTCACCTTCTTGCTCTGCTCTGTTGGGCCCAAAATGTTCCATTCTTAATATGGTTGTTATTGACTTGAGGCCCTGGTCTTCAGAGAAATGTGTGGTTCCTCTTACTGGGACTCCCAGGCTGAGCCCAGCAGCAGGCTGGTTGAACGTGGACTTGGAAACTTGCACCATATGGAGTTCTACAGAACTGTGTCATTTTTCTTCAGTGCTGATGGGGCTCTTTGCTGGGGAGAGGAGTCCTGCCACATCCTGAATCCTGCTCAATGAAGTGTCAGCTGTGCAATCCCGGCGGCCCCCCAGAATAGCCTCATTTTATACTTTGGCTAATGGAGCACCTCTCTTTGGGAAGGGACTGCTCCAGAGAATGGAAACCACAAGAAATCTGCAGTGGAGACTAAGTGTGGGAAAACATTTGCTGGTGTCAGGGAGCTGACCCAAAACTTTGAACCCCTTTACTATCTCCCTGGGGAAAATAGGTCAGAAAACACCACTGAAATACCTCAAGAACACCAAATAGAAGGGTTTCCTCCTTAAATTTCTTGCTGGAGTAAGGCAAGGGCACATAAAGCCATGGATTTATATTTGCCAAGATCCAATAATCTCAGGGCTTTAAAAAGCTGATATGGGAATGTATTTGCTGCATGCTGAGGGAGAGACTGTGAGAGCAAGCAGATCTGTAGTCTGGCTTGCGAATTTGTTTCACCTCTGCAAGCATCCCTCCCCTCATGCAGAACCTGATTTTGAAAGGTTCATATGACTGCAGCAAATTTCAGCTTATAAATATATTAATTTTTGGGTTGTGCACTTTGTGCATCATTGCAGTGCTTCAAATGTTGTCTCAGCATGCTGTTCATTACTGAATCATGGAGAATATATAGTAAGAAGTATGTAGGCTGAGAAACATTTTGTTTTTTTAATGCTTGGCTTGAGTCTGTGCAGCAGTTAACTTACAGTCTACGTTTGAAGCATACAGATTATAATAATGTTTGACATGGGTGTCAAATCTGTTCATCTAGCTAGAATAAATCCTATTTCTCTTCTACATTTGTCTTTATCAGTCCAAAACCATGGGAAGATTTCTGTCGAAAATCCAGGCAAAGACATTTCTTTCTTCAGAAAAGGACAAAATAGAATATCAATGTATCTATTCTAAGGTCAAAAGTACACAGATAAATGCAGAGTTATCATAATTTTGACAGCTGTGTTATCTTTCTTGTAGCAAAGAAGAATTTTCAGAGAATTTTCTCTATTGCTTTCACAGAATATCTTGGAAATCAGGATACTAGAGAGATTTTAAAAAATATTGAAATCTTTCTTTTTCATGCCAATATGTTAAACTAATTTGGGAAAAAAAGAAAAAAAAAGCGAAGCAATGCACAATTCATGTATTAGACACTCATTTTTAATTTTTGCTAACATTTCTGAAATCTACCTGTTCAAGTATATAGATTACTATCTATCTCCATATTTATGCTTGGAAATGTCAGTAAGAGAATGCTATATGTGATGTTGGCAGGAAAAAAGAAGGTGGAAGATGGAAAACTATTGTCAAAAATCTGGCCAGGAGCACTTGTTCAAGCTATCTTTATAACAAAATATATGCTTTCTATTTTGTGATTTGCACTCTTCAAACTACCTTGGAATGAAAAGAATGCTGTCAAAATATATAAAATTGAAATAAAAGTTTCCAAACAAATCTGTTGTTTAGAGTCCTACCCCAAAATACCAAATAATCAATGCCTATCTAATCTTTAGAATCTTCTCATATTTATGTGACTTCTGGTTATATTTTTCATATTTTTATTAGGCTCAGCTAACAGATAGGTGAGGCTCACAGGTTCACTGGCTGAACTGCCTGTCTGCAGACAGAATTACCAGAGAGGCTCCAGCCAAGCTCATACAGGCAGGAAAGGAGAATTTGTCTTGGCTTTAATCTGTACTGAGCTCCCTGGAATGTCAAATTGGAGCTGGCTGAGAAATGGAGACAAATTTTCATTTTAAAATTGGCAAGATAAAAATTGTCACCATTTTCTTCCTCCCTTGCCCTCAAATTTCAGCAGTGGTAATGTGAGCAGAGGAATTGTCAAGCTGAGAAAATGTGTTTAGAGACTTACTACAAATGTAGTCCTGGCTGTTTGCTTTTAATGAGTGGAAGGATGGATTTATACAGGAGCTCCAAAAGACACTAAAACCACTCCTCTTTCTGTGGATAAGAGCAAATGCCAACAATCAGCTCCAGTACTTAAGTTAATACTGACCTTGGCCAGCTGCAATTTATACAATTCTTCCTTTATAGTTCCTAATGCTGAGGAGATTATTGCTTTCTTACGAAGAAAAATGAACAATTTTTTTCCTCAGTTTAAAGCTACAGCTTAATGCAAACACAGAATAGGGTTGCAGAGGCTTTCAAGCAAACAACCAGGATAATGAAGTGACACACTTAAATAAGGGCATCTTTCCTGAAAGACAGGTAGGTACCTGTAGGTGCTTTAGCACTGACCTGGCTGCTCACTCTGATGTTGCCACTGCTTTCAATGGGATTTGTTACACTAAGGGTAAGAGCTTTTGTAAATCATGTTCTACAAGTAGAGGCTGTTTCCCCCAGCCCCTGTTTTCCCAAGCCTCTCCCCCGTGGTCCCTCATGACTGAGATGAAAGAGATCTCAAGTTGTCCATTAATGCCATACTCTGCCAAAGCCCACAGACCTGAATGCAAGAGTAGGATGTGAAATACCAGTGGGGATGGTCCCAATGCAGTGTAAGGCTTAGCAAAAGGAATGGAAGAGTTAAAACACCTGAACTCTGTTTTCCACTTGATTGTGAGCTCTAATATGGTCTTCGATAGGGCATTTTGGGGCTTTGGGTTCCATCCTGGAAACTTTCATGTGAGCTCAGCAGAAGCAAGTCCTCACTGGGATAATTAGAATCTTCTGGGACACAGACTATAATTCCTAATTAGTGTCAGTGGAACTGGTACATGAAAACTGAGGTCATAGTCTATTTCCAAGAGGTTTTTCATATCAAGGAAAATTAATTTTTCAGTGCCAAATAGAAAGAATTCCAGGCCCTACTAATCAAGGAGAGATTCTTGACCGAAATGTCAAATATCCAAATATGGCAGGTATAACTATGGCCTATTTGAAAGAACCCTCTTGTATAGGATTACACTGGGAAATCAGCAAATCCCAAAATCAATTAAGTTCACAAATGTAGCTGGGCAGGATCAGTTGCCCACCTAAACTTATTTTCTTCATTCGAGGCTTTAAACATTTATCCATGAAGAACTCAAAAGTGCAGTGCCAGCACTACACTCAGTTCTGACACCTGAGTGACAAATTATGAGTTCAGTGACACCTGTCCAGCTACTTTTTCTTCCATAGATTGGCTCAGATGGATCTGGCAGGACATTAGTGAGCAAATCAGTAATTGATGGACAAGAATGAATACAAACATGGCTCTTAACTTTGAATAAAACTCTGGCACTACAGAACTTCTGGATGAATCACAGTGGAATTCAAAGTGGAGTTTTGTTCATCTGTGCCTGGTTTGAGCATTCCAGACTCTGCTGCCTTTCTTGGACAAGAAGTCATTGCTCTATTTGTTCTGATATCACTAAGGGTAGTTTTTTGGGAAGTGTTATGAGGAAGTGATATACAATCCAGCCCAGTTCCATTTTCACAAAATCTCTCTCCCTTGCATTTTAATATTTTCACATAAATCACAGTATATTTTTGGAAGTTCTTTTTTATACTAGATCTCTGTCTTGTGCTTCTTTATGCAATTACAGTGCAAAGGACAAAGATTGGGAGTTTTCTTTCTGGTTTTCTGCCAGCTCCAGGTCAAGGACACTTTCAATGACAGAAGGAGATGGCAAAATCAAAACTGCATAAAGAACATATTTCTTCATGCAGCTTTTAATTTATGCTTGAACTCACAGCTTCACCATGGCATAGAGGCCAGAAATACACAGATATGTCACAATAAGGATTGAAACTACATAAGGATAATATAATACAGTGATATGAAATTGTAAAAACTAACATTTTGGAACACATTTATCTTTATTTTTCCCTCCTGGGTTTGAGCCAATCAAATATTATTCAAGATTAGAAGACACTGGAGGCTGGAGGTGTATTAAAAACCATCTGCCAAGTCTGGGATGTCTTGTGCCTTCTGAAACATGGGACATCATCTCCTAACAGAAACCGAACTGATGGACTAGAGTCCATGGATTTCTGTTTTCCCATACTCATATGAAAAAAATAACTGCAGAAATTTGTATGTCTGAAAAAATGCATGCATATGGTCCTGGAAAATTTACTTTATTCACTAATTTATGAACCTTAGAAGCTTGTCTTTGGAGCCCAAGCCCTAAAGTGAACGGAAGATGGACAACTTATCATAAAGCAGCAAAGGAAGTTAGCTTGCTTAATGACATTGCTGGCTGTTTAATTATGCAAAGGAATTATCTTCTTCCCTTCACTGTTTGTAAAAATGAGTTTGCTACATTCAGATTTTAAGTGGCATATCCATAAATTTGAATTTAATGCCGCTGTACAGAGGCTTTCCCAGATAATTCAAAAGCCTATCTCCTTGAAGTCATAGAGACTGTCATTCTGACTAGACAAACTTTATGTTCTGTGTGTAATAGCAGAGATGGATGATATGTGCTGTGCTGAGTGCTCTCAAGCTTTGGGAAGATCTATGTGGATATCTGATTTTGGCTTTTGATTCTTCCACTCTTTAAAATTCTTCCACTGGTACCAGAGGTTTAAGTGCAGCAATGTTACCTAACACCTGCTTCCTGCTCTGTTAAAACTAGTACAGATCAGCATAATTACTTCGACTTCAATAGAGTCACAGTGGTTTATACTGCCTGGACATTTTGCCCTGCTAAGGTGGAATTCAAGGCAATTCCTTGAAAAACTGAGCTGAGCGCTTTTTATTTGTCTGAAATTTCATTTCTGTCTAATTTAGTTATCTATTAATTCCATAAGAATCACAGCACCAATTAAAAGTCTGAATTGCCCCACTCAGTTTGATCAAAATTTCTCTGTCAGACACAAAGAGGTTCTTGCCCACCTCTTCAGAGTGGGCAGCATTGCATCAGTGAATTGACTCTCCCAGTTCTATTTGGGAACCTTTGAGGTGAACACACTGGGAACACTACTGGACTTGGAAAGGCATGGAAAAATACACATAGTAGTCAGCATCTGGAGGAGGAAAAACTTATTCAAACATAAATATTTGTTTCAGCACCCTCTTGTTAATGTTCACCACAGTGCAGAGGGATTTACTTGCTCAGCTTCCATCAAATATATATTAATGGAAGTTGCTTAGATAAATCCCTAAGCTTCTCTAGGAACAGCTCTTCTGTATTTATTACTCCTCTTGAATTTCAATGCCCCTCAAAGCTTAAGGAACCACAGATTTCATTTTACTTCTCTGGTAGTTTCAGTAAGTGGTGATAACATCCTGGGAACATGACAAGTATGACAAAGATTGTGCTCTTTATTGGACTGATCACATTAGTTGCATATTAAGGGAGAACATTTCTGTTTCTCAAACTTCAGTATGTGCTGATGCAATTTTGCATCAGCAGCTCTCTGCAACCCCCCGAGAAAAGAAGAAACTGAGAGAGAGAGAGTTCTTAGGTAATTCATTCTTAATGTTGAATTTTTCCAGTATTGGAATTCCAGTTGAATTTTTCCAGTATTGGTATGACTTCTCTTATGAAATACAAATTGATCTGTCCAAAAGGATGAAGTAACCTGGGTAATGTCATTAGCTCTGGGACTGTCCAAGGTTAATTGCTGGTTTCTCCAGACACTGTCCCCCAAATTCCTCTTGAGGTCATCCCACAGTAAGTGGGACCACCCAGGAGTCACTCTGGCAGACACACTCCCACCACTGGAGCCTTTCACTGCTGGGATCAAAACCCCTTTACATGAGGCCCCACTAGGCTCCCCACACACCCCTACACAAGGTGAGACTAGGTTTCCTCACCAGTTCCACCCTGGGTTTTCCATAGCAGAGTCTCAGATGTCCAATTCCAGAGAGCAATTTATTCACGGCACAGTAACACAGAAACAGCTCCAGCTGGTGCCTCCAAGGAGGGACCCTGAACACAAGAATCTCTGGGCTTTTATCCCCTCACAGTCTAAGCTCATGGAAGTGTCACTCCTCCTCCTGAGCCATGGCATCCTGCTGTGTCTCTGAGTGTCTGGTCACCTGGCCAGAGCCACACGTCCCTGGGCACTTTGCTGGGCAAAGGGTCAGCAATTCATGGCCTCTTGCCTTGGGCTCCCACCATGCAGAGCTCCATCTGCAGCTCACACTGCAGCTTGTATTCCTAAACACTAGCAGTGTTATTTCCTTCTGACTGATGACCTTTGAAGGTATAGAGTTATCTGTCAAATAAAAGGTTGTTCATAGTAGCTGGTAGGCTAGGAATGGATTTTACCTTAATATCGATTAAGGTCATGCTCTTCCTTTCCACAAGCTGCAGTGAAGGGACATGATCTGTGGGCTGTCTGACTGCTACACTCCTTTATTACTTTAGTACTATGCCAGAGATGAAAAAATATTTGTGTTCTTCATGTTCTTTATTCTCTTCCATTCTCAAACTTTCAACTGAATTTTCATGTCTGTGAAGAATTTCTCCCATTCATCTCTGCTTTCTGGAACTGTTGTATAAAAATATGTGGTCTGAGCTGTGCATAAAGATAATCCAGAAGCTGCAAATGGTCTCTCTAACCTACTCATCTATGTACGGTATGTGTAGGTTGAAGATGCACTTTAAAGAGAAGCTGTGCTTTGGACTTGTTTCAGTGTCTCTTCAGTTTAAACCTAACAGGGACAGATTTCACCTGTTAAACCAAAACTGAATGACATTACATGACAGTTTCACACTTTGCAGCTTGGTTTACCAGCATTCAAAGGCCCTTTCCCTCTGAGGGCAGGAAATAGCATGTAACAGGGACAATCTCTTGGAAGTAAAGCAGTCTTTGTTTGTCAAAAGGTGTCATACAGAGCACAAAGAGTAAAAGCAGTAAAGACTTATCTATGATAATTCTTTCATCCAAACTATAGTTTTTCCCTCAGACAGTGAACCATCTTCTTAAAAGCATGTAATGCTCAGGATCAGTCAACTGCCTTTAAATTGTCTGGTCTCTCTCTAATCACATCTGCCTGACTTGACTGAATATCCTGTAACCTGAAAATGACATCTTTACAGCTAAGTGCATATTCTCATGGGAGTAAAACCTGGCTCCCAGGCCAGGTGGTGTGAACTGGCTTTGGCTGCATTGCTGTGAGCAAATTTAGGAGCACATTTGCTGCATCCACCCTACACAATACTTGGCCCCAGATTTCTTCTATGCCCTTCGTCATGTCTCTGTGATTTTAAAATACAATTATGTTTTTGGGTGCAATTTATTAATTTCAGTGTTCAAAATTAATGACAAATACCTGACTGCTGAAATATCAGCAAGCTTTCCTTAAAGGCAAACCCTACTGTAAAGGGAAGCTTTTAAGGTGTTAATTCCTCCTTCCCTTTTCACTGGTGCTAGATTTTTTTTTTTTTTCTTACTTGGAATTTCTCCAGATCTACCCATGTTTTTTCTAGGCTTTTATTTTATCTCCCTCCCTAAAGCAGAGGGAACCTAGAAATACAGCAACATAGTAATTCGGGAGCACTGCATAAGTTTGAGTTTGTGGACCCCTTTGCATGACACAGGACAAAGAAGGTTTTCTCAGCTTGAGTCTGGATGCACCTTAACCATGTTACCGTGGTGCTGTGTCTGCCTAACACTGTGTTAGTGCAAAAAGGTATTCCCACACCCAGGCTGCTGTGTAGAGCCATGTGAAATTACTTACCCCTTAGGAATCCACTTGCTCAAGAATTTCCGTACCATTTTGCCTTTTTCAGGCAAAACTTACTGTTGAGGATGCAATGTGCTCTCTTGAATAATTACCACTGACAAAGATACACAAGAAAAGGAGATCTTGGTTTGAGCTCTGAGAGTCCAAGTAGAGTTTGCATGAAGAGTTGTACAATATTTATAAAGTCAGCGTGTTTGATCTGGAAATCATGAGAAAAAGCAAACACTGAATTCTGTCACACCATGTTTTTTCAAAACTAAGTCACAGTCCCTAGTGTAAAATACCCTAAAATATGTTAAAAATTCTTGTTATTAGTACTACAAAGTGAGAAATGTAGTAAAATAGAAGAGTCTGCTCAAATCACCAGAAAGCAAGAGCACACTGAATCTTCCTTTGTAAACAAAGAAGTATTATGGGATTTTTATTTGTTTCTTACAGAGATGGTATTGCAAAGAATTTTATTTTTTTAGCTGTGATGTAAATCAGGACTAACTCTCCTTTTATCACCAGTTGTGCCTAGCTATGTCTAAAAAATGTTATTATATTTTAATGCTGTAGAGGATCTTAGAAAATGAATGGTCTTGGGAAAAATGTCAAGTGCAAAAATCTCCTGGTACAAATCCCAAGCAATAATAAAAATTAACAAAAACACACCAAATTCTTCATGCCTGCTCCAGCAGTTCAGAAGCTTGCAGGAAATGGACAGCCCAAAGTGTATTAAAGTGTCGCTACTACTTTAACAGAGGAAGATAAGTGAGCTTTCAGAAAGTCTTGAATTTACTGACCTTCTCTTCCAATTTGAGCTAATTCATTAGCTTCAGAAAAGCCTTTCACCACTCTCTCAATAATTATTTTTCTCCACCTAGTTGAGTTCTAAATTAGTATTCAGCTCTCTGAAGAAGACAGAGTGCTATAAACATTCTTTCTAATGGGTGGATCTGAAAATCACTTCTCCTGATGGCTGTGATAGATCTGCGGGGAATTTTCTGTCATTCCTTTGGGGATTTTTTCTATAGGACCTTTCCACACTTTTATCTTGCCAAGTGTTCTATGAGGCAACACTAATATAGCACCAGAATAGGTGGTCAGTGCTCTACCATAGCTAAAGGCTTCCTTTTTGCTTTCAAAAGCATAAAGTATGTGGAGTTTTTTCTTTCCCTGAAGGCAATTTAGTGATACCCTGGGGATCCCCGGCTTGCCTGTATTCATAAAATGGGATCTATGATGACTAATATTTCCACATTTATGTGCTTCTAAGCTTTCTTAAACGACCATTAGTACTGAAAGACAATTTCTGTTTCACTTTTTTGACATTTGGCTGGGAGATGACATATTTCAGTTGGAGGTGGTGGAGTTCTAAATCTTTCTAATGACAAATGTGCCCTCCAGTTGTTGGAAGTTGAACCATAGCTATCCTCTTGTTTGATACAAAACCACCACATATTATGCCTGTGGTATCCAAACTATTTGTTACCAGAATGTCATTACAGCTGTAAAAGTCCAGTGGAATTTGTTCACTTCAGGTATACAAAAGCTGTGATCTGAGCTCTATTGCCTGCAGCAGGTTTTTACTGCCTGAAATGGTGCCTGATACGAAGATGTGTGAAACAGATGCAAGAACCAGAGATGCCTTCCTTATCTCCATGCTGCTAGGCTAGGAAAGGCTATGAAGTGGTTTGTTGCTGAAATAAGCAAGTTTTTAGGTGCAAATGAAAAGCCTGACAGAAGAATCCTACATTGGCCGAAACTCCATGGATCTGTTCTAACTTCAGCCTGATCTGCTCTCTAATGGCTATTCCTTATCCAATTTTGGACGCCATTACATGGCAATAGCCTGGGATAGGTCTAAAACTTTGTCAAGGATAAAAATAATCTCATTTTGTCAAACTTCTATTCCTACCTTTTCAAATTTTGGACGTTTTCAACACTGTTGTAAGTCTGATTTATTCCAGAAGTGTATATTTGTAGTGGTTACACTATATATCAAAGTAATTCACAAATCCTGCTGTAAATTCTGTCTCCTTCAGTTTAGAGCAGTATTGTATCAAAATAGAGTGAAACCTTCAGGATTTGGCCTATGAATCATCACCTTTCCTTCTGTCTTCAAAAAATAGTTTTGGTTTCTTGGATATTCATCAGTGAAAAATATTTTTGTGACTATACCTGATTTTTGATCCTACTCTATTTTTGTGACTATACCTGATTTTTGATCCTGCTCTGCAATATCATTTGTATGTGCATGTGTCTATGATTGCTTGCATGATTATAATTAATACAGCATTGAATATTAATGTTGTGGCTCGAGTGGGAAGATGGGTATAACCAACACCCATATACTTTCCTAGTGATACAATTCCTAAATTGTGTTGTATTGAAAGGAGTTTGCACCTGCATCACAAGACCAATATAGACATATTTAAAGCTGTCAAGTCTATTTCAGCCTTCACTGAAGCTGACTGAAGGGAGCCATGAGAAGGTTGAGTACTGCAATGGTAATAAAAAGTAAGAAAAGTCACCGCCGCAGGAATGGTGGCACCCAGTGATAGTAAAGCAATAGTGAGAATGGGAAAGGGGTTCCTGACACTGGGTATGAACGCAGAGGCTGAGGAGTTGTTTGACAAATGGAATGTGTGGGAGGAAGACAGGAGAAAACCAGCATAAAACTAGAGAAACAGCTGTGAGTGTATCCCTGAGGGAAAACAGCAGGAAGAGCTTTTAGGAAATGTAACACACTGGAAAAGTAGGTTTGGAAATTGTGGGTGAGTTGTGTGCTGTCATTTGTTTCTGCCTATTCAGAAGACAGAGCTTTGTTGGTCCCTTGCAAAGAAACAAGGTTACATCAAAAACTCTAACTCGTTTCATAGCAGACTTCCCTTTAAAAGGATATATTCCCACAAGTTCCTATTTACTTACTGACTGCTTTGGTCAAAGTGCTAACAATATTTAACTCTTAAGGAAAAGTTCCAAAGTGACCTGGGGGAGGCTCTTTTGATACTGCCCAGCAGCTTCCTCTGTGTGTGTGTGCTGGTAATTTAACTGCAATGAGCACTACCACTACAATTGCTCAGTTGCCAGCTTTTGATAAATGAGGGTTGGGAGCTAGTGGGGATGTTTTAAAAGAGCAGTTCCTGCAGGTAACACTTTTCCATATTTCAAGCTTTTGTGTAACATCTAAACTGCTTGTCAATGAGCACAAAGGATTTGCAATAAGGCTTACCTTAAATCACTTCTTTTTACATACATATCACTTTTGAGTAACCACATGCCTCTTATTTAATTGTGCAGTGATTCTCTAAAAAGAAAACTTTGCTATTTGATTTACTCCAGTGGCACTTAAACAATACCGACTGGGTTTTATTCCCACTGCATTATATATGGACTAAGCAGGGCAAAGAAAAGCAGAGATTTTTATTTTGTCTAATTACGAACCTTCTCTAACAATATGAGGAGGATCAAAAGGTCAACTTGAATGTGAATGTTACTGTGTATGTAGAAAGGACTTGAAAAACAAGTGATAAAGACAAAAACTCATGACAATCTAATCAATACAGTTAACGGAGCATTCCGTGCCCTCTCAAGGAGGCAGCAGGAACTCAATCCAGCTGATGAGATAGAAATAGGTGACCAAGGGCCAACTCAAACCATATTTGTTAGTCCCTTAGGGCTTACTAAAATACCCAAAAACATGTCAAAGAGTTCTGGACACCTATGCTGGGCAACCGGGCTGAGCCTCAGTTAAACTGCTGCACGCTGTTTTGTGAGGAGGACTTTCATTTCGTTCTCCTTCATTAAGTATTTCTTACTATTTGAGGCATCCTGTCTTGCTCTGCCTGGTCTTCATCTACAACTCTCAAAGAGGACAGGTCTCCCATAGGTCTCTTGCTACCTCTGTGCCTGGCCAGCTGAATTGAACATCAGTATCAATATTTTAATTTCATCTGCATCTCACCTCATGTATGTCAGCTCCTGATCACTCAGTGGCAGATGAGATGCCCAATGCCATCACTGAGAATCTCCTATCACTGGATTCCTCCTTCCTGGCATAGGGATTGCAAAGGGATCCTGGGGTGAAGGAAAAGATGGTCAGGTCAATGCACCTTGTGACATCCCTGAAAGAAGGCAAAGCAGTGAATGGTATCAGATGAGGGGAGCTAATGATCAAAATGGGCTCTCATTTAATTGTACATCTCTTCTACAAAAATTAAGTTATGATCTCTGATTTACTGGGGTGGCATTTAAACAATACTGATTGGGTTTTATTCCCAAGACATGAATTAAGCAGGGAAACATATTCTTTTGAATGCATTATGTATTGTTTATTTATTTATTTTAAAAATTATTTTAATCTTCAAAGCTTAAGCAAGTTTAGGGTGTTATCATGATGAAATTACATATGTTAAGGCATAGTTCACTCCTACAATGACCATTACTGCTGAAAATGTTGGGCATAACAATATGGGGCCAAGGCCAGGTCTAGATCCTCACTCCAGCTGTGCTGGAAGCTCCCACTGTCAGGTAAAACTGGCAGGAAAAGGAAAAGAAATGCACTATAAGACTGCAGAGCTTCTACCCATGGGCCTTCCTATTAACTCTGTTGCATTTTTTTTTCTACATTGTTGATTTAAAACAGGCCCAACAAAAGAAATTGTGCTTTAAAAATTAAGGCAGTAAATAATGGATGCATTACTGGGAGAGCAACACTATAGAGGGTCAGTGTGCCATTTACTTCCTGCAGCCATTTAAAACAAAAAAAGCACGGTCCTAGACAAAATAGGGGTAGAGAACGTGACAGAAACCATTGCAATTAGTATCACATCAGTCTGATGGTGTGTTTCCTGCAGGAAACACATGATTAGGAAGAAAATGTGACATTTCAAACCACACCAAGAAATCTGGCTGAAACGAAGATGACTTTCTGGAGAGATATTACTGATGTGGAGACATGATTCTTTGAAGCTGATTTTTCCATTTGGCGTATTTATAGTTCAATCAAATATTCTTATTGATCTGAGAATGTGGTATTTTCCTTAGGAAAGGGATAATGAGTGTCTAGGTGTCTAGTAAATCCTCCAGAGATTTGAGCTGCCTGGATGCTGATTAAGGCTGACACTGTCGGAACACTGACTGCTTTGCTCTGCCTGGCTGCCTACTCTGCTATGCCTTTAAAGATCAGGCGGTAGACCAATTAGTTAATTTTAATTGTGCTTATATTAATTTCAATTAGCCTATCAGATGTCAGAGAAGTTAAGAGAGCTTTTTTACTCTCATTCTAAAAATCAGTAGAATCAAAGCATGTTTCATGAGAGTTTGTATTTGTTTCAATGTTTTGGAAAAGATGCAAAGCATAGGTCTTCCTGGTCATAGTCAGAACTGCAATGAGACTTTAATAGAATGAGTCTTTAAAAGAAGCCAATTTTCTTGACTCACAGGTGATATTTTTCTTTTGTTAATTCTTTTATTCCATTGCAAATAAAATAATTGGAATTGTGTATGTGATTTAAGAACTTACATCTCAGAGTCACAGAATCAACTAGGTTGGAAAAGACTTTTGAGATCGAGTCCAACCTATGGCCTAACACAACCTTTTCAACAATACCATGGCACTGAGTGCCACATGCAGCCTTTCCTTAAACACCTTCAGGAGCAATGACTTCATCACCTCCGTGGGCAGCCCATTCCAATGCCCAATCACCCTTTCAGGGAAGAACTTCTTCCTAATGCCCAACCTAAACCTCCTCTGGTGCAGCTGAAGACTGTGTCCTCGTGTCCTGTCACTGGTTGCCTGGGAGATGAGACCAGTCCCCACCTGGCTAAAACCTCCTTTCAGGGAGTTGTAAAGTCCCCCATGAGCCTCCTTTTCTCCAGGCTAAAGACCCCCAAGCTCCCTCAGCTGCTCCTCATCAGACTTGTGCTCCAAACCCTTCAGCAGCCTTGTTGCCCTTCTCTGGACAGGTTCCAGAAGCTCAAGAGACTCCCTAAGGTACAGAGCCACCCCTCTGCCTCTCCTACCTCACCTGTCTCTTCAGAAGAGCACCTGTCTCTTCTGCAGCACTCCAGTCATGTGAATCATGCCACCACATTTCTGTGATGGTGACTATGCCACGGCTTTCCTGCTGTACCATGGCTCCCAGCTCCTCTTGTTTGTTATCCATGCTTTGTTCATTCGTGCCACTCCACCACTCCTGTTTCTCTTTCACTCTTCGTAATACTCCCTAGCCTTTCCACTTCTTCCTTAAGCTCTGCCACTAGGCAGAGCAGATCATTCACCTGCTCACACCGCACACAGGTGTCTTTTGCCCTGCCGTCCGGTACTAACACCAGGCTCAGACACTGCCTGCAGCCACTGACCTGGACAGCTGTGTCCTTCTTGGGGGGTTCTTTTTTGGTTAGTACACTCTTGCTGGCAGCAGCAACCATGGCTTTTGACCATTTGTAAAACATTGCTGGATCTATACAAGTTGCAGGGAAAAAACAACCCAAACCAATAGAAAACCCAAAACAAAACACCACACTCACCTAACACACAGCCCACCACCAGCAGCCAAGAGTGTGGCTGTGTCTTTGCCACTGTGCAAACTGCCCCTGTCATGGTTCTGTTTGTCTGCTCCTGTTCCTGCACTCCTGGAGATGTTCAAATCTCCTGCCAATGGTCCTGGTACTTCCCCTTGCTCGCCTGATAAAAGTGAGTTTTGGCACACTAGAGTGAGCGTGGCAACGACTTTTAGTGAAACTTTGCATCCCTGTGAGGCTATCTTAGACAAAGACATTCATCTTTGCAAATCTGAAGTTCTCTGTCAAAGCCCCAACAGGGTATTTGGAAGATTCCCCTTTCTCCAATGCTTTGAGACTATAGTCAGTGCCTTGCAAGTCTGATGAAGTGAGGTTTCCATGCATTTGGACTTCTCATTTCTCATTCTGCATTTGGACTCAGCTGCTGAGTATATGACTCTTTCTGGGTCAGTTCATGCAGTGACGTGGATTCTACCAGAAAGTCAGCAGACAGTCTACTTTTCGTTGGAGAAAGATAGGTAGGTGTGAAACCAAGTTAACTTTGTTGCTGTAAAAAGACCTCCCAGGATCAAAATCTGTCTTCTTTCCACTGGTTACTGACATATTTTATCCTGTATTTTGCATATACTGCTTATCATTGGAAATCCCACAGTGAATGACATTGCTGATATCCTGTGGATGGAGAAGATCACACACACCTGCTGAATAACATACCCCCGTAGGTGAGGAATATCTAGTTTTCATTCTGTTCTAACTCCATGGAATCCCATGAAGCTAAGCCAGCAAAACTGTCCATGATGTTTAGCTCATTAACAGTGATCAAAGCTTGCTTTGAGATTCTTCATTTATATTTTGTGATAAAATTTTGCAGTTTTCTCTACACAGACTCTGGAATATAAATCACAGCTTGAACCAAAAAGCAGTCTGTGACATTACAAATATACAAATATCTTTCTTCCTCTGTGAAGAGAAAAAAAAATTGGCAGCAGTTAAATATTTTTTAAATTTTTTTTTGCATACAAAGCCTCTGTTTATGCTGACAAAAATTATTCTTCTCATTTATAACTAGGTAAATAACTTTAAAAAATATTATTTCCTGCCTGGGAAGAGATTCAGTTGCAAAATGCAGTAAATTAATTCACTTACATGGCGATATTCCATGAATTAGACCCATATTATAGACCCATAGTGTGAAATGATACACAGAGCCACTATAGGATGTTTTGAAGACTGGTTTGTACCTGAACTTGACTCACAGGTAAGAGGTGTTTTAACTGTACCTTCAGATTACTATTTAAACTAGCAAGCAGAAAGTCTTTTGCTCGAGTACTGATAAATCCCACTAATGATAATTTTATTTTCAGAAGACTTCTCTCTTGAAGTTCAAGATAACAAGGGCCAAATCCACTAAAACATTTAAGAAGCTGCAGTCCAGAAGCATCTCCAAGATCACAGCAGCTGGGACACACAAACTTTCAGGGTTCCACATGGACCTTGAGGAAGCCGGAAGACCATGGCCCCAGCCCCAGGCTGCAGCACACTTCTACTCAGCATAGCCCAACCACAGGCAAATAAAGCTGTATTAAAATCCAGAACTGTTTTAATTTGCATATATTTGTCAATAACCCCTAGTGACAAAGAAAACCCAAGTGGAATTGTTGATGTCACACCCCTTTCACAGAAAGCATCAGTGACAGAAAACTAAGAGGGTCATGTGCCAGCTACATCTCCTGAAAGCCCCATAGTTATGGATGCTCTTCTGAGCCAGTGATACTGCTGTGTAATTTGTTCTGTGTCTGTTGCCGAAATGGGTTTATTTAAATTTTTCATTTATCGCCATTTGTCTGTTTTAAAGCCTGTGCTAAACCTTTCACACTTACAGAACTGCTCTGCCAGTAAGGTGGCTTTACTGAGTATGGGCAGTATTTCACTAAATGGAATTTGTGAGATTCTAAGGAGGGAAGTTGCAGCAGCTTGAAATATAAATGTTTCAGGATGATGGTGATAATAAGGTGACATAAGACACACTCTGATACACTGGGAAATAGTGAGAAACAAGTTTATGGCTCCAGAAGGTATTATTGAGGAAGGATCCAGTTCCCATATATCTTCTTGTCTATGTGAGCAGAATTATGTGAGGATGGAGTGAAGCCCAGTCTGAGCTCCTACCATCAGGAATTGGCTCTGGATACCTTCCCTCAGAGCAAGGTCAAACATATTTAGAATACGGCAGCTCACAGAGAGGCAAGCTGCCATTTGGGCCAACATCCTGGGAAACGGGCCAAGGACCACATCTTGGTCAGAAGAGGGCTGTGGGTTACCAGCAAACCAGACCACTGACAGCACCATGTCACCTGTATACCCTGCAGATCCTGGATGGCTGCTAGGCTCTGCAGATCTTCTGGAGCTAAAAACCTTCTGGGGTTTGTTGCCTAATCTACAGAGCTAAAGCAACCTGGAAAAAAAGAGTAGGCAGAGAGAAGTGAGTGCTTTGCTGAGCCCTGCATGAGATACCTTTAGGGGTTTAATTTGGATGCCAGCTGTATGTTTGGTTTTTAGCAGCTACGATTTTCAAAGAAACAAATTAAAGCTACAGCAAACTGGTGTGGGAGCCTTGTTTTCCCTCAAACCTTACTGTTGTTTTATTTATTTAGTCTTCTCTCTCTTTCCACCTATCATTTTGTCAGGTTTAATAGAGCCTGAAAATAAGACAACAGAAAACACTAGTGGCAAATCTGATCTATGTGTGATTAGCCCTTGGCTACATTACCTGCAAATTGAAATATATAAACAACATATAGATGTTACGTGAGTGTTCTGACCATAAATAGCTTCAGGTGCAGTAATGTAAAACAAAGCTGGAAACCACCATATGGTCACAGACACAGATAGCAGCGTTTGAAAAATCCCTGCATTTTATATTACTATGCAGTGGGAAGAAAAGGCTTAAAGCAACCTTTGGAATATCAATCTGAAGAGCAAATTATTAACATAGCTTGAATCAAAAATGTTGTTCCTCTAAGCCATTTCTCACATACTAATTTTGCAATTGTTTCATTGTGTAACATTAGTAGGAAAAGAAATCTTAATGTCTAAAAGTCCATTGATAAACAGTTCAGCTAAAAAAGTAATTATTCTCAGAAGCTTTTTCTTTAAAATATTCTGTTTACTTAGAATGGCTCTTACATTGTTAGCACAAACATAATGAAATAATGGGCCATTTAGTGGGCTAATGTATTTTTCACTTGCTTTTTATCAACTTTCTTTAAAAAAAAATCACTGCTGAGGGTGAAATAGTATAATAAGGTTAATGAGTAAAGAAATAACACAGAACTGCTTTTATTGTACTTAGCATCTCTAAATCACAAGACGGGTGAAACAGATGCTTTGGAATGCAGCCGAGGAGTTGATCAGTAGAAGCTGATTATCTATTAATGAGAGGTTTTTAGTGGTGTACCCTGGTGTAAAAATCACTAGACTCCATTCAGGCAGTCATCAGTTGCAAATGCCATGTATGTGAATCACTTGATTGATGTACAAAATTCAAAACAGATTTCCCCCAGTGCCCTATGGGTTGTCATGCACTGATGATCTCCTATCTGTTTATGCTAATGAAACAGGATTTTTCAGTAAGTAAATATGTGTAGTATTTAATTAAACTCATTGCTGAGCTCTGTGTGAAAATGTAGCCCCATTGTTCAGAAGTACTCTTTGACTGCAGTTCTTTGTTTTCACCCCAGCTTTCCCTCCCAGTTGCCTCAGCCCCCTGTCTAAAGAGCAGCTGGGTTTGTCCCATGCCAAGATGTTATGAGCACCAGGATGTTGTGCTGCAGAAGGACTGTGAACACAGACCCCGTTCCCAAAGATCTTGCACCACTTCTCACAAGAAAAAGGTGCCTTTGACTTCAAAAACATCAGGAACAAACCCCTAGGTTCCAATCACCAGCTCCACAGTTGGCAGGATTGCAAACAGGGATCTTCTGGAGAGTGAATTGTACTGGCATTCTGCAAGTGGCTCTGCTGCTGATCCCCTTTGGGGTCTATGCAGTGACTGGGGAACTGCTTTTTTTCATGCAGCTTGTTGCACATTTAGGAGATAAAGGCTTTCCAAAGTATTCTGAGACTGAATGGTTAAAACAGTTTTATGAAAAAATATATATACTATTAGAGCAGGGGCGAAAGCTCCTGATTCCTACTTCAAGGCCCTACATGTGGGCAGGACAATGCAAAAGAACCATGAAAAGAATAAAAGTCAGGCTTTAGGTTGAAGCCTGTAAAAAGATCTCTCTCAGCTCAAGCAAAGATCTTATGATTCTTGCTAATAAGGAAGCAAAATTAATATTTATATTATTAATATTATTTCATCTCAATACATTTTGCCTTTTTTTGTTGTTGTTTTTTGTGGTTTGTTTTGTTTTGTTTTGCTTTTGTTTTTGTTTTTATTTTTTGTGCATTGTGATGATTATTTTTCTGAACAGAAATAGAGCAGTTGCTGATACGCTCTGCAGCACTCACAGTGAGTCCTGGCATGATTCGTGGTTTTTTTTATTGAAGAGCTGGTTAATAGTTTACATTTATTAGTGGCTGCTTGCCCTTTACTGTGGCATGTGTTTGCAATTTAATGCTGCCATGTATCAATTGTATTTGCATGTTTGGTATTTTATTAGGCACCAGCAGTGCTCATGCATTTTATTTAGGCCATCCTATAACTTTCCTCGTCTACTTGTGGGATTGTACATAAGGCAGGCTCAGTGTACCAGCTCCCTTCTTCACATTTCCAAGGCTCCAAAAGCTGCAAAATCCATATCTAGTTCAGATTTCTCTTCTTACCTGGAAAGATATCAGGGATCTTTCCTGGATTGATAGAGTTAGGAATACTTTGCTGAATATGATCTTTTCTGTTATGGAATCATTAATCTACTGAGAAAACAATTTAAATGGAATACTGGCTTCTGCTTTGGCTGTTTTCTCTGTTTTTTTTTCTGAGGTTCGATACAAGAGGAGGGCTTGGAATCCAACTGACTGAAGTTATTGCTATATTCATGAAGAGCTGCTCTTTCTGCCACAGTCTCACTAACACATAAATAAGTATTTCAGAATTCCTACTTACTCATGGCTTTTTTTTTTCTTTTTTAACAACAAAAAGATTTTCAGCATCATTCCAGATCAGTGATACACAGCACATGACCAAGGGAAGCAGAAAAGCCACCTCCAGCCATGGCTGTGTCTACACTCTGTCAATACGTATGAGAATGATGGCTTTGTTCCTACAGACAGCAGACCTTTCCCCTAAATGAATAAACATGCTACCAACAGGTCCTTCTCTTGTGCTGCAAAAGCTCTGCTTTCACAGAAGTGGAGGAAAACATCTCCAAAGGATATATATTCTCTTTCTGGAAGAAGAGTAAAAGCACCAAATGTAAGATTAGCATCGCTTCTTGAGTTACTGCTTATCATCAGATTTGTGGGAAGTTCGTAATCTCCTTAGAGATTGCTGAGGAGAGCTGGAGAAAATGTGTGGAATATTACTTGCAAAATAGTCTTCAAATTAAATTCCCCAAATTGCCTTTTGCTGTGTTTTTTTAATCACCTACTGGTCTTGTTTACAAACCTTCATGCAAATGGCATATCAAAACATGGTTATTTATGAAGAAAACAAATCATCCAAACCTACAAGTTTTTTCATATAAAATGGAATATTTTTTACATATTGAATGCATTCCCTATTTCCAGGCCCTGAGCTGTCATGAGACTGGCTTAGATATCATGAGGCTGTGGTGATATTTTGTTTGAAAAATCACAGAGTTAGTGATCTTTAGTGTTCATTTATCTGGTTTCAGTGCTCTCTAGTATTCTAAGCTTTACTTGCACCTGTGTGCATTGCAGAGAGACTCTCCTGGCCCTCTGACTCCTGAGAATCAAAACGCTCAAGGTACCAAAAATAGTGTGTTCTTAATGAGGAAATCATTAAATTTGGCAATTTCTGAAACCTCGCGAGGTCAATAGTAAAACCTCCACCGGCTTTTTTATGCAGCCCAGATTTTCTTCCATGTGAAAACAAGTATTTAATCAAATACTATATTGCTGTAAAAATATAGCAAAATGAGAACAGCTGTGAGTACATCTATAATTATTTTTGGTACTGGATGGCCATGTTCTGCATCCAAGTCTGACATCTACTTCTTCAAAGTTCCCATGTAACATCTAAGGCATGAAAAAGCTGAAATCATGCTTTTTTGTTTTTCCTAACTCAGTCCTACATAGATTTACAGTCTAGATGATTTTCCACTAAGATTCTTGAATATAGGACCTGAACAGAGAGATAGTAGTCTCATTTTCTGGGTTAGGCCTTAAACAAAGGATAACAGCAGAGGCTGTTAAATAGTCATGCAACCATTAAGGTGTTTAAAAGCTTTGATTTAAATTCAGCCTCCAAACATAGTCTTTCTATGTTACTCTTATGGCAACCTTTCACCTGAGTGCCCCAGCCAGGTAAGGTATTCCCAGGTGGTGTCTCATCTCAAAAGTATTTCCCATCTAACTAATTTAATCATCACAGCATATGGCACAGGAATATGAACCACTGTGGGAATGATGATTTTTCTAGTGGAAAAAAACCCCAAACCTCTGGTGATGTTGGGCAAGTGGGACCAGTCCTTAGCAAACCCATCACCTTGGGAAACAGATTTTTTTTTCTGTTTTATCTGGGGTTTTTTGTTTGAACTTTTTGGTTAATATTAGACAGAGCTAAAATGAATTTACTTTGTCTTAAAATACTAAATGGAATGAAAAATTTTGTTGCAGAAAAGAGCCAATTTTTTGCAAATGAATAAGAGTGATTTATCCATCTCCTCAACGGGATCCTGCTTTTATGACAGTGAAAGGTCTTTGGCACCATTTCCTTCATCATTGCCTGTAATGGGATAGAGAAATTTGAGGCAGATATTAAAAATGCTGGGTCCTCTATGGGTAAAAGCAATACCTCTGGGAAAAGAGAGTAATTCAGAATAAACTCCTCAACTTCTTACAAGTTGCCTTAAGTCAATATGGTAACCAAAGGTAATATTCCGTGAGTGCAAGAGTAGAATCATGACAAAATTGACTGCATCTTGGTGTGCTTATATATTATAGGAGCCTGGTTTTCTAACAGGTCAGAGTATGTAGGAAAGTGAAATTAAATTACAACTCCATAGATGTGTCCTTCTCTGACAGGGTGCTGCCAGTCAGGAGATGGGGTCAAATTCTACTGTTGTTCAGTATGTATTGATTGGAATTTTGTATATATAAGCATAAAAGCATATATATACTCTGAAACACTGTTTGTTTAGGTTGGGCCTTGAAGAATTATTTTGTGTCTCTTTGATTTGGAGTAACATGAGTCACACATGCAGAAGGAAAGGGCAACTTGTGTGCCTTTAATCTCTATGTTCATAATGGTAAGGAATGGTAAAAGGGTTATTTGCAAGAATTGCATTTGTTGAAAGAGGGAGAACAGGAGGAGACCGGTTTAGACCAGCAGAGATGTTCCTGTGCAGTGTGGTCTGTGGCTTAAAGAGTTTGTATCATAAATAACTGAATCATTAAACCCTGCCTCTAGCATTTAAGGACAGGAACACAGGGATTGACAACTGTCATAGGTGTCCTAGGTATCCACAGGACATGACTTTGGGTCTTTGCAGTGCCTGTCTAGCAGCTGCACCACAAGAATGCTGAAGACTCCCATGCTCTGACTTCAGGAAGGAGAGAGATAAGCTGACCCAGCTCTGCTAAGTGCTGCAGGAAACTTGGGAGGCTCCTGATGGCTCACAGGATCATGCCTACAGGCAGGTGGAAAGACAGCACAAGATTAAACATCAAAGACTAAATTGCGTTATTTTCCTTATCAGGAATATAATACAATTGTTTTGGATTTTTACATTTTTTTAGGCAGTTGTGAAGCTTTAGAAGGAGAATCTGAGATTATAGCCTGCTGAAATATTTTATGTTAATTGAAAGAATAATTCTTCTAAATTTACAGTCCTCACTGAATCATTCTCTTAAACCTTCCATAAAAGGTGTATCACAATAATCTTAATTTTTTTAGTCTTTACTTCTTTGAGTGGTTTTTCATCTGATAGAGAAGCCACAGCTTTTTTAAGAGCACCATGAGAGAAATTATCTCTTTCAGACTGTCTGCATTAGAGGGCAGTCCCAAGGCACCAGGGAAAAGAGAGATGCTTTAACTGTTGCTGGCGGCTAAGGCGCAGCCTGCATTTGTCTTTACAGGGAACAGATCATTAGGTTTGTGAGTCAAGGCAGGCTCTGGGAGTGTGGATGTGTGCACAACTGAGAGCAAGGGACCGGAACGTGCACAGAATGTTTCATACCCCCCACATAACCACCAGCTGCCAAGCATCCTCTTGTGTATTGTAGAATCTATATCAAAAGAAATATTCTCCGCCTAGGTCTCTGGTGTACTGGCTTGTTCCCTCTGTGATGTTGCAGCTATTCCTGACCAAGACAGTAGAAGTGAGAAGAAATCTAATTACCTTTTTTAACTCAAAATGTATCGAAATTGTCAGAATCGGAGGAATGTTCTGATAAAACAGCTTCTTCTAATCATTCTGTTAAAACCAAAACTGTTTTGTTGGGAAAGGTAAGAACAATTTTAGAAAAGTTCTCCCGGATGATTTCAATCTTAACTTGTTTTTCTGTATGATGTTCCAATTTGAAGAATGCAAATACTTTCTTTCAAAAATTAAATTAACTCTAATAATTAGCAACATCAACAAAGAGTAGTCAAGGTGAAACCAAACGTTTGAACTAAACTCAAGAAAAATATTTTGGGACAAGGAGGAGTTTCGTTTATCTTAAATTTTGATCTGTGTAGTAATTTGGAGAGATTAGCACATACAAAAACAACTTGAGACACAAGAAAAGTGGTTTTTGTGCAAATGAACGTGTTTCTGAATATTTCTTGCCTAGATTTTTATTTTGGGGGGGTTCCCCTAAAACCATTCTGATTAAAATGCAAATGGTACACAGCTTGGATGCATTTCTCACTGTCTTTTTACCTGTATTTAGTCTTTGTGACCCTTTTAGCTGATTTGCTAGTACCTTTCTTCATGATCACATCAACCAGGAAATTGTCTGACAGTGTCAAACTCAGTTTTAATACAGGCTCCTTTTTGGGACAGGCAGCTGGAATGTACATGGTGCAAGTCCAGATTTCCCCAAACATTGCTCAGCTACTTTCAGTGATGCCAGACTCTTTTGAGGCTGAGCCATAGAAAGCTAAATATTGGCTTGGCAGTGATGCTATAACAGGAGACTGTAGAAGTTATGGATCCTTTTACTCAGTGTACTCGTACTATGTCTTGTGAGATACTGAGAATCAAACTCCAAGGATATGCCAAGCTAAGATATTTGTACAGAAATACATTTTCAGGGATGTTGGGCTGTAACCTTGATTCCTTTGATTGCTCACACAGAGCTGAGCTCTGTTAGGTCCAGGTTTCATGAACTGGCTCTGTTTTTTTGGGAACTTTCCTATGGCCCCTCTGCAAGGCTCAGAGACAGAGACAGGGTAAAATCAATTTCAATTAATGTTGGGTGTGATGTGTAGGTGTTTGTATTAGAGCTAATCACTGGGTAGCTTTTGTAATCAATGCAGAGAAATGGGTTCCTCTAGTGCATGATCCATCTTATCCCAAGACAAATACGCAGAATAGACTAATTGCACCTTGCAGACGCCTATTTCTCCCCATTGAGTGTAGGAAGAGGTTAGATGGCAAGATGCTCTAAAAGTAGAAGAAGTGGGTATTGCTGAAGGAGTCTTCCAGCACTGCAGTGAAGACAGGTTTTCTCCTTATCTGGCTTTGGCAGTACTCCAGATGTAGATTCATGCCTCACTTTTGATGGGGCAGCGTGAAGGGAGGTTTTCACAAAAGTCTTGCAGCAGGAGTTATCACAGCGTGGTATTTCCAGGAGAAGTTGTAGTACATTTCCCTGGCCAAAGTGGAGGTCTCCACTGTGCAGGTGGACCAGGTTATAAGCCTAATGTGAATACAGTACTATTAGGGCTTTGAATTTTAAGTCAATGATAGTAATACCTAATTTTGTAAAGCTTATTATAAAAAAAAAAAAAGTTGTTGAAGAAGTTTGAAGCCTAAGTTGGACTTTTAAGGTTTCCTTAATATTACGTTTTTAAAAGACTTAAAATGTGAGGGTGAACCCATGTAGACATACACACAAATTCGAAAGAAAAAGGGTTTTTTAGCATAGCTACTTCTATAGATGAACACAGCACAATGCCTGAGGAAATCTACAGTCATGGGTTATATTATCTGAAGATACTTTTCCACTGAAGGCTCATTTATTATAGGACCTAATATGAAATAATGAATATTTGCTTTAAGTCAGGTCAGGACCAGAACTTATCTCCCAGGGAATATGTGTAATTTTTGTGATAACCAGAAAAGACTGTCTTCCCCTGGAGTGAACTCCGCTGGATTTAGTGCTGCATTAGTAGGCTGAGCATCTGAACTGTGCTTATTGGTAATTTAGCTTCTCTTCAGCAGAGCACCAGGGTGTTTCTTCTCTTAAGCGTGCACGTAGTTACAGAGATTGATTTCAATGGAACTACTCTGGAAATCAAGATGAAAATTATTTCTGCTTATTTCACGGATCTAATACTTCTGGTTTTAGAGGGATAGGCTTTTCTGAAAATTGGATTTTAAGACCACAATAATAATTTTTGGTTCTAACCATCGATCTCAAAGTATTACATAAATATTAGTACAAATAGAATTAGTATTAGGAAAATGAGGCTGCCCATCTAAATTAATTTTATGAGGAAAAAATTATGCCATTTACATTTGGATTAAGCTTGTAAATGTATAGAAGGGCTCTTGTACACTTAAGATTCTGTATACCTAAAATTACTTTCATCATATGTTTTTCTATACTGTAGCCACAGTATAGAAAAAACTTTCAGGTTTCAGTTTTTGCTCTAGTTTGATAAATCACCATAAATGCTTTAACCCTTAAGGTTAAAGGTTTAAGGTTGGTTTCATGCACCTTGAAGAAGAGGATTCTCTCACTACAGATTTAGCACCTCTCACTTGGATAAAGGCTTTTTATGAAGGTCTTTTGGTGAGTCCTTTACTCAAGAAAGCCAATGGGGGAAGACAGACTTCTGCTTTGTCCTCCATTGCTTCTACTCAGGGCTTGGTCCTGGGGCTGAGGTTGTTTAATGTCTTCATTAATGAGGGGGAAGGTTGGACAGACAGACAGCAACCATCTCCTGTAAGGAGACGAGTGATGCCAAACTGAGGAAGCAATCTACATCTGGAATCAGACCTTCTCTGAATATGGAATGAACCCAGGCATCCCTCAGGGCATCCACCCAACTTGATTCATTCAATGACTCTTATTTTTGCAATGAACTGGAGAAGTGTTGCACTTTAGGAAAAGCTCTGGCAATGTTAATTTCAGTTTGACAGCAGAGCTCCTATGACACTTTTATAATTTACTCCCTCTCTGTAGCCCATAAAAACTAGGCAAAGAGCTTCATGTCCTTAAGTTGATTCTTTTTGCTCGATGGACTGTACAGTCTTCACAGCACCTTCAACAGGACAGGTCTACCTATCATTTGCATCTCATTCTACAGCTGGTGATTTTAGCACCCCAGGATTTCATTGTTATAGAAGACAAGCTTCTGTCTGTCTTGTGCTTCTCAAATGTCATGATCAAAAGAGGCTTTAGCTTTCTAAAGATGAGCAGATACTCTTGGAGGTAAACCATGAGTGTAGCAACAACCATAGGTTTGAGTTAGCCAAATAACACACTTCTATATTCAACACCTCCCCCCCACAGAACGTGGTGATCACTTATCCTAACCTGTGCCTCACATATGAGACTGACAGAATTTATTTCCCATATTTCAAGTTCATAAATTGCTTGAAGAGTATTATATCACTATAATAATCCCTAGGACAAAAATTATTCCAATGAAATTGAGTCACAAAACAAAAATACCATTATGTGCTTTTGGAAACACAAGGCCTAAAGACCTTGAGCAGGATATGTAATTTAAAGGGCAGATTAGGCAAAAACGGGTAATAATGAGGATATGACAATGAATACAGAACATTTTCATTAAAAATTGTGAAGACCATATCTCAGACAGAAAATGCCTAAAATCTCTATTCTACGGATTAAGAAAATTCACAGTTTGAGCAGATTTCTTGTTCATTTTACAGACCCTCAGCTTTAATTATAATGAAGCTGATGACCTTTGTGATGTCCTGATAGTCTCTAAAATGCAAACCTTCAAACAGAGATGCTGAAAGAATAGTAAGTGAGCATGTCTCCTTTTTCTCAGCACTGATTCTAAAGCCCGGGTATCTAATGCTAACATTTAGTTTAACATCACAATGGGAACAGTCCAATAGTTTTACAGGTTACAGGTAAGAGGCTTGTGCTGCTTTTAGTTACACAGAGGCTAAAAATGTTTGCAAAAACCTAACCCCAAATATTTTGAATATTCAAAAACAGATATAAAGACCGGTGAGTGTAGAGACATAGTTTCTTGTGTTAGAGAACCCCTCAGGTTTTAATGTGTCACAGGAATGCTATGAGGAAGGTATGGAGGAACTTTAAAATCTCTGTTGACAGGAGGAAAAGTGCCAGCAAAACATAACTCTGGACATGAGGAGAACAGACTTCAGGCTGCTCAGGAAACCAGTAAATAAAGTACCCTGGGAAAACATTTTTGTAGGTGCTGGAGTCCATCAGTGCTGGTCACTTTTTAAATATCCCTTCCTAAGCGCACAGGAGCAGCAATTCCCTAAAGTCAGAAATCAAGCAGGAGAGGCAGAAGACCAACTTGGCTTTTGCCTTTGGAATAAGGCAAAAAAGGAAGGTGTATGCCCGGTGGAAGTAAGGTTAGGTGATGTGGGAAGACTACAGAGATGCTGCTTGCCACTGGAGGGAGAAAAATCATGTGGTCAAAGCTCAACTGGAAATGAAGCTGCCAGAAATGTGGGGGAATTTTTTCAAATACATTACTGGCAAAAGGCATTGCAGAAATAACATTGGCCTGTGACAGGATGAGGATGGTCACCTCACAAGCAGGGACATGGACAAGGCAGAGGGGTTTAATGCATTTTTGCCTCTGTCTTCAACATGGATGATGGACCAAGGGGGTCTCAGTGCCCTGAGCTTGAGGACTATGACTGTGAGATTGATCAACTCCCAGTTGGTCCTGAACTTGTGTGGGACCTGTTGCTCCAGCTGGATCCCTACACATCCATGCAGACTGATGGGATTCATCCAAGAATCCTCAAAGAGTGGGCTGCTGTCATCGCAAAGCCTCCCTCAAAGATTTTTGAATGATCTTGGGAATCCNGCATTGCAGAAATAACATTGGCCTGTGACAGGATGAGGATGGTCACCTCACAAGCAGGGACATGGACAAGGCAGAGGTGTTTAATGCATTTTTGCCTCTGTCTTCAACATGGATGATGGACCAAGGGGGTCTCAGTGCCCTGAGCTTGAGGACTATGACTGTGAGATTGATCAACTCCCAGTTGGTCCTGAACTTGTGTGGGACCTGTTGCTCCAGCTGGATCCCTACACATCCATGCAGACTGATGGGATTCATCCAAGAATCCTCAAAGAGTGGGCTGCTGTCATCGCAAAGCCTCCCTCAAAGATTTTTGAATGATCTTGGGAATCCTGAGAGGTTCGAGCTGACAGGACACTGGTGAACACTGTCCCTATTTTCAAGAAGGGCAAAAATGTTAACTCCAGGAACTGTAGGCTTGTCAGTCTCACTTCAGTGACTGGTAAAATTAGGGAAAAGATTATTATTCTGTGAGGTATTGAAAAACACCTGAAGGACAAATGCAGTCATTGGTCTCAGCCAGCATGGCTTCATGAGGGCAAAGTCCCACTCGTTGAACCTAATTTCCTTTTATGATGAAGTACCCCACCTAGCTGGTCAAGTGAAGCCAGCTGTTCTATCCTTTATGGATTTCAGTAAAGCTTTCCATACCGTCTCTCACAGGATCCTCTGGACAAAGTGTCCAGCGCACAGCTGCATAAACACATCCTGAGATGTGTGAGCAACTGGCTCATGGGTCAGGCACAAAGGATTGTGGTGAATGGGGTGACATCAGACTGGTGATCTGTCACTGGTGGGGTTCCACAGGGCTCCATCCTTGGCCCAGTGCTTTTCAACATCTTCATAAACAACTTGGATGCAGGCCTCGAAGAAATACTAAGTTTGCTGATGATACTAAATTGGGAGGAGCTGTTGATTCCCTTGAAGGCAGAGAGGATCTGCAGAGAGACCTTGAAAAATTAGAGAAATGAGCTGTCATGAACTGTATGAATTTTAACTGGGGCAAGTGCCAGATTCTTCACTTGGGACAGGGCAACCCCGGTAGTATGTATAATCCAGGGAATGAGAGCAGTGTTGTGGAAAGGGCTCCCCAGGGAAGTGGTCCCAGCACCAAGCCTGACAGAGTGCAAGAAGCATTTGGACAAAGCCCTCTGACATGTGGTGTGAGTCTTGGTGTGTCTTGTAGAGGGCCATTAGTTGGACTCAGTGATCTTGATGGGTCCCTTCCAGCTCAGCATATTCTGTGGCTCTATGATTTTGAAGTGGATATCTAGATCACAAAGGTGTCAAGTTTGTGAATTCCAGCTGAAACTGGATATAGCA
The DNA here is from genome assembly GCA_013399195.1 of Dicrurus megarhynchus. NCBI lineage: Eukaryota > Metazoa > Chordata > Aves > Passeriformes > Dicruridae > Dicrurus > Dicrurus megarhynchus. The sequence goes on from VXAD01013538.1 coordinate 462,877, forward strand.
AGTGCCTGAATATATTTGAAAGTTTGGAGTGTAAAGACTTGTGTACCAGATGCCTGCAAAATAATACAGGTGCTCTACTTGTGTCTCTCAAGAGGCACTCACAAGTAATTGATTTCTCTTTTCTTTCTGGTAGTAATAGTAGAAAATTGTAGAAAATTGTGCTTAGTATGTTCAGTTTTCAAAATGCTTGCTTGACTAAAATTAATTAGATATCACAGCATCCTCCGAATAACTTACTGTTCTCTGTTTATTAGCCGGTAAACTGAAAGGAGGGACTGAAATTACTTTGCCGAAGCCACACATCAAGTCAAGATTAGAACCTGTATTTCCACATTCTCAATTTTGTGCTGTAACAGCCTGATTATACTGCCAGCAGTTTATCACCTCGCCAGTGCAGTACTGCTCCCCTAGGTCTCCTTCCTCCTAATAGTGGTTAACTTTCAGACCCTGTTAAATGCTCGCTGGAAATGTGGATCAGGGGGATTGGCCAGAACTGTTACCCTGACTTTTTTTTACAGAGTTTTTAAAGCTAACATAAATTTTTTATTCTGTGGATGCCTAGAGCTACATTATATGCCCAAATTAAGGTAGACCTGATTTCTTCAGAGTTGTTAAGTACCATAATGCTTCATTAAAACAGTGGGTGTGTTTATTGTTGGTGAGCATCCCTGAAAACCAAGAAACTTTTATTTAGCTCTCTGAAGGCAGGCACTTAAGTCTAAAACTCAAGACCTGATTTTTAAGTGATAAGATTCATTATCAAGCGAGAAAACAGTTTTCTATACAGTATGTTTCAGAGTAGTGCTGGAAGAATTTATTTTTTTAAAAAAGAAAAGACAGATTTCCAATATGTAGTGTCATGTTCTTAAATCACTGAACTAAGAATAAATGTGAAGGGTTTTTTTAGATTAATTTAGTTTGTCACTAGACTTGGTAGGTAATACAGAATGTCTGTTCTTATGAGAACAAGGAATATATATGAGATATATTCTTTTAGATGCAACGAGGCCATTTGTTAACACTTTTCCAGAAAAGTTCTGTAATCTTTATCAGTTGTGGGGACTGGCTTTCACTGTATTAGGCTGACCCACTCCTAGTACAGCAGTTCAGTAAAAAGGAAGCAACCACATGAATGCAATGGAAGTTAAAATTCAGAATTATAGTCCCTCTGTGTTAATGAGGAAAAAAGATAATGCTAAAAAAAAAAAAAAAATTGGTTTCTGTTCTGTACCTGCTTAGGAAAGCTAAGAGCTAACAATACAGCATGCAGAAGCATTTCTAGAATATTCTACGTGGGCCCCCAGTTCTGATGGACTGACAAGGAAAGAGTAAGCACTCTTGAAGTCATTAAAGAAAATTCTGTTAAAACTCTCGCACACCTTGGGTCTGTGGGATGACAGTATTAAATGTCATTGTTCTGCCTCCTGCTATCAGATGTCCAGGTAAGGACCTGACAGATTGCCTTTCACAAAACAACAGGTTAACCATGTGCATTTTACTCATGTTGAAGTTCTTTTTAAGAGGCAGTTATCAATAAAGGCGTTTTTTACATGTTTATCTATCCCAACCACATGAGACACCATTGCTGAGAAAAACCCTGAAATAGTAAAAAATGAGTACAAACGTGGTTATGTCCATTAGGAAATTAGTAATGAAAAAACCAGGACCAGCACTCAGAAGCAACTACACCACAACTGCTGGTACAAGTGGCACCAATAGAGAACAGCCATGGGACTCAGACCTTATGAAAACGTAACCCAAGGCTCAGACAGCTGTAGTGCAAGAGAGCAAGGGAGTGGGAGGAGGAGACTTGTACCTACAAATCCAGTACCAGGCTTTGCAAGAATGAAAATGAGTTTATGCCATATTGTTCTTTGTTGTGTATTACTCTCCCCCTGTTTACAGGACCATATGAAGTCTCTGTGCTGTTAACCCTTCCCTCCTCTGGGCTATGTAAGGGCAGCTGTGTTTAAGAGAGATTAAGGCAATGGTCAGACCTCTCCATCGTGCCTCAGCTGCAGTGAATTTCCCCACTGGCAATGCTGGCAGCCCATGACATGGCAGCAGCCCTCATCAGCCCATGCCCCAGGGACTGCTCTGTGTGTGGAAGCAGCAGGAAGCCTGAACAACAGCCCTGCTGACTGATCTGTAACCAGGGACAGTGGCTGCCAGGCCAGTTTCACCATGTCAGAATGGGATTTTTTCAAAGACAATGAGAATCTGGGATGAAACCTTCTCCATTTCGCTGTGACACCTGACCTAAGCCAGACCAGCAGAGTACGTGGGCTTGCTGCCTTTACTGGAGCAGATAAAACCTTTTCCACCATCACACCCTTGGCATAGGTGCGAGTAGGGGAGATCTGACCACCACAGTCCAGCTTTTTCTGCCACCCTCTTGCAAGCAGCATTACAATATAAACACAGCTATAAGGAGAGCATATAAAGCAGCCATGTAATTACAGCGACTTAGTGGTCCTTTGCAGTGGGGATATAATTAACTGTTGGCACACAGTAGCACATCCCCACTGCACGCAAAGTGAGGCAGGAGATTGTGACACATGGCAGCACACTGTGGCTGTCCCAGGGACACTTACTGCTGTTTCTCAAAGCTCCTTCCTTCCCAGGATGATGGCTAGCGAGCTCTTGATGCCCTCCATAATAGAAATGACTTATTTCTCAGCGTTCCTGAAATAAAGGAAAATCTAATTAGCTAACAGTTCCTTCCTCTGCCTGTGTTTTAAATAATATTGCACATAGGATTTTTACCTGTTTCCCAAACCCTTGTTAACATAATCTGACTTAATCTGAAAGCAGAAAATTCAGTGATTAGCTATAACAGTATCTTAAATGAAATCACATCCATATCTTTTAGGCTTACTTACCGTCCTACCTAAATAAATGTGCCCTGATATTGCAGACACATGAACACCCACATAATGCTTTACATACAAGGTCTCATTCCAAAGGGTCTGCTTATTCAATGAGGCATTACAATTAAATATCTGACTTGTCATGGCCTTTCAAAATGTGTCAGGATAAATTCTGAGCTAACCAAAATCAGCACAATTCCATGTTACCTGTGGACCATGGACCAAAGCTGACTTCAACAGGGGAGAATCTGTCTCACTGCTATTTCAGGCCTTGCAAAAAGTTGCTTATGAAAGAGCTCCTAGCCAAGAATTATTAATAGGAATTGGAAAATAACTTCAAACAGAAAATAAATCAGACAGAATAGAAATCTCTCTGCATTCACTCTGTGAACACAACTCAGAATTCATCATTTCTGAGCGCTCTGCATTAGGCAGAAGTGTCTGCCAGAGCACTATCTCTGCTGGGTAAGAGTATCATTGCCCGAGCCCAATAACTTCATGGTCAGGGCATTCTTCTAGGTGCTGGGAAATGTGGATTCAATTTCAAATACACTGTGACACAGTGTCACAGTCTCCCTGTGACACAGCCAGCTGTTGGACAGGTTCTCATGTGTTCCCTCAGTAATACAAAGGGTTGGTTTCAGTGTGCTGTGTTAAAATCTTTAGCTGTGTGATGGTTGACTTACAGCAGAAATGGGAACCTATACTCTTTTACTGGGATGCTGGGGCATTTTACACAGAAGTCAGAATTGTTCCTTTGTTAGTCAGGACGTTTGGCAATGCTGCTTGTAGCAGCTTTGGTCCCAAATGGACTATCCAGAGATGCCCAACTCCTACTAAAATCTAGGTCATCCATTCTCACAATCGGCTTCTTCTGTCCACACTGCCCTTCAAGGCCATTGTAGCATTATTTCCAGTTTATCATAATTAAAAAATCTAAGTCTACTTTTCTTAAAATTGCTATAAATCCTTCAGTTGGTTTAGAATTACTTCACCAAGGGACCAAGATTAAAACAATTTGAATAATCAGGTTTCTCACATGCAAACTAACCTCTCCTTCCTCTTACTATCACTTTGCTGAAGTGAATCAATGGCTTTTGATTTCCACCAATACAAATAATCCATTTTTTAGCCAACCACATTTATTATGTCTATTTATACACCAAGCACACATTTATCTGAAGCCAATGGCACTTTCTACTTATTGTGAATTCTAGTGTGCAGAAAAAATGAAAGAGACTGATCTCAAACTTAGAAAATCCAAACTCAGAGAAAACAAATTCTTTCATGGAGGGTCATCTGATATCTCAAGAAATAAATTCTGTATCTCTTCATTCTGCTTTTGTGCCCATGGCTAGCGTTCAAGTCACTTCTACAGTGAACTTTCTATTTCTATACACAACTAGGCTTTTTCTTTATTCCTCTTTTCTGATGTCTTATTGTGAGGTGCCAGTTAAAATTCCCTTAAAAATCAGAAACTCATACCATGTGTGACCTTTCTTTATTTTCCATAACAAAGACACCTGCCATTTGGCCTTGTCATCTAGACATTTGTTGCTGTCAGCTTGGGATTCCAGAAAGGTTTTCGTTTTCTTTGAAACACTGAACTTCTCACTTTGGCAGTGAACCAGTTCTTGAGAGGTCAGCATGGGCTGTTGACACTTTCACTCACCACAGACCAAAATTGTAAATGTTTTTTGCAAATGAAATACTGCATCAAACACTGCAGCCCTCTCATGATGTTCTACCTCCTAGGGAGGATATCTACTAATCTTTCAAAAAGTAGAGAGCTATATCAAGTGAATCAAGAGATCTATCACCTCAGCAAGAGCTGCTATATGGAATTTTCTGGCCTGCATTATGCAGGAAGCCAGACTAGGATGGTCTAATAGGTTTTTTCACCTTAAAACTGATGTCTCTGTAAGCCATTTCATTGGAATCACCTGAAATTGCATCAGTTGACATTCTGACCCATTTCCTTCTTTTGTCCTTTTTTTTCTGGGGAAGGAATTGTTTCTATGCCTGTAACTCCATTTTGTAACTTTGATTTTTTTCTTTCTTAGAGGAAAAAGTAAAAAGTTCCCCATACTCTGATACACTAAGATTAATTATTCTCCAAAGATCAGTAAATTTTTTGAAAGGGAAAAGGAACAGAAAAATGAAAAGGTCACAGATTTATCCTGTATTGCCTCTCATGAAGCTCACAGTGTGCCTGACACCTTCTGGAAACTCTCATTGTGTACTCAGTATGTTACACACATTTTGTCTCAGCTACATTTCTTTTGTTCAGATTATCATAGTATTCTGTTTTCAGTCACAAAACTGTGATCTTGAAATGGTTTATAATGGGATACTTAGATTTATTTTTAGCATGCTTAAATATTTCAAATGCACTAAGAATTCTAAATCAAGCAGTAGCTAGACTAGCACAGTTATTCACAAAGCATTTGAAAATAAATTCTTCACTCTGTAGACTTCCAGAAACAAACACATGCACACAAACAAGTGTTTTACATACAGTAAAAATAATGGAATAAATTTTAAATCATCATTTAAAAATACAATTCAAGATGAGAAAAAATGTTAATGCTACAGCTGTCCCCTAAACAAATTGCACAATTCTGTAGTCAAAGTTAAATGTAGAAGAAATGAAAGGTATGGAAATGTACAGTTAAAGCATCCAGACAATCTTAATGTGTGCCAGTGTAATAAGAAAAAATACACATTAAAGACAATCTACTTGGGGTTTTGCCCCACTTTGTATTAATTTGACTTAACAGACTTATTTTTCCTGTTTTTTAATTTTCGTGATGTCACTCAAAGGTAGAATTGAGGTTATTTTATTATCTTATCTGCATAAAGTCTGGTTCACCATGTTTCTTTTTTTTTTAGAGTAAAATAAATCATCAAGCTTAAAGAGCAGATGAGAAGTCACTCAAAGGAGCAAAATGCAGAGAATGGGAATGATACATGATACTACGCACTGATCTGCTTTCCCTTGTTTTCTCTTCCCATGATAACAAAATCAAGCAGCTTTATGGACTATGACCAGATATAATCTAAATATTTAAAGATATTTAAACTGGCGTTGTTTACTCTGGAGGAGAGAAAGCCCAAGGGAGCCCTAATAGCATTAGCCCATATTCCCTAAAGAGGGGCTTGCTTATAAGAGAGCAGGAGAGGGACTTCTTATAGGGCCATGTACAGACAGGACAAGGTTATGGCTTCAAACTGAAAAGGAGTAGGTTTAGGTTAGATATTCCCAGGAAATTCTTTACTGTGAGGGCAGTGAGGCACTGGAACAGGTTGCCCAGATAAAATGGGGCTGCCCCATCCCTGGAAGTGTTCAAGGCCAGGTTGGGTGGGGCTGTGAGAAACCTGGTCTAGTGGGAGGTGTCCCTGCCCATGGCAGGGGGGTGATTTTCATCACCAAGGAATGATGAAATTAATTCTTGGTATACAAGGTATGTATAAAATGACTATTAAAATAAATTTTTAAAATTAGGTATGGAATAGTGGGCTGTAATTTAGACATTTTACAATTTCTGAATCACAGTAAATAATTAAATATTACATTACAGCTTTTGGAAAACATTACCTACATTGTAAGTAGAAGGAGAAAAAAGTGTGAATATATTAATGAGGAGGTGCAAAGATTTATACCTTCACTAAAAGAAACAGTAAACATTGCCATGATCAGATAAATCTTTTTTATCTAGAAGCATAAAGAATAGGACATATGCATCCGTTATATCTAAATTTCTAATAAATCTTGGCATATTTCACCTTTATTCATGCAAACACCTTGTCATCTTCTTGCTGTACTGTAAACTTCAAGATGGGTTTTTTAGCGAGTTGTCACCTGTTGAGCACCAACACAAGCCATTTATTTGGACTATATTATAAAAAATACTGCAGTTTACGGGCAAGTTTGAATTATGTTAAACAAATCATTTGTGCTTCCCTGGTTGCTTTTGCGCCAGTGATTCAACAGCAATTTGCTCTTTTACTAGGTAAACAAAATTTTTGTCACCAGCTACAATTTTTTGTGTTTAGACTCATAAATAATATGTTTCTGCACTGTAATATATATATATGTATAATATATATCTATTACCATTTAGTGAGCTAATTCTTTTTTTAAAGTAAGTTTTGGAATTAAGTTGGTACCACAAACATTTTCGGTTATGAATAAATTCTGTGCATTTTTCGATTGCTGTTCAGACTTCAGTATTAGGATACATGGGACTTCATTTATCCAGGGGTAAAACTGAAGCATAAACATTTGCATCATAAATCTCAACACTCTAGATGCAAACTTATTTTTTCCTTAAAGCATATGAATGTGCAGGCTGTCACATCTTATTGTAATTGTGTTCTGGTTCTTTGCCTGTGTTGAGTATTTCAGCCTTATGAGTTAAGCAACTACACAATAACTTAATTCTCATTAGTGATCAACTGTGTTGCTTGTTTAGTTGCAACAACAGCAACTACCCAAAAAAAGGGAAGCTTAAACCATAATTCTTCTTCTTTTGTTCTTGTTTTTCTTCCATTTCTTCATTCAGTTTCTAGTGTTTTCTTATGAAATATATACCTCCTGGCCTGAAAACCTGTTCTCTGTGTCCTCTGGTTTGAATATTTCAGGTGCTCTGAAAATAAATTAGCATAAGGGAAAATAACAAAAAAACCCCAAACTCCAAAATCATTGATAGCATAGTCAAGCATCTCTCGCTATTTTACCTCAGAGGCCCTTTTTAATATTTAATAAGCTTACTGCTGTTCCTGGTCTTTTGGACTACAGTGCCATTAGTAAAGAAAACTGCCATTTGACATTAAAGGAATGTAAGGAATAACCAAACAAAGAAATAAAATGGCTTTTATGAAAAAACGGTGAGCTTTCCAGAGTAACACTGGAAAATAATTTGCAAAACCATTTTCCTGCTCCTTAAAGAACCTGAGTAGAAATGGATACTGAATTCTGAATGTATATAAATTGACATTTTTTGTGTACAACTCTTCATTTGCATCTGTTACAATACTAAAATACTATTTAATTCTAGATAGGTAGCACTGAAAAAAAGAATCTCTCTTGTCTTAGTTACAACTCAAGTGGAAACATCTGTCATGAATAATGACCATGATCCAGGGCTCCTCATGATGTGAATGAACACTTTTGCTATTAATGTTATAGTGATTGACTTATGGATTCTTCTTTCCATCCCTGATGATCCAGTACAAGCTCAGTAAACACAAATTTGCCGTTTCACACATGGTTAATACCAAAATATGGGTGCATAATTCTGCATAACAGCCAAAAAGAAATATATTTAACAATGCAGAAAAGAGAACATTTGTTCTCTCACCTAATGGTAGTGCTTAGGCATCCCTGTTGTGACCAAGTATTTGACCATGATGTGCAAATGAAAAAAAACATGTTATTTATGACAAAACTCTTACAATCAAAGGACAGTCCCCACAGACTTCACCTAATTCCTTGTGGAAGGGAGAAGTGTACTTCTGAGAGATGGATAGCTTGATATAAAATGTGAATATATTGTCTTCCTCTGTTAATTCTAAGAGATATAAACATGCTATCTAAAAAACATTATTTTATTAATTCTTATTATCATTTAAGTCCAGGTATTGCAAAACCTTTTATCTTGTTAATGTAATTTTCTTCCTTCTGAATACTTTGATTTATCTAATGCACTCTTGCTTCTGGTAACACCGAGGGACTTAACCTAAAGAATACTAAGATATGAGATGTAACTTAAGTTAGGAACTTCAGTTCTGACACGAGATAACCTTGGAAAATGAGTACTGCACTAATGCCATGATGATTTTTTGCTTTTTCTTTTAAACCCCTTTTTGTGCATTTTTGCAGCTTTTGTATTCCTTAGTGCTATTTGCCTACATTCCTGGACTTGTTTGTTAAGCTGGAAGACTAAATATTTTAGAGGTTTCGTAGTTAGGGATCAACATACCCCAGACCTCAAAGTCCTCTCCAGAACACATTTTGTAAACTAAGATAGAACCATCCAGGAGAAGGTTCCTTGGGGAAGAGGGCTCATGTTAGCCTCTCATTGAGGAATTTATGATAGATATGTGAATTAGTAAGACCTATGTTATATCAGATCTTTGAGAGAGACAAGAGGTTTTTGCAGTGTACACTGAGGGGCATTCGACCTAGACATAGTGCACCTAAGGATCCTTAAAATAAATACCAAGGTAAAATCCCTTTTTCCCTTCTAACCATGTTTGACTCTTGATTTTAAGACCAGGAAAAGGCATCAGCACCTTACTTATCAACTTTTCTCACCCAAGGTCTGTCTTTACAGAGGAAGGGTTTTGGTTTCTTAGTCAGTGAGGATGATATGTGAAACTGATGAGTAAAACTCCTAGGTCAGTGCAACCTTTGTCTCAGGTTGGATCAAAAAATAGCCATTATCATTCCACTTATTACCACTAAGACATGCAGAGAAAACCCTGTGTGTCAATAAATACAGAGGCCAGTACTTCCTCAGTGGTCTTGAAATTATAGCAACAGCAGCTTTGGAGCAACCCATAAGCCAGGCATACCTAGAACTTTGAGATATCTTGAATTCCAAGAGTGCCATCACCTGCACTTCAGAGTCACTAAAATCTAAATCATGTTTAATTTCTTACATTTCTTCCCTTTGGTCTGGGTCAAAAAACCTGCTGTATCTGCAAACACACGGTATGTGGCAGGGTAGTAGAGAACTTGGATCCATCTAATAGATTTGTGAAGGGCTCTGGGTTTGTCAGCCCAAGCGCCAACAGTATTTCACTGGAAGCCTTGAACATGGACATCATGCTTTTGTCATTTATTTGGGCTGTTGTGTGGGTTTGGTACCCACAGAAGCCGTTTCCTCACTGTTGGTATCTTGTGATCTGGAAATGCTACTTCACTGATGATCACTGGCAGCACCTTTCTTTGCCTGCAAAGCCTCCTGTGTTCAGATATCAGTTTTTTCTTTTGTTGTTGTTGAAATATACTTTGCCTCCACCTCCCTCACGTAACCATGTGAAGAGGCACATCTGCTTTTGTTTATTATACCATTCATGTCAGCTGTGTTTTGCTGTACACTTTCTTGCCTTGGCTGCATCCCAGCCTTTGTGTTCACAAAGGGGAGTCAAAGGGAACCTGATATGAACTGAGCCAATTACAGCCCTGTCTTGGGGACTCAGCTGGCAGTTCAGCTGCAGTACACGGAGCACGGTATAACCCTGAGAAATGTCACCCGTTTCTTCTCCAGGGCAGAAGAAATTGCCAGTACAACGAGAAAATGTCTTAGCAGACACCAGAATATTCTGAAGTAATTTTTGTGACTGACTTTCCCCAGTTCCTGTCATGAAGAGTAAAAAGCTAAATTCCCATAATTCAAGGCACTCCACATGGCTGTCAGATCAGCTCAGCACCTGTCCAAAGCAGGAATACACTAATTTCGCACTGGGGTATGTTACAGGTCCACAGGGAACAAACATCAATGCTACATCCCTTGGGGTCATAATTGCTGTTGAACTTGGTCACCACACAGTGGTCTTTCCATTTACTCATGATGCAGGTGAAAGGTATCCTACTCCGCAATACCTTCACCTGTCCCTGCTGCTAAAAAGTTTTCAGAATCAAGCCTGGTTTGCACACAAGTGCCTCTCTGCAGAGAAAATGGTGCTAATGACTCCCTCCATGCTGCTTTTGGTGCCCACACAGAGTGTCATGGTCAAATGTGAGCTCAGGTGAGAGCAGGGATTATCCAGCACAAGGAAGAAGTGCCAGACTCCCCCACCATTGCACACCTGTGGCACCAGCCCATGACATCTCCCTGGCATGTGACAGGGCTGGCCATGATAGTCCCATTGCCTGGGTACTGCACCCAAGCCTGGAAACATCACAGACAAGTCATGCCACTGTTTTAATGTACCCATTCCAAAACCAGCTTCTTCCAGGTAGATGGGGATGAGAGTTGATTGCTTTTTAGAAAAATCATGTTCCATGCACTGGTTTTGGCTGCAGGAAAGGGAGAGTGGTACCAGACACCCTGCTGACCCTGTAGCAGAGGGGACCAAAGACGTTTTCGAAGAATGAGCTGTGTAATGCTACCAAGTCAAAGCATTACCTGGTGCTTAAATGGTCTAAATATAGAAATTAGAGATGTTAAAAACCAGATTTCAAATAATGCACGGAAAATTTCATCTGGTCACTTTTTATATTGCAAGTGTATTTTAAATAGATCACGAACTACTTCATAGGGGTTCGGAGCCTTTTACAGATGTGAACAAGTAAAATTACACCTGGAGGATAAAATATAGAAAGCCTTAAGCTCAGATTACAGCTGTAACGAGATGGATCTGTACAAGTAGGAAGTCCCTGCATCCTCGTTTCACACCACCAGTTTATAGGAACTATATATGCATGCATTTGACCATGTGGCTCTCAGTACCTGTCTTTGAAAAGTAGAAGTGTCTTTTTATAGCCATTGCTCACACCACAGCCAGGTAGTTGTCTGGGATATCTGTTTGCCTGAAAAATGTGTACCTTGTTATTCAGTTGTGCCAACAAAAAGAAAATGTGGAGCTCACACCAGGGATCTGATTGACTAGGATGAGAACTTGACAGAAACCCACACTATTTTAGATTTCAGGTAGCTTGAATTTCATACTTATTATAAAAAGAAAACAAAATCATCTTTTAATGATACTTAGTCAACAGTCTTATAAATGTCTTCTTACCAGAACGGTTTGAACTTTTTGTGGCCACTGTTAGAAATGGTGATGTGTTCTAATAACAAGTGTCCAGATGTCAAAGATTTTAACATCAGACAATTCCATGTCACATAACTCTCTACTCATAGCACCTTCCTGTCCTTATGTCTGGTAAGCCACAAAAGGAACTTCATGGGTCTCCCCATGGTCTCTAGGAAGTCAGGAGAGTAGACATTGTAAGGTACAAACAGAAAACATATGCAGACACACTCCAGAGATGCAGTGGCTCACAGCAGGGTACCAACAATAAACAGCATTAGAAAGTTTCATGCAAAATCCAAGAATTTCAGCAAATCTGGCTGTAGAGAAGAGAGGGAAAAAAACCCTGATGCACATGATTCAGTTCCAGACAGTGACTGTAATTATAATAATGGATAAGCCTCAGGTAAATGCATAACATCTCCCCAAGTACTTAGAAACAATCCCGGACCAGGGATTTCTGATTAGAACCAAAAAGTGCAAGTACAAGTAATAAAGATTATTTTTTTCAGAAGGAATGCTTTTTCCTATTAGGTGCTTACAGCATCTCCAAAACATTAATCCCAGACTATCGACAGGGTCCACTCTACACTAAAACCAGCAGCTTGGCAATTAGAAAAAAAAATGCTGTGTTGGCTTGCAAAGGAAATGTGATTTGTGAAGCTCTCAAGGTTTCAGTCTAGGAGTTTTGTTCTAAATGTGCTGCCTCCAACACTTTGAATACTCAGATGAAAACAAAGTGCTCCTCTAATGTGACATGTCATTTTGCATAGTGTTTTGTTGGGTCCATTGCTCTGATTATTGTCTTTCTAGGAATAATACCAGTGCCTGCTTGAGATCTGGAAGATTAGCATTAACAGGATAGAAAAGAAGAGGGCAGCTGTTTCATGATGGCATTTAGACAGATGATCTGTCTGCTGCCTAATCCACATATCATCTACACATCCAGTCAGCACAATGCAAACTGCTAAAAAGTTTGTGTGAGAAAACACTCCAAATGTAGGTGTGTTTGCTTATCATGCTGCCTCTCCCACAGACAGAGAAAGATTTCTGTTTTGTAATTTCAGTAGCCATAAAGCCTCCTTCAGCCTGTTGATGTAGGATAGTTTGGCTCTAAAAAGTCAGCACTTACAGATGTGTTTATTAAATTCTGTAATAGTAAATTCTCAGACTTCTGAGGCAGAGAAAAGTCCTTTCTGGTTAAGCTTTCGCACTTTGGGGTACTTATTTCTAATGACTCATTAAAGTCTTGTGAGATTCTCTTGTTGTGATAGGCATAGTCACAATAATTGTGATACCAAATTGTGATAGCTGTGAAAGGCTCCCTAGGGATCAGGAGCTCAAGTACAATTTAGTTGCAGTGGAGTCTGTAAACCTCAGGAACTCTCTGTAATCTCAGTTTATCACAAAATCTGCTGTCTCTTGCTTACCACTATTGCCAGGTGTGATCATGTTCTCCAGACGAAAACCATCTTGTGATTGAGTAATGCTCACATTTTGTTGTGGTTGTGGGTTTTTTTGTTTTGTTTTTCTGTTTGTAGTAACAAACCCATGTCAATAGAAAACTTGAAGTAACCATAAGAAAAAATGTAACCAGGTAAACAAGATTATTTAGGGCAAAGTAAAGGTCAGTAAAAGAATGGAATGATAGGAGTTTTCACTCAAGTGGAAAAATCTTAATCATACAGCATATTTCCAAGAAAGGAGACTGGAGGCTATTATAATTTACCTGCATTCAGTGCTTTGGGTCCTGTACCAGGCGACATTACCATGCTTTATATCTTTCCAGAATATAGAATTTTGCCTGCTGAGAAAGAGTGTAACCTGGATTGACTAAAGTGTAGGGCTGCACACAGACATCACTCATTCCTTCTTAACTCCTTGCAGCCTTTTTGAGAATTGCTGAGAACTGCTGCACTTCAAAAGCCTGTGTACCTCTCTTAAAATCCCCAGCCCTCTTCCTTTTCACTGCTTAATCAAGGTGAACGAATACACTAATGAATAAGAATTGTGAGCCTAATGAGTAAGAATTGTGTTTTCCTTTCTGTAATGATTCGTTTACTTGCAGCTTCATACAAAGGGCTCCTGGCATGAAAAAACCCTGGTAAACACGGCAGACAAAACCAGGCTTCATGCTGTGTGGAAACCAGGTTGTTTATGTTGGTATGCTTGGTAGGTATTTTCTTTAAAGCATAGCTTTGGTTTAATGACATTTAAAATTCTGTGTATTATGATATTCTCCTCCTGTTCCTTGTGCTTTTGTTAAATTTTAAGAAGTTGCTTGAATAATACATGATATCATATGAAGCACAGAGTAAATCTGTTAATCAATGAGTAAGAAATTAGAGCTGAAAACATGATAAAAGCACCTTTTCAGTTATGTACTCCATATCCCTGTCAGAAGGTGGGTTTTTTTTCCCCTGTAATCATCAACACTTTGTCCCATTCCATTTTCAGTATAGTAAGAACTGGGAATTTCATCATTGCATTTGTGGGAATGAATTGGAATTTATTCTTCGTACAACTCCAGCAATTTGCCATGCTTTTTGTACAGTATTTAAATTAGATCTCTTTTGAATATACCTCCAACAAATGACATTTTTTATGGCTTAATTCTATAGAAATGGGTCCACTCTTCCACTGGCATTAAATTTCTTCAAATGCAATCTCAATCTGCTATTTATGGTTCAGAAATCTGTGCGAGTTTTGCATCTACACAGTGAGAAACTCTAAATAATTAAAACTTAAAATGTTTTTCAGAGAAGCCTTTTGGAATCACATCTGTTACTTCGTGTAGGAATTTTCCCTCGCAGATGTTTCTTTTTTTCGTTATTTCTTTTAGGGTGCTAATGGCATTACAAGCTTGTCCTATACCACACACTGTTAAAAAAAAAGCAAATCATTATAAGCTTGTCTAGTTACAGGAGGACAACTGTGACAAGAGACAGGATGTGACAGATGCTCTGCCCCATCTTCCTCTGGTGGGCACCATTTTTCTCCACTTGTTTTTGTACTGTTCTGGCAATGGCTAAATGCCATAAGTTGAACCAGTCAGAGAATAATTTGTGTAAGAAGGGACCTTAAAATCACCCAGTTCCCAATCCCCTGCCATAGACAGGGGTAGATTCCACTTGACCAAGTTGCTCCGATCTCAGAGTACCCTCTGATTGCCTGTTTCCTTTGGATCAGGAATTGCTCATACGTAAGTATACATACTTTTATGTGTATTTAGATACACAGAGGCAATACCATCTGTGAATATAGAAAATCAGAACAAAATGCTGTCTTCAGAAGCACATGGTGTATGAAGACAATGAGATAAAGCCTCAAAAGCATTTCCAAGAAAGGCCACCCAAACCAGAAAAAGCAGGCAACATGCCTGTGAATTGAAAACTGTATTTCAAGGAGTTTTGTGCAAGTAGTGGAGGACTCCCCTTGGCACAGCTCTGTCAGAACATACTGCTGCCTGTGAGGCACTTCTTGGGGCTGATGCTCTATCAGTTTCCTTGCCTTAGTGTTGATGACCTTACAGAAAGTTCCGTGAGCTCTGGATGAATGACCAAGGAGGGAGAAGGTAGAAGTGTGCTGTGCATGTCCTTGTTCAGACCTGCTGTAGTCAGGGAAGGGAGAAAGGTGTTGAAGGAAAAGTAGAAGTGGTAATTGAGAGGGAAAAGGAGGCTGCAGAAACCTGACCAGTGTTCGAAATCACTCACACTCTGTGGCCATTCTCTGGCAAATGTGTCTGAGCTCTGTTCCTCCCCATTCTGCTAGGACACCACCTCCTCACACAGCCCATGGCCACCTATTGCACGTCTTGGCTCTACCTGAGCTTACCGTGCTCCTGCCTGTCTGTCCCAGGGAGCCCTACAATGACCAGAGTCAGGCCCCTCCCCTGGGTGAAACCCTCATCCCAGTCTGGTTCTGGCCTTCAGCCTCCATCAGAGAGGCACCAGTCTGTGGTGGGGAGGCAAGTGGGCAGGATGGACTGGGTGGTTATTTTGAAACCAGCCTGAGATAAGCAGTTGCAGTTTTAGGCTTTACTGCAGATTTCTTTCATGTCCTTCTGGTTCCAGTGACACCCTATGGTTGGTGTGCTCTTTTTTTGGGTATCTGTTTAGAACACCTATTCCCCCAGCATACATACCACCTGTAAATACTTTCATGAGGAAAAGCAGGTGTCTCATTCAGGCCTCTGTTACCCCTGGGCTCACTCTTATTTGAAAGGCCAGTTTACTTGGTGTAGACTGGCTCCTTGCACTTGGCAGCAGAACTGTATGGGTCCCTGCTGCCACTGATTTTTTTTCCTGTTCTCTTATTAACAGGCCATCCGTCTTTCACCCAGCACTTGGGTACTTGCACAGAGTGGACACTGGAGAGACCACTGGCCTTTGGTGGTGACAGTTTCTGGAATTTTTGCCAGACTTCAACATTAAACTCAGTCAAAGTAATTGCGCAATACTGTACTAGTCCCCAGGTTTTGTAGGAAGCACAGGGCAGTCACTAAACTACAACCAGTAACACCTTTACTAGTAACAGCTTCTTGTGGGCAAAAGTGTCCCAGGGATAAAATCCTTCCTTAACCTCACAGCTAGGGATGCAGTGCAAGGATTATTGTCAAAAGACTAATACCCTCTTTAAGTTAAGCAGAAAAGGGAGCAATTTGATAGTGGCTTATGTTTGAAGAAGAGTGTTTTTATGAAAATCTTTATTTCAGAAAGAATACACTTAAACATCCTTCTGTATCTCAGATATTTCCACATCCATTTTCTCCTGTAAGTACTTTTTCTCTCTAGAAGCTCTCACTACACTCATGTCAAGCTATAGAAACAGCCCAGTATGAAACTCTGGACAGCACATATTCTTTCACCCAGCTATTCTCCTTTTTGATTTGACTATGACCTTGCAGCAATTTTCTCTGTTCTTCTTGCCTTCTTCCCCTTCCCTGAGCAGCCAATTAAACAATAATCCTCCTCTAACTCTCTCTCCCTATAAGGAAAAGATGCTTTTTTTTACTTACTGACCAGGTAAAGAAAAGCAAATACAACCCAACAGTTAAAAGTAACAAAGATGTGACAGCTTGTTTGCAGTGCCACATTTCTACCATTATAAGATGCCTTTGGTAATTAGACTGTACTCATCTGGGCATATTTGAGTCCAAATGGCACCTCCATTACCCAGCATGTTTTGGAGAGTGTTGGGGTTTTAGGAGTTCTCCTTTTGGTTTTCTTTCTCTTAAGGAACTTTCTTCCATATGTGTTTCTAGGAGACAATAAAGACTGGATACTTAAGAGAGACAAAAGACCTGGCCACAGCTTGGGGAAGGGGTCCAGCTGGCTTCTCTCTTTTACCTGGGGTTTTCTCGTGTAGGGCAGAGATGCCACAAGATTTGGACTGGGAAAAAGGGGTTGGGTGGAGCCCCTGGCTCTCTTGTGCTCTCGGCGTTCAGAGAGGAGAGAGGCTGCGGTCGCTGTGGGGAGAATTCATCACCACTGTGGGGTTCTGCCTTCTGCTGCCTTCCTTCTACCGTCAGTGGAGCTTGCTCGCTGGAGCGGCCGTTGCATTGGGACTCTATTTAACACCCTACCTCACTAAAAGAGGGACTTTTTCACCATCTGCTCGGGTGCCTCAGGGGACAAACCCTGGGATCCTGAGCCCTCTTTTCCCTGCCCCACGGAGAGTCGAGCCACGGCTGCCCTGCCTCCGCCATTCCTTTGCCACTGCTCTGAGCCTTCGCTACGCTGCAGCTCCTCACACCCTGCCTGCTGAGATGTCCCGGGGTTCCCACTGCAGCTCCGGAGTTTGGTGCATCTTGTCTGCCACCCGGGATTTTGTGCTCGTTCCTGCCGTTCCAATTTGCTGCTCCCGAGAGTCCTGCTGGGGCTCCGGGATCGGCTGCCCAGCGGGTTTGTGAAGCCTTTCTTCCATCCCTTCCCAGGACCCCAGGCTCCGGAGCGCCCCCTGCAGCTGCGGGGGAACCATCGCACCCGCCCTGCCCAGCCGGGAGCCACCAGCGCCCCTGCTGGCTGTGAGTGGAACTGCACCAACGGGGAAAGGGCCTGACAGCCGAGAAGGCTGGCACTGGGTTACTGGTTCTGTTTGCTGTCACTTTCATAATTATTGGTGTTTGTGTGCCTTGTTATACATATATATATATATATATATATATATATATTAGCAAAGAACTGTTATTCCTATTCCTCATATCTTTGCCTGAAAGCCCCTTAATTTCAAAATTATAATAATTCGGAGGGAAGGGGGTTGCATTTTCCAAGAGAGGATCTTGCCTTCCTTAGCAGACACCTGTCTTTCAAACCAAGACAGAGAGCTTTTTGAAAGATGTGGGTATACACACTATGGTAAGTGTGGAAAACAGAACAATTAAATGTGTCTTTAGGCTGCTTTCTGCCTACCGCTTTCATCTGCGTTCTTCAGACAAGGACAAGGATCAGGTCACGAGTTGGTTAATTTTTTCTTTAACCCCTCCCCCTCATGCCCTTCTGCCTCCCTGCTGCATGGGCAAAGCATGTTTGCATGATCAGGGTGTGTAGGAGTTCCATCTGTGCATGTCTAACTACAATGATGAATGCTTGCACAGCCCATCACCTGGCCAGCTGCAATCTGCATATCTAGGAATTCCTGAGGCACCTGAAGTATCAGTGACAGAGGGACGTAGGACAGAGGAAATTAATTTAGTGAAAAACAAAGACAGCTTAAAATATTTATATAAGTTTACCTGATGCTACAGACTCTGTGGTTTTTGTAGGTTTTTGGCCTTTTTTGGTCTTTTTTTTTTTTTTAATTGCGAATATCCACTGTTTAATTGGGAAGGTGCAAATATTACTCCAGGTAATATCTATAATACCCATTGTGTGGTTATGACCCCATCACTTTCCAAAAGTACTTTTGTGTCGCTGCATTAAATTGTAAAGAAGGTACCTCGTAGAATTAGGATAGGCCTTATGTATTTATTAAGATAAGCTTGTTGCTAAAAATTACCTCCTGGTGAATAATAATGCAGCACTAGGAAATAAATTGAGAAGCTATTCAAATTTTTAATCTCCAAGGTGACTATGGCACAAGATATCAGCTATTTTTGAAGAGTAACTGGAAGCTTTTTTAACCTGCTGGAACACACTGGAAACACTGAAGGAAGTGAAGGAGAATGGATGAGTATAATAAAATTGAGAACAAAAGACTCTGCTGAAGATCTTCCACAAGAGACTATTAAAAAACTTTGGTAGTCTGAGGTTAGATCCTGCCGTGGATTAAAAGTGATTGAAAGATAGACAATGAAGTCAAAATAAATAACCAATTTTTCAGAAGAAAAGAAGGTTAATAATGGGTTGCCCCAGAGCTGAGCATTAGGAACTACCAGTCTGTTATGAAATAGGTGTACAAATGACCTGGAGGAAGAGTGAATTGGAGCATTAGTTGCACAGCAATTGCACAATTATTTTAGGTAATCAGAAGAAGATGGGAGAAGTCTGGACATTTTCAAGACATGAAACACTTAAACCAGAAAGCTTTAATAGATAAACCTGTGAGTCAGAAGGTGCTGGTCCTAGTGTATAGCCACAAGAAAATCCATGAAAGTATTTCAGTTCACGTTACCAGTATGCAGTTATGATTTTTCAAGCTGTTTGCATAGATTTGCTTGTTCTGAGGAAATTTGTTTGGAAATATAATAACATGGTTTAGTGTTAGGATTTAATTTCTGTTGTAATTCAGGGACTTATGCAGACAAGAAAATAGCCTGGTGATCGAAGTGACTACCTAATCTGTAGACATTCTTTTCCTTATTTGGATTTTGCTTTGTCTTTATTTCACAACAAGATGAAAGAGTCATCATATGACTTTTTGACTTTTTAACTTTTTTTAAAACTGATATTTTGTGTTGTATGTATAATGTTGGCTACAAATTTTTAATTTTTTTGTGGTAGGAAAATTTTCACAGTCTTGGTATCATTATTGTGAAAAGTTCATTTTTGAAAATTTGGAAAATCTCAGCTTAAGAAATAGCAAATGGAGTCTTTGATGAGCAATTTCCAGCATTGTTTTTTTGTCTGAGTCCCAGGAGGTATCTAAAATCCTGCATTGATCTTTAGTTACCTACTTTCAAGAAATACTCATTTTTATAGCAAAAGTTTGAGAGATGGGGTTTAGCATGAATAACTGGAATAGATTTGAGATTTAGCTTTTACCTGGATCTTTCTCCAATCTGATTCATTGCAGCTACATGAATTCATGCACACTCTGAGAAGGGAGGAGGGGTATTTACCTCTTTTAAAACCTGCCATGATTTCTACCTAATTTGAACACAATGAACATAGAGCCTTAGATCACAAGAACTTGTCTTGACTAGATCAGACAAATAACTATTAAAAGTACTGCTACAGGTAAGAGTTGTCATGAGAACTAATAACATCTAACTAAATTTAGATAAGTAATTAAAAGACTCAGATTTGAAAACCATGGTAGAGATCAGAGAAGAGCAAGAATGTGCTGAGGATGGAGCATGGAGGGAGTCTTCCACCTCAGCAGGGACAGTGAGGATGCCTAGAAGACACTGCAGTAGGGAGCCAGCCCCAACTGAACCTGATAGGTAATGGGCAGGAGCCTTTCCTGGGAACCCTTTCCTAGCATTGAGTGCAACTTCTTCAAACTAGGAAAGCACTGAAAATTTCAGAAAAGGAGGGAAAGCCTGATTGAGGAAGGGCACAGTGTCAGAGGTGCTGTGTATGAATGAGTGTGTATGTGTGTATGTGTGCACACTCACACATGTGAGTGCCTGTGAAATCTGTACTGGGCACTTTCATTTGCATCACCACAATATCGATATTTTTCTAGTTAAAGTGCTGAAAGTTGTATTGCATTGACCTTAAGATGAAGGCATGGAATTCCTCCATGCTTTAAATTTCTTGGAATCTGGCCATGCCTCCACAAGATGCATGAGGCAAATCATGCAGATTTTATTTCTGAGTGTTGTTAATAGACGTGTGCAACCTGGCTTCCACACAGATAGTCTTTCCTTGAGCTTATTTTGTGTGGGACAGGATAGCCATTCTTCACTGACTTACTCTGCCAGTTCTTGTACTTTTCTGTTTTGGATCAGCAATTTTATGACATTAGGTCTTTACAATGGATCATCTTTTACTACGCGTTTTATTGCTTGCATCAAAATAGGTCACTAAAGATGTTGAGATGCCATGATAATTAAAATGATCAAAATATGGAAAAGAACTCATTATGTCTACTGGTATGCTGTCAAAGTTAGAAAGCTAAATTAATAAAAAAGGGAGGACACAAAATAGCCATTTAGTGTAATTACATCCATTAGTGGTATAAGATGTCCTTCGCTTGACACCCATTTGATGCTGGTCCCCGGTCCTTCAAAATGGACTAAAAAGCTTGAAATAAAAATGCCCAATGGCTCAGATGAACAACATAGGTCTTCAAAATAAACAAATATGAAAGAAGTTTAACACCTATGGTGTGTGGGCCTTAGTTACTACAGAGATTATGGATATCTTGTATTCTGCTTCTTCTGGGTGATCCCATGTGTTTGAATATATTTACAAGTAGATCATGGCAAAAAAATACCAGTCTGGGTAGGAAAGGGTCTCATTTGGGAGTCATAGGAGAGCTTCAGATAATGGATGGTATAGAGAAAGGTGCAAAGATGTGGAGAAGTGTTCATTAAAATGAAAGTTTTGCAGATATTTGGGAAATTACCTGTGCTTAAGCATTACCCTTTCCCTGTGGACAACCCCACCTACTGATTCTTCCTGTCTCATCCCCACTGTGCAGTATCAGAGGAGGCCAAAGAGCAATGAATCTCCACTGAGCTTTACTTATATGATGTCTGAAATCTCTTGGAGGACAAAAGAAAACAGCGTGTCATGAAGCCCTTCCTTTGGCAGGCAGTTAAGGCCTTCTTATACTGAGAACAAAATAATATATTTTACTTTATATACTTTGCTTAAGGAGTATCTGGCAGACCACTATAATGTCAAAATTTTCAAACCCTTCTGAGGAGATGGGCACCCAAGCCCCAGAGAGAGACTGCCTGGAAGGGAGGGAGGGAGCAGTGTCATGGCGTTTGATGTTGAGATGGCTGCCTTGGATTGTAAATGTGCTTCTGGGACCCTCCAAACACCCTCTGCTCTTTTGTGATTCCTCTTTGCTCTCTGTCCATCCCATGTGCTTTGTAATAATTCTTTTAGATATCTAAAAGTGCTCTATTCCCTTTTTCATGCTAGTGAAGAGCAGAACTGGAGATGGGGCAGGCACTTGGCAAAATCCCATGCTCCTTTAGTTTAAAGTGGCTTATTCTTTCATGTTGCTGTTGATCTTGTGCCTAGTACTGAATGCAGAGGGTAAAATTCAGCTTTTACAATGGCACTGGGAACTTGACTTGAGGGAGGCATTCCCAGAAACTCAAAAAATAGAGAAACCCTCCTCTCCTCTTTCCTTTAGGGGTTGTTCACAAAACAGCTGGATACTCAAAATACTCAGATACTTCAGTCAAAGACATATCTACCCTGAAAAAAAGCTATGGGGATACTTTTTTTAATATTTACGTAGAAACCGTGAAACTTCCTACTACAAGTTTGCAACATTTCTTAAGGGTTTGGTAATTTGGGTACTAATAGTATCTTCAATTTTAGAGACAAATAACAGCTCATCTCTGGCATATCTTCCAAGAAAAATGATATTATATTGGAATTTCAATGGATGTGAAGTGTCACTATTCTTAAAAGCTTATTTGGGAGTAAAGCTCAGTGTAGGTTACAAGTAGCTTGGGCCTTTGCAGAGCAGAGGGTCTGCTAGCAGGAGTTGTTCATGAACAGAAGTTGTAAAAAAAAAAGTTAAAAATCTACAATAGCAAAAAAAAAAGCTCTTCCTTTTGATTTTCAACTGCCCTAGTCTTCCCTTCTCATCTTGTATTTTTCTCCTCCTTTTCAACCCCGACATTTCAATCTTTCTCTTCTTGTTCTCCTAAGACACAAAGATTTCTGCTCCTGCCATCAGGTCAGTGCTAGATATACTGGTTTCGCCCATGTCAAACCTAAATAGGTGAAGACACTTGCTTTATCTTCCTGTAAGTATGAAATCACCTCTGTAGGAGTAGATGTCAAAACACAGGCTCCCTACTAAATTGGCTTCTCAGAGAATTTTTTCCCTTAATGTAATTATTGCAAAGGAGCTATGCAAGCACGCAAAAAGTATCTGTCTATGATGGTGATTGGACAGCCTACAGGAAAGGAGGAATGGTCCCTGTCTGAGTAAACTTGTCCAAATCTTGTGGTCTCGTTAGGGACACATCTCCTCTAAGTCGATCACCTTGCTTCTGGCCCTGCCTCACAAATTTATCAGGAGGCCTTTAGAGAGTACTAGGTTTGAGGACTAAAATGAGGTGATAACATCTTTTCTCTCAGAAAAAGAGATGCTCTCCTTTATCTCTTTTTTAGCTTGATTTGTTAGAGTAATAAAACTCTGGTTTGCCTTACTAAGAATAGAAGAGAAGCTTATAAAGAATTATGAGAGGTGAAACTTCGAATTTCTGTATAGGAAAAACTGAAAACCAAGAAGGACTGAAGAATGTGAGTGTGCCAACACAGTGAAAGAATTATTCTGGCAAACAGAAGTCTGTGTAGTCAATTCTTTCAGTGTGTTTATTGCTGATATTTTTATGCAGTAATGCAGTTTCATATCACTGCTGCCTAGTCATTTTTCTTCAGGAATGAATGACTTTTGCTGAACCTTGTAAATGGGTGATTGTTACAGAGTGTTGCTAGGGGTCTGAACTGCAGTGGGGGAGTGTGAGCTTTATGGTATGTTATATTATGTAGTGATAATATATGGACTTTTCCCTCCAGCTTAGTTTCTTTTAATAAAAATAATTAAAATAAAGGTGATACAGTTGAAGTTGTATCCTACTTGGCAGATGTAAAAGCCTTGTACTACCACTGAGATATTGGTAACTGATGACTTTAATGTACTGTACTAGAATAGCTTATCAGTAGGTTTGTTTTTCATTTGTTTTGTGTGGGACAACTAGTTACTTAACCAATCCATTACTTCTTACATTGATTGAGCATTCTTATATGACATTTTCTTTTATCAGTCTCCTTGAGCTGATAAACAGGCTTGTTTTCAATAAAGGATTCCTGCTTTATTGTAGTGACTAATTGTCTGTCTCTGGAGTTGTCAGGAACCCCTTCATGCTAGTAAATGAAGTAGACAGAAAATTCTAGAGCATCCTACAGCATTTCTACAACTGGCCCCATTAAAAGTTCTGTTTCCAAAAGATGGGTTGTCATCTCATTGCATAGAAATCTTGTACACGGGAGGCTTTGGTGTCTTTTCAGAAGATAACAAAAAAAGATATTGAGTGATGTAAAAAGATTTTCTTCTGAGAATTAGTTTCATGGGTAATACCTGGCCTACTCCCCAGGCTTCTAAGTCTTTCCAGCCCCACATCAACTTCTTTGTTCACTTCTGTGCTTCTGACCCTCTCTTTCATTCTGTCTTCATTTGCTCCACAAAACAGTTGTAGGTGGGCAGGTGGTAAGCAGCAGGTATTGTCCTATATTTTCCTTCCCTTATGGTTTTTTTCACTGCTTTTAATCTCATTAAATGTCCCTCCCTTTCACCGTGATCAACTCATCAACCTGGTGATGAGTTTGTTGTCATGTTCCTCATTTCAGTCCAACTCTCAGTCATCACTCCTGGGTCTGTGAAGAATTTTCTCATCTTTGTTCATACAGAGACAGCTTGTAACAGAAGTTTCTCCTGTTCAGTAGGAAGCTGTGAGTTCCTACCTGGAACAAAATTATTCACTGATTAAGATAAGAAAACATCAGTCCCTGCCCCATGGAATGCATAGTCAAATTTAATGCCAGGATTGAGACTGGTGGTGATTAATGTTTGGGACTAGAGAAGGAAGTTGAAACAACAGTAAATAGCACGGGGACTGGCACACAGGTTTGTGTCCGCCCATCTCTTGACATCTGGAAATATCCCTGACTTGAAGAAATGAGAGGTGATTGAGGGTGTAGGGTGTAGGATTTGGGACTCATTGAACTAGGGGAGATTTGTGTTTAGGGATAGTTTAAGGAAGCTTGGGAATGCTTGGGTGGTCACTGGAGAAATTTTGCAGATTACAGCTCTGCTTGAGTCTGTTTGTATTTCATTTACTAAGTGAAGGTGGAACCTGGGTAACCATTTTCTTCTTGTTAAAACAGACATCTGAATATGAAGAAAAAACCAAATCCTGCTAAGCTCTTAGATTTGGTGATATAATGGACCAGTATTTATATAAGGTGGTTGTGTATTGTGGGTGAAATATTGCTCTGTCCTAAGGGCAGGCACAGAGCCTGTGAACTGTTGGAAGTGTCAGGAAAGCTCTCAGGGTAGGGAGCGACAGCTAAAGGAGAGCCTAGACCTTCTGATGACTTTCTACATGGGGTAAATGTCAACATGTGCAAAAAAATTGCAGTCTTTGATCTGTTTTAATTATTGCCTTTCTGTTTGGCTAAGCATGTCTTTTTTTTTCTTTGTTTGTTTTGGTGGTGTGGGGTTTTTTGTTTCTTTGTTTTTATATCGAAATGGATTTTTTCTCTTTTGGCAGCATTTGGTTTTTTGCTAAACCAAGAAGTCCTAACCTTTCCCTTAGGCCTAGGAAGTGCCTCTCTATGTTTGTTTCTAAAGGACTTATTTTTCTGTTGCATCTATTGCCAAGGTAGAAAGAACAGCTCTGAAAACAGGCAGATACTGCAACATTCCTCTGAAACACTTGCTGCTGGCCACCAGGAGATCCTGAGTACCTCAGGTATGATCCAGTATGACAACTGCTGTGTTCCTGTAGAGTTTTCAGACTTACAGGAATCATTGCCTATTCCTGTAGGCTTCAGGGATATGCTTCTAACTACAGTTGGAAAAATGAATACAGACAAATTTGTTAACTCTCCCTTTCTCCTCTTAATGGACCACTTTTGATTTTAGCTCATATAAAGATTTATGGAACATCCCGGAGAGCCACACAGGTTAATAGTAGATAGTGTCTTCAATACATTTTCATGAGCTGCTTGTTTTGCCATCTGCAAATGCTGCCTGCGTCACAGTGCCTTTTTTATAATCTTTCATTCAATAGCCACCAAGGAATTAACACAAATAAAAGGTGGGAAAATAATGAATAAATGTGGAAAATATAAACATGAAAAATCTTAACTAATGCAAATATCTGTGAATATTCAAGGGCTGTAGGCACTAAGGGATGCATTTATTAGGTGTCTGAATTTGAATAAAGATTAGCAAGCAACTGATTTCTAGTGAATAGCTAGCTCAGCCCTTTAACCTTTCAGGGAAAGAGGTGAGGCAGAACAAAGGACCTCCTGAAGCAAAGTTTTGTGACTGCTATAGCTGGTTTTAGGAAGCTTTTTAGCAGCACATGGCATCATGCACCAAGAGGATGCCAAATATATGTGCTTTGGAATATATGTCTCTTATTTGAAGAGAGTTGCTCTACATCATAAATCATATCCTGGCAGAAATCAGAATGAAGGCTAGAAATAAGCAATTCCAGAAGGAAAAGAATAGTGGTTCACAAGTTAAACTTGTGTATTACTTGTTTGGTAGCCAAATTTAAAACTATTTATTGTGTGATGACTCAGGTTTTTACCTGTGATATGCCTTGAGAAAGCTGGAATCTTATTGAAGTAATTTCTTTATTGGAAGAAAGATGGTGCTATTATAAAATGTGACAGTTAACAATATCTTTGGGTGGGGGTGACAGAAAGAGTCTGCAACAAAATTACTTGACTTTGCATAAGAAATTGCTGGCTCACATTATGAATTCATAAATATGAACTTGCAGGGGGGCTACCTCATTAAATCAAATAAAAGCAGGGGGGGAAAAGAAGAACAGCACTGAGAATCACTTTTCCTACTTCAGGCCCATGGGGAAAATCAGAACCATGTGAGGTGGAACACATTCCGCATTCTAGTTTTTGCCTCTTTTATGTGTGTGTTAATAATTTAAATAATTTTGAATGCATAAAGCCAAAATTTCAGTATTAGACAAAGCTGGCAAATAATTTATCAACTGCAGAACAAATAGTTGCCTTTAATTGAAAGGAATCTTTCTGCATTCTGCAACAATAACCTAATGACTGGGGCTGATAATAAAATTACCCAACTTCTTTAAGCCAGATCTCTAGAATAATGTAATATTCTAACATTTACGTTATTAATTTTTTTATTCTTAAAATTTGTTTTTATATAATTAACTGAAAGCTACCTAGTTACTTCTTTTTCTCCCT
This sequence comes from Dicrurus megarhynchus, assembly GCA_013399195.1. Lineage (NCBI taxonomy): Eukaryota > Metazoa > Chordata > Aves > Passeriformes > Dicruridae > Dicrurus > Dicrurus megarhynchus. The sequence continues at coordinate 489,833 of VXAD01013538.1, forward strand.
CCTTCTTAACTGTTGCATTGATCTGCACCTGTGTATGTGCACACAGGCAAGGACACACGGCTGTATTCCCATCTCAGGACACCTGTTACTTCCCTGGTATGAACTGTGTTATTTTATTACATTGGATTGTAAGCTTCTGCCTGTGGGTTTCACTTTTGTGGCCCTAACTAACATTGGCAAATGGATCTCAATGAGATGGCCTGAGTTCAGTGAGACTGCTCACCCACTTGCTAACACTAAGCATGTGCACAAATCATCACAAGATTTAGCAAAAACTACAATAAAAAATAAACACAAAAAGAAAGGAAGATAGAGGAAAAATGGTGATAGATATTTAAACATCAGTCATGCATCTACATAAATGGTTTGTTGGAAGAAGCAGCTGATCATTGCCCATGGCTATAGCTGTTAAAATTTGCAAAAATTTGTAATTCTTTCCTAACAGTAAAAATAGGATTTTGACTTTTTATTACTTTATTTTTCTTTCTGCACTGGATTTCATTGTGCTGGTGGCAGGTTGCTTTTGGAAGGACAGGTTGAACTTTGCAGGAGACCGAAGACCTCTCCACCACTGAGCACTGCAGCAGTCCAGGCAGCAGCAGTCCAAGCTTATGATTGTCCCTGTGTAACCCTGAATGGGAGAGTCAATGTCTTAGCACATGTATCCCAGTCTGTGAGCAGTTTGATGCCTAATCTCTGCGGTGAGATTGTAAGAAGGATGCCAGGATGATCATTCTACTGATTTTTACCCTGCTACTGCTTGTTATACATGATAGATGCAGTGATAAATACCTGCAGATAGGAGCTTGCATCCACTGGCATCTGGGTTGAGGCCACCAAATCCGACCATTATGACACGTCACTGATTTGTTCCTTCATCACCCTTATGGAGTTAAAACCTTCATTTTCCTCTAAGGCAAGAGTGAGTGGCAGTTCACATTGATTCTTTGCATGTGAAAAGTAGGAGATGTAAATGACAGAAAGGTTAATGACAGGATAGATGGTCTTTTAAAGTTTTCAGCTGTTAGCATTCTTTCAAACTTTCTATCAAGCTTCAGATAAATGATTCAGGGTATTTTTAGCTGCAGTCACGAGAACAGGACAGCTTTTGTGATGCTTGCTGACTCCTGTGTAAAAGCTCCAGGCATTGCTGGGGACATGTATTCCTCTTGTGTTTGTACTCTCTAGAATGATGTTTTTCCAACTGGGTAGTAGAGGATATCAAAGGGAGCTTAGGCCCTATGTTATGTCAGGCTGGCAGCCAGTAGTGTGATGCCAGTATTTCAGTGCCTGTGAGGTGATGGCAGATTGCTGACCCTTCGCTGAAATGGCATTGGTAACAAGAAGGACCAGACACAGCTACATATTTCTTTTACCAAAGCAGCAGGGCCTAAGGTGGATGGAGCCCAAAGGCACTGTTAGATTCACCTTGTTCTTATATAATTTGCCATGAGGTTGGATGCCTTTCAGAGGAAGCTTCTTTCCAGACTAAGGCTGCAGAAACTGTGGTAGAGAAAAAGAACAAAACACAGAAAGAATGTCATAGCAAGGTTGGTGTAGTGGCAGAATCTCAGCGAATTATTAGGTGGTGTTTAATTCTTCAAGAAATGCTCTAAAAGGTATGTAGAGGTGTGCCTTTACTTCCTCATAAGGAGGTCCTGCTGTGGCAGTGAGGGATGGTGGAAGCTACAGTAATTACAAAAGTGATGTGTGAAATCCTGATTGTAGCTGTATGTTTCTGCAGTGTGTGGGTGCTGCTGCTGGTGATGCTGTGGAAGTGAGATACAACGCAGAAACTGGTTGACAGACACAAGAGAGACACATGGACACCTCCAAAGTCAACATGCAAAGCTGACATCATAGTGCTTATACAAATGTTTCCTTCTGTTACCCTCTTTCTCAGAATGTACTTCTTTTCTATACACATTTCACTCTGCAGACTTTCCCAAAATTTATATTCCTCCAAATCATTCCTTCTTTCTAAATGACACAATGTTTCTGTCTTGGGCCAAAAGGTTGCTTGCTAGCTTACTGCTAGCACTGTGAACTCTGTATTACGTGGATTCGTTTGTGGTCTGGATATTGGAAACATAACTGTAAAGGTTAACGTAGCAAAATAGGAAAGTCATCTATGGCAGATATCTATGGTGTTACAAAATCAGAGCCCACCTTTTTGCTCAAAAATACATAATATAGTTATTTACTGTTTGTCTTTTGTTAGTAATTACCTGGTGGTTAACATATCAACAGCAATAGACCAAATACAGTGTAGTTAAAATATATAGTTCCTCTCCCTCATTTAATATTATTTTAATTTAAATAATGAGGTTCCAACTTGAGCATGCTGGTTGATTCATACTTAAAATTTCAATACAAATAAAAAATTTAAAAATGATGGAGGGAACAATTCCAAACTAAACTACATAATGTTCTGTGAATCTTGGGCAGAGGAATGTCTCATATCCTTCAGAAATGATCACACTACCTGTGGAAATGACTGATGAGGGTTTGGATATTGTTTCTAAACAGTGGGATAAAGTAGCCTCTGGGGCTCAGAAAAGTTCCCAAGCTGTTGAATATTCATAAGGAACTTTATTGTTCTGATGAACAGATGTAGTGGTGTAGCCGTGTAAAAGCCACTGGCTTTGTAATCCATGCTGCACAATGACGTTCATATTTTTGTGATAGTCTAAACACTCATGATTCCCTAAGGCTGTGACATCTGAGTGCAGATTTTGCTGAGATTTAGAAAGAAAATTCTTACTGGAGTGTTTTGTTTTTTTCCATCAGAAATTTAAAAACTTGTCAGATGTGGAGGGCTGTGAGCCCTCGGCACAGGAGCCTTCTGCACTCCCTTGGAGGAGAGAGGCATGAGGCCCAAAAGAATCTCCCCAGGGACAAGCAACCTTCCTCGAAGTCATGGTGACAAAAAGAGCCACTCCTAACATGCCTTGTTTCTTTATGGTAATAGCCTGTACCCCGTTGGCTGATTGGTTTCTCCCCCCCCCCCGCCTTCCCTATATAAACCCCGGCTTCTAGCCCTGATGGGAGTTTTTCTCCCTGGGCTCCTGTTCACAGGGGCTGCTGGACAGTAAAGGCCGTCTCTGTAGAACTGCCATACGAGGCTCCTGTCTCTCTGTCCTGGAGTTCTGCTGGGGTGTTTTCACAAAGAGCAGAATCACAAGAGTTGGTATCACTTGTAGCTGAGAAGCTGCTACACTTGCTGAAATCACCCATTGCCCAGGGAAGTTGCTAAAGCCCCTGGAAAAGCTTTTCCCTGGAGGGATGCTTTCTCTAGGAAGGTCTCAACACAGTGGGTTGTCTACCACCGGACCCCGAGGCGATAGTCAGAGACATGCAGTGTAAAATACATCTGCTGTGAAGATGGCCAGGAGTGCAAAGAGCCTCGTAAAAAACTGCATAAAAATTTGAGTGTTGCAGTTATACAGGAGCACATCTGGACTTCACCAAGAAACACAAGGTAATTAAGAGACAATGCATGTAAAATAAGCCTTTTAATGATAATTCACACATCTAAACCCAAAATTCTCAATTAAAATGATGGTAAGATATATAGTGAAACATCCTTTTGAATTTGCCAACCTGCATGAAAAGGAAGAGACGTTTGTCAAAACCAAGACCTCCTCTAAACAAACCTGGTTTATTCCACCAGAGACAGAGATTACCGATGTATCCTAATGGAGGTGTCATTTCTTCATAACTGAGAATAAACTACGAGGTTTATAGAACAGCACATTTAGAGCAATATGTTAATAATACTGTACTAAATTCTCTGTTTGCACAGAACACCTTTGAGTACAGAAAGATGCAAATGAATATGAACAAATATTGAAAGGACTGCTCTTCAAAACTCCTGTTAATTTGGCAACTGTTCTAGATCAACCTGAATCATATACAATTAGATGAAGTTATCCTCTCTTCAGAAAAGGAGCAAATGTGTTCAGTCCTGAACTAAGACCTAACTCCAACCTCCTAAAATGCCAGGAGTTTTCATGTGTATTCTATTGCTCTGACTTTTTAACTGCTACAGCACTTCACTAAAGCACAGAATCTTAAGCTGAGACAGATACTCTAAACGTTTGATTACGTAACATTAAATCATAGAATCATAGAATCGTTAAGGTTGGAAAAAAACCATCTAAGATCATCAAGTCCTACTGTCAATCTAGCATCAGCATCGTGTTCACCACTAAACCATGTCTCTATGTGCCATATCCACACTGTTTTGGAACACTTTCAGGATGGTGACTGCAGTCACCAGACTCTCCTGGGCAGTCTGTTCCAATGTTTGACAACCCTTTCCATGAAGAAATTTTTCCTAATACCTAATCTGAACCTCCCCTGGCAGGAGGCTAAGATTAGACATTATTAACTAGATTCATGTTACAGGATCAACAGCCCAGTGGAAGTGCATCTACAGCAATGCACACAGCACGGGCAATGAACTGGAGGAGCTGGGAGCCATTGTACAGCAGGAAAACTGTGACAGGGCTGTCATTATGGAAACATGGCGGGATGACTCACACAACTGGAGTGCTGCACTGGATGGCTGTAAACTCTTCAGCAGGACAGGCAAAGCAGGGACATGGTGTAACACCCTGTGTGTTAGGGAGTGTTTTGACTGTCTAGAGCTTGATGATGGTGCTGAAAGGGTGGAGAGTTTATGGGTAAGAATCAGAAGCTGTCACGGTGGGAGTTTGTTACAGACCACCCAAACAGGATGAAGCAGACAAAATACTCTGTAAGCATCTGGGAGAATCATAGAACCATAGAAAATGTTGAATTGAAAGGGACCCATCAGGATTATTGAGTCCAACTCCTGGCCCTGAACAGGACATCCCAAGACTCACACCATGTGCCTGAGAGTGTTGTCTAAACACTTCTGGAACTGTGACAGGCTTGGTGCTGTGAGCACTTCCCTGGGAAACCTGTTCCAGTGCTTAACCACTGGGTGAAGACCTTTTGCTGATATCCAACCTAAACCTCCCCTGACTCAGCTCCATGCCATTTCCTTGGGTCCTCTCACTGGTCACAAGAGTGAAGAGATCAGTACCTACCCCTCCACTCCCCCTCGTGAGGATGTTGAGGATTTGGTGATCTTCTCCAAACTAAATTATTCTATGAGTCTATGGTTCCATGGCTAAATACAAAAATGTTTGAGAAGTGATTTTTTTTTTTTTTGAGAATGTGTTTCAACACTGAAAGGCAACGGGAGACTAGAAAACACTAATTTTATTTACGTCACATAAGGGAAGAGTCTGGGAAAGATGATGAAAATTAAGTTCATTAAATCCAACAACAGTATTAAGACATTTTTGAGATAATGTTCACAGAGAGTATAAGCTGCATTTGGAGAATGAAAATGTAATAAGAATGAGTCAGTGTGGGTTTGGGAAGAAAAAATTATGACAAACAATTCTGATTACATTTTTAAATGGAATAATGATTGGCTTACATAGAAGGAAGCCTGGTAGACATTTCATAGATGGATTTTCAGGAAATCTCTCAACAAGGTTTCACATGATGGATTACTGCATAAAGCCTTCTAAATATGGATTAGGGGATGAATGCTTAAGATGTCTAAGGAATTGCTTAGAAGATAAAAATGGAGGAATTAAAAGTGCATTTTTGTTCACCCAAGCTGGGATCTTTCATGGGGGTCCTTTTAGTGTTTTCAGCAGGACTTCCATCAGGACTGTCACGTGAAGCAGAGGCCCACAGGGCCCTTGATGTGTCCTCATATTGACAATTTAGATGGTGCTGTATTACAGGAGAGAGACATTTCAAACAGCTGACATGGGCTGTTTTAATACCATTTGGTGGAATATAATTCAAGGGGCTCTGAAGCAGTTCTGGACACACTGGTACTTCTCCATTTTTAGCACAGGAGCAAGCAGGGCTCATAGGTAGAGCCTTTGAAGGGGTAAGTCAGGCTTGCCAGTGATAAGCAATGAGATGGCACACCAAAACTTGAGGAAATGAGTGCTAGTATGATCCCACAATCTGCTCCATGAGGTGTTGTCTCCAGTGACACACTCTTGAAATGTTTCTATACCAACGCATGCAGCATGAGGAACAGGTGAGGAGTTTGAAGCTTTGGCCTGGTCCCAGAGATTTGACATCATTGGCATAAGCAAAATATGATGGGATGAGTCCTGTGACTGGAGTGCTCTGTTGGATGGTTACAGGCTCTTCAGGCAGGGCAGGCCAAGCAGGAGGGTGATGTTGGATATCAGGAAAAGGTTCTTCACCCGGAGGGCGGTTGGGCACTGGAACAGGCTCCCCAGAGAAGTGGTCACAGCACCAAGCCTGACAGAGCTCAAGAAGCATTTGGACAGTGCTCTCAGGCACATGGTGTGACTCTTGGGGATGGTCCTGTGCAGGGCCAATTTTTGGACTCCTCCACACGTGGTTCCTCCCCATGCAGCGTGTTCTGTGATTCCGTGGTTCTTTGATTCTGTGGTTCTGTGATTCTGTGATATGAGCTAATATATGAGAGAACCAGGAATCTGAATCTGTTATAAATGGTCAGTTCACACTGGGTTTGTAGGACTCTATTTCAAGAAATCTGTATTGCTGTCTATTTAAAGTTTAGGCCAGTAGGCTGCATTTCTGCTTCGTCAGTTAAATCTCTCTGGGAAAAGGTTCTTGGTCTGGCATGCAGAAGAAAGATGAATACTTTAAAACACTGTATCTAAGGCTCATCAGAATAGATCATTACCTTCCAATACAGCTAAGGGAACTAATTCATAGAGAACTGAAACAATTTGCCCCACAGGTCCACTGCAGAGCTGGGAACAGAATTAATGTCTTATAAAGCCAGATAAAATGCCCCATTCACTACTCTAATTCAAAAATTATATCAGTTTAAGAATGATGAATGATACAGGCTTGAAGATGATAAAAGAAATATGCACATTCAGCATATAGCCCCATCTCCAGAATGAAACTGAGCTTGTGAGAACTGGTATGACTTTAATTTGCAAAAAAAATTTAAGTGATGGCACAATATTTTTGAACTACTTAAGAACTGGTACAAATTTTGGGAGTTTTGAAGAAATCTGAAACAAAGAAATCAAATTATCACTCTAATCTGTTCAATAGTTTTTACACAGACATAGGAAGTAACTATCTTTTCTCTTCTGAGCTTGTATTTTGAGAAGCTGCAAAATTCAAGCAAAGTATGTGGGAGTGTCAAAATTCCTTTGGTTTCCCTTGTGGAGTTCTGAGCATGTTGGCATACCATGAAACTCGTGCAGGCTTTTTGAAAAGGAGTTTATTTTACTAAAAAGTGTCTCTTGGTTAATCTTCTTGTTTGCCTGTTCAGTTACTTCTTTAAAGGTGTTGCATAGTTTGGGGATAGTTTTGGTCTGAAAGCATGTTTTATTAAAGGTCTATTAAAATACTTCACATCTAGAGTGGATGTTTTGGAAACCTGAAATCTAGCATTTCCTAAAATATTAAACAAGGATTAGTGGGAGCAGAGACGGATGAAGAATTGGCAGGTAACTATCACAAGTGTTCAGGAAAATTTTGGGATTAATTTGTCCAATGTGCATTAACTTAGATCCAAACTAGTGTGGAGTAGGAACAACTAGAGAATACTTGCAGAGAAAATAACCTGGGAAATACTGGCAGAATAAAGAAGTGTCCCTTTGTTTCCCTCTTGTTACTACAGTGGCAACACTACAGAGAGAGATTTCACTTTGCTGTTGGTATTTTTTTGGTGTACAGTTTGTTTGATTTAAAGACCAAAGACTTGAGCCTGTAAATACAAAGCTCCATATTTTACATCCTCTTAGAAGACCTGACTGTTTAATATATAGATCCAAACTCTCTAAATACCTTCTAACATAAATCCTGCTTTGACTTAGCCTGTACATATTTTCAGGCATTGATGATGATAGAAATATGCTTTTTGGTTAGAGGAACAAGACAATAATTCCAGTGATATCCAAACTTCTCATGAGTTTAGGGGAAAAAATTAACTTTAAGAATGGTGCAGCACTGGATGAAGTACCAAGAGAGACTGCGTAACCTTCATCCTTAGAGAGATTCAAAACTAGTCTTGCTACGACCCTAAGCAAGACCCTGATCTAGCTTTCAAGGTAGTCCTGCTTTGATCAAGAGATCTCCTCTTATATTAGTCTTTACATGTTTCTGTGACCCCTGGATTTATTTTATTTTTGATTTTTAAACATATCAACATATTTGATTTTGTTAAGAAGAAAATGATGGTAAAAACATTTGTAGGGTAATGTTGACAGATGAATTTCCACAGGCTTGGACAATTTAAAAATATTTTGAGATATTTCTTGGGTTTGTGGGATAGTAGCAGTCATTAAATTGTCTTTTAGTTTGATGTTGAAGGGCTAGGAGTTATAATATGATCAGTAAACAGTCAAATTTACCTTTTAAAGCTTTAAGCTAATCTAACATTTCCTCTGCATGCAAAGACTTTCAGTGGGATGATTGTAACGGCTTTGCCTTGCAGTAGTGAACTGAGCCATAGATAGTGCTACCCCCAGCAAAAACCTGGTGATGCTGTGAATATGAGAGCTGAATAATGAACTGGCAATGAAAACATAATAGCCCATGGCCAATGGCACATCTCCCACAATATGTTCCTCTGCAATGGGTAAGGCTGTACATATTTCAATTTCTACTTTAAAATGCTCATTCCTTATTTTCCCATCTTTCTCCTTCTCAAAAGTCTTACCCAGTAATTTCAAAATAATTTTTGAATAAGTGAATCCATATAAAGGAAACAAAGACTGAGGATCAAATAGCAAAAGTGAACTTTTTCAAGTCAAATGACTGTAGAATTATCTATACAACCCCAGTGTTTGAATCCCCGCAGACAGGAACTTTAGCAGAATCTCTTGCCAAATTGCAGTTGTGATAAAAGTTTTAAATGATACTCAATTTTCACCAGCTAGCAATAAATATAGTGCAATACCGTGTGTTGACCTTGCAAAGGCATCTGATAGAACAGATTGTAGTCAGCTGTAGGGATTTGCTTCCAAACTGTAGCAAACTAGATGTGGAAAAGGCAGTGCTGGAGCATACACTCCCCTCTCTAGATTTTGAACAGATTGAAAGGGAATACAGTCAACATTCAAACGTTTCTTTGTTGTCATGCATATTAAAAGCCCAGGATAAAACTTTGCATTTTTATTCCTGACTGTGTACATAGATAGTACTATTCTCCGTCCAAATGTGCAATATGAAAACTTGTCTGCATCAGTCATTTTGAAATAATTGCTTTAATTTGGGTCTGTGGCTGAAAGTGAACACAAGACTAGTGTCATCTCCTAGCAGTCACTTTTCACAGCTATTTCCTTTTTTCCAGCTTGACAAATAACACACGTTTGGTGATAGCTTTAAATTTAAAATTCATTGTCGACCAGCTGATAAGAGACATATCAAATATTTGATTTCACTATATAAATAGGCATATCCAGAAGTACAAGGAAGATTCCAATGACTTTCATTTGTTGTTATGCCTTGGTTATCAAATTTCCCACTAAGCAAAACTTTCACTTCTGTCATGTCCCTGACAGCTTTACATATCATATTTATTTATCATACACCTCTGTTTATCAAAGTTTTGTTTATAACACATCTCCTGTGGAGGAATGATACCCTGCATACACAAATGCAGCTGGTATTTGAGATTTTGACTTGCAGTCTTGTAAGTTTTAGGCCAAGATTTAAAGGATAAAAGAAAATTGCCATTGTTTGTGAACATGAGAACAAAATGCCTTTGCTTACTCTGAGAGATTATGCACAATGAGGGAAGAGACTGTAATGCAAAGTGCTTAGAAATCCCATTTGGTGAATGCTAGAGAGCTGAGAAGGTAACAGAGGAATTTGATTGCCCACATAGAATAGATGCTGAGTTTGGAGCCAAAATTTGGTGCTTGATTTTTTAAATGACTTGCTGTCATTTGTAGGATTAACTGCACCTTTGGAATATTTGTTTCCTCCTTTTGTTTCTCTGAGGTCTCACGTTTTGTTCTTTCATATATCTTAGGATGGTCTCCCTAGTCCTTGCCCAGTCTCAAATGTGCCTCACGGGAGAGCATCCCCAGTAGTCACCAACAAAGCAAATGGGTTTTTGTGGTTACATGGGCAATGACCTGACAGGCCCTTCATAAAAATAGTTGCTTTGACAATGGAAAGAAGACAATTAAAGGAAAAGCATTTAAAAGCAAAAATTGTTACACAGGTTTGTTTTGCCTTGATTTACTTCATTCCTTAATGGAATGTCTCATTTTCCATCAGTTCTCTATAGTGGCACTTGCACTTTCAAATGACAATTAGGTTCCTGAAGGTGGTGAAAATAAATGAGAAACAAATGCCTTGTTTCTTTCTCCCGTTTGAAAAAGTGCCTGTAAGTTCATTAAAGTGAAAAGAAAAAGAAGTTTAGAATTAATGGTTTAAATAAAATTAAAGTGTTTGCGACTATCTTCCTTGCTCAAAACTGGAAGTTCTAAACTTAAAAATTTATAATCTAAAAAGCTGGAAAATAAGAAGTGTCTGACAGGACTGACTGTTCTTTTTCAGAGTCAAGGGTTACTCAGTTTTCTCATCAGATCTCTTAGGTAAAATCTCCAGTTATAAACACAAAGAGCCTGGCACTTGAACTGGCAGATGTCTCTAATGTCTGCAAACAAGCCCTGCTTACACAGCTTGCTAAGCCTGGGTGTTGAAACTGAATTTGGTTATGAAGATGGCAAGAAGACCTTGTGGAGGAGTTCAGGCAGTTCCTACAAGAGAAGGAAGCTGTGTGGCAGGGGATGTGACATTGGTAACATGGGGGTTGAGTCGCAGTGCAGGAAACCAGCAAGGACACCTGCCCTGCTGAGTAATTAGTGCTGACATGCATCCAGGTCTCAGTTTTTGAAGAGAAACTGAGTTTCTCTTTAGTAATACAGCATTCTCAGAAAGATGTTCCGGGATTGGTCCCATTGCGGAGGTTTAACTCTTACACTGCCCTCCAAGGGGTATCCAGTCTGAGGAAAGAGCAGAAGCTTTTACTCATGTAAGACATTTTTAGTGAAACATAGAGTTTTAAACTTTGAAATATTAGGATTTTAGTTAAGGTTAGCCTTGCTGAAATTAGTTAAAATAGATCTAATAAGCAAGCCCAGCTGGAGTTAATTAAGAGAATTAATGATTAGCTAGAGACTTAGGCCTGGAATAAGTTCTTAGGACTCAAGTAACTGATTGCTTGCTACCTTGTATTTGTTCAGCTGCGCTTGTGTTTAGGATTTAAAGAAATGTAGACAATTACTAATTTTTTATTTGAAAACCTGTTTAGAGAGGGTGAAGGGAGGGACTGGAGGTCCTCCAACAGCAATATGTATTGTCAAAAACCAGAAAGGTAGAAAGGTCAAAGTGAGGTAAATGAGGGTTACTTTATTATTGATGACCCCTCCCCAAATTACGGGACCACTGACCCATTTCAAGGAACTAACTATGCATGCTTAATGATTTTTCAGGTAATTACCATATGAAGTGGGGAGTGGGAGGTGTTAATGTTATAAATGTGTATTTGTATTTTGAATATTTTGAACCTTTGTAGATAAATAGACCTTGTAGTGCTTTGTGAGTTTGCACTGTGTACTAGGGAGCTATCCCATGCAGTTGGCGGGCACTGAAATAAACATACACTTTCTAACCCTGTTAGAGAGTCTGTCTGTCTCAGTTGGGTATCGATATTAGGTCAGTGCCCATATTTCTATAAATCATTAGTAGAATTTCTGTGGTGATAAATTATTTATGTGATTAAAACTGAAAGCAATAGCAGATGTCTCATTACTTTTATGCAGAGATGCATCTGAGTCAGTATGAAATTTTAGTGATTCTTGATCAGCCCTGACCATAATCTGAGAAAGAGGATTCTTGTGAACAGGCATTTATGGCTGCTTAGAGTAGATTCCTCAGGCAATTTCTAGCAACTGGGAGATCTGCAGATCTTAATGTGGGCTGGTATTGGATCTGAAATTCTTATTTTCATATATGATTTTGTAGAACTACAGTTCCTGGAAGACCCATCATATGATATGCGACTCCAAGTTTTCTAGTGTAACGTGATGCGGATGTAGCCTAAAATATGGTAAAATAATTTCAGCTGAGGAAATTGCATTTAAAAGTTTACTTCATTCATTTACACTCTTTTGGTCACTGGTTTCCATGTGTTAATGGATATTAATGGATTTTAGTGGTTGACTGTATATATTTTTAATTTTCCTGTACCAAGTTTAAGCTGGTAGCTGTTTAATCCTAAATTACCCTCAGATCATGAACATGCCTCTTTTAAATTTATTCTCAGAATCAATTTTCAAGACATTTTCTTCCTCTGTTAAAAGATCAGTTTCTAACAAAGAAAACTTTTTTCATTCTTAAAGGTGGCTGAAATTCATCATAATCTAAGACAAAAGAAATTTCCTTTCTTTTGTTCAATATAGCTGCTGATCAAACAGAAATTTGAAGGAGCCCTCCTTTGCAACAAACTCTTTAGCTTTGTACTGCTTCTCTCTTGTTTTGCTACTTTATTCCATCCTTTTCTTCTCATTCTAGAGGCTGTAAAACCATAGCAAACAAATTACAGTTTATAATGCATGATAATTTCTCTTGCATGACAATTATGTTTTACGAACAAGCAAAGGGATGGGTTGATCTGCTGCAGAAGAGAGGCTAGTGAAAATCAGAGTGAGAAGCTCTTGATCCTCATTGATCTAACTTTTATAGTATGTACATTCACTTAATTGGTCATTGAACTAAGAATCAGGATTTATTCTAAATCAGAAGCCACTTTGTTTTACTTGGCCGTACAACTATTCCATGTATAACTATTTTATATTTGTATAACTATAAAACACTAAAGAAAAACTTGGAGGTGCAAAACAGGGGAAGAAACATTATTCAAAGAGTAGCGATCAGTTGTCATTTTCAAACTGTAGTTTTCCTGAGAACAACTACATTGGTTCCTTTCCAGAGGCCAGTGCTGTTTAGTATTCTCATAACAGTTTGATTTACAGAATTAAAAACATTAACAAAATTAAATACATGCTGTTAAAAAGACATAAGATCTGGAGCTGGTAAAGGAAATTAGGGACCAGATCAGAACTGAAATTAATCTTGACAAACTGGAGGAATGGTTTCCAAAACAGGTCCCAGAGAGTGGTGGTGAATGATGTTGCCTCCAACTAGCAGCCAGTCACCAGTGATGTCCCCCAGGAATCAGTGTTGCGCCCAGTCCTGTTTAATATCTTTACTGATGATCTGGATGAAGGGATTGAGTCCACCATCAGCAAATTTGCAGGTGACACCAAGATGGGTATGAGCGTCAATCTGCTGGAGGGTGGGAGGGCTCTGCAGAGGGACCTGGGCAGGCTGGATAGATTGGCCAAATCCAACAAGGTTTAACAAGGCCAGGTGCCTGGTCCTGCACTTTGGCCACAACAACCCCTGCAGCCCTACAGGCTGGGGACAGAGTGGCTGGACAGTGGCCAGGCAGAGAGGGACCTGGGGTAGACAGGAGGCTGAACATGAGCCAGCAGTGTGCCCATATGGCCAAGAAGGCCAAGGACATCCTGGCCTGGATCAGTAATAATGTGGCCAGCAGGACCAGGGAAAGGATTCTTCCCCTGTACTTGGCACTGGTTAGGCCACAACTTGAGTACTGTGTCCGGTTCTGGGCCCCTCAATTTAGGAAGGATGTTGAGATGCTGGAGTGTGTCCAGAGAAGGGCAACAAAGCTGGTGAAGGATCTGAAACACAAGTCTGTAAGGGATCTGGGGGTGTTTAGCTTGGAGAAAAGGAGGCTTGGGGTAGACCTTATCACTCTCTACAGCTTCCTAAAGGGAGGCTGCAGTCAGGTGGGGGGTTGATCTCATCTCCCGGGCAACCAACAACAGGACAAGAGGACACAGTCTTCAGCTGCATCAGGGGAGGTTTAAGTTGGACATTAGGAAGAAGTTCTTTACAGAGTGATTGGGCATTGAAATGGGCTGCCCAGGGAGGTGGTGGAGTCATCATCCCTGGAGGTGTTTAAGAAAAGACTGCATGTGGCACTCAGTGCCATGGTCTTGTTGACAAGGTGGTGTCAGGCCATAGGTTGGACTCAATGATCTCAAAGGTCTTTTCNAAAGGGAGGCTGCAGTCAGGTGGGGGGTTGATCTCATCTCCCGGGCAACCAACAACAGGACAAGAGGACACAGTCTTCAGCTGCATCAGGGGAGGTTTAAGTTGGACATTAGGAAGAAGTTCTTTACAGAGTGATTGGGCATTGAAATGGGCTGCCCAGGGAGGTGGTGGAGTCATCATCCCTGGAGGTGTTTAAGAAAAGACTGCATGTGGCACTCAGTGCCATGGTCTTGTTGACAAGGTGGTGTCAGGCCATAGGTTGGACTCAATGATCTCAAAGGTCTTTTCCAACCTAGTTTCTTCTGTGATTCTGTAAAATTCAACAGTTCATGTGAAAGACATTGAACTTACACAGGGAGAACAAACTGAACAAATACAAATCACACAGCTTGGTAACAATTCATCAAATCAGGCCCTTGGGGCAGAATGGGGGTAGAATACAGGTAACAGTGTACATATCAATACAAGGTGAATGCACATAATGTCATGTTATTGTAAACAAGGTGAGCACCACACTGAGATGTGTAAGCAGAAGGGATATAACAGCCTGCTGGAACTGTAAAGAGATCTTCTTGCACTTTCCATGTTGATAAGAATATCTGGAGTAGTGTCTTCATCTTTGGACACTGTGCCTCAAGAAAGATACAGACCAATTTAAAGGAAGATTGCAATGAGAACAGGCAGAGGTCTAGAAAAAATTAGCTAAGATAAAAGGATGAAACAAACGGAGAAGATTAAGAAGTAGAAAATTAAGGAAGAGAAGACAAGTCTTAGAAAATGCAGGAATATTGAAGAGGGAAAAATTTGTTTATTTTCCATGTCCAGGATGAATGGGCAAGAAGTGCTGGCTTAAACTGTAAAAGTTGGGAAAATCATTCCAATAGTAAAATTAGTCAGTCAGTGGGACAGGTGGAATGAGAATCTCCATTGCTGGAAATCTTTGCAGACAGTGCAGGAGTACAACTGCCAGGGTATGTACAGACAGACTACTCTGCTGTAGAGCACAGGATGGCCCAGACTCCCTTCCAAGTCCTTCCTTGACACAGTTTCTCATGATCTTGTGGAAAGGTGGGAGCTGGAATAGATACACTGTTGCAGGAAGGAAACATCAAGTCACTATGAAATCAAGGACATGATTTACTCAGGTTTGCGCTATGCAGGATTTTATGCCACTTTCTTTGCAAATTGGTATAAAATACAGCCACACAACTACTAGTACACCTCAAAAGCTTACCACTGGGATGACTGTGGTGTGTATTATGGACTTAAAGAGAAAACTGTGATGAAGCAGTGACTGACTCTAGAGCTGACAGTGCCATCTGTGGAACTGCGACAAACTACTCTGAATGATGACTCAACCTAAAAGGAATCATGGGCAAACCCAAGACTGCCAAGCGGACTGGGGAAAAGTGACCACTTTGTGGAATCTTTTAGTCAGGGAAAGAGTATATTTTGAGTTCCTACCAAAATGTGCACCACCTTGGATACAGCTTCTAGATTTCTCTTTCATTGCCAGCTGCGCCTAAGTCATGTACTCAGCCTGAGTCTGGGGTTTGGTGCCTGGGTGTGACTGGTTTGTGCTTGCTTTTTTTCAGGAAAGGCTCTGAAGTGTTTGCCAGCAGCTCTCCTTTTTTCCCAAGCACTGAAGAATCTAGGTGACATGCTTGTTCTGGTCATGCTGGAAAGTCTCAGAAATCACATGCAAATGAAGATCAAAGGGGAACATGACTCGTACAGAAGTGCAAAAGCCTGAAGAAAGCTTGCACTTAAACTAAGGGCTTGAGAGCAGTAAAGGCAGAATAACAGCCACCTGTAATATTGTTCCAGTAGCCCTTTCTGTGTTACTTCTGCATCCAACACAGATAACATAAAGCACAAAGGCTCTCATCAAACAAACCTTTCCAGATGATCAGACCCAGAACTTCCCAGTCTGTATTCTGGACTTGATTTGTAACTGCTGGATTAGTTGAGCAATCCCAAGGCAGTTGAAAACATCTCAGATGTTGCTGTGCTGCATTCTCCAGCAAGGCAGTATTTTCCACTGCTACTGTAAGGGGCATTCTTGATCCCCCATTTGTAAAGACCAGCCTTTAGGGGCTGGACTGGAAAGCAACTTCTGTGGAACTGGATAGATTTGACCAGGGATTTGAGTCCAAGCAGCACGGCAATGGATGACCTCCATATGCTAAAGCTTGCTCCCTTTATCCTCAAAACATGATGTCCATGTCCAAATTGTCACCTGGAAACAATCCTTGGCATCTGGTATCTCCTGAGCTGTGCCTGGGTGTTGTCTGGACAGTGCTACTTGGCATGAGCCAAAAACCTTGCAAGAGGCTGTGCTTGCAGTTAGAACAGATGATTGTGGTCCACTGCCAGTGTCTGTGCCTTGGCCCTGCTTTATTTGTATTGAAGTAGCCTAAGAGAAGATCTGCTGATAAAATGACTGTTCTATACAATACAGTAGGTCTGATTAAAGCCATATGGGATATTTCAAGGGGCTAGGGTAGCTGCTTGCATAGGTCGACATATGTGGCTTCCAGAAAGCAGCTGCTCTGGGAACCAGACCATCGGATTTGAAATGACCAGACACCAAGTAATTGATTCACTATTTGCTTTTGGTGAGAATAAATTTTGCAGGTAAGTTTTCAGCCAAATTGCATCTCTGACTGTGGTGTGTTGACCTTGACTACATGCTTAATGCCCACCAGAGCCACTCTATCATTTCCCAACCTCAGCTGGACAGGAGGACAGAAAAACACAACAGAAGGCTTGTGGGTTGAAATAAAGGCAGAGGGAGATCACTCACTGATTACTATCATGGGCAAATTAGACTTAGGGAAATTAGTTTAATTTATTACCAATCAAAGCAGAGCAGGATAATAAGAAACAAATGCAAATCTCAAAACGTCTTTGTTTCATCCCTGCCTTCTTCCTGGGCTCAACTTCACTCCCAATTTCTCTACCTCCTCTCACTGAGTGGCATGGGGGGACAGGGGAATGGGGTCTGTGGTCAGTTCATTACATGTTGTCTCTGCTGCTCCTTCCTCTTCAGAGGAAGGACTCCTCACACTCTTCTCCTGCTCCAGTTTGCATCCCCCGTAAGGTCACAGGTCCTGCCAGCAAATCTGCTCCAGCGTGGGCTCCTTTCTCCATGGGGCCACAGTTCCTGCCAGGACCCAGCTCCAGCATGGCCTTCCCATGTGGTCACAGCCTCCTTCAGGCATCCACCTGCTCTGGCATGGGCTCCTGCATGGGCTGCAGGTGGATCTCTGCCCCCATGGCCCTCCATGGGCTGCAGGTGGATCTCTGCTCCCCCACTGTCATGGGTGGCGTGGGAGCTTCAGGCAAATTTTATTAGAGAAGCCCGGCCACTGAGCCATGAGGTGCAGAAAGGATCCCCTTGCATTCTAAACTCCTTCTCAGAGAGGAGCCTCGGGGTAGGTGGATCCAGTCTTAGCCTCAGGCTGTCAACATTTTAAGTAACTTTGTCCCGCAGGTTTTAATGATGGTAAATCATATTTATTTATATAAAATTAATTATTTACTGTGAGAAATGACTAGACAAAAGATCCTAATCTGAATTATTTACTACACAGTAAAAGCTAAAACTACTAACAGTGTATAGTATAATATAGTGCACTATATTAAAGCAATTATATTAAAGCTAGCAAAAATGAACAATTATTAAGTAAAGATTGATGTAATTCACCAATATCAACACTTCTGGTAATGCCTTGTTGAGGCTACCTAAAAACAGAGGCTAGACAAAATTAAGAGGATAAAAGTGGGTATTTATTGAAGGGCCTTCAATAAGGTACACTATGGGCAGACAGAGCCCTAGGGCCACACCCAAAATGGACGACGGGTCACAGGTTTTTCACACTTTTGTAAGTTTGGTCTGTTTGCATATCGGGGTTAATCTTCCAATTACAATTTCAGGTAATGATGTCATTACCCCAAGTTTGTTCCCCCTTTTTAGAGGCTATGTTTACATATTTCAGAGCCTGGGACAACAAGGTGTCCCTGAATCTCAGGCCTAGAGAGGATTTGTTATGTCTAACCAGAATGGGAGAACAGTAGCTAACAGGCTATATGGAGTTTTAGAGTTACACACAAAAGCAGTGCAGGATCTTAAAAATATAAAAGCCAAAATCCTAAGGCATCAGTGGACAGGTCTCTTTCTCTTAACCTCGAGAAGTATCCTTGGTGGGTGTCCCTGAAATCCAAGAGAGGAATCTCCACACATTCTAAGGAGGAATATGTTAGAAGAACCTAACTGTATGAAAGTGGACTGGACTTTTGCATTTTTAGATAAGGTTACTTTACCATATGTGCCTCACTATCAGGATGAGTCAGACTGGTTTTATCATAATTCAACACCAAAACCTGCATGACCCTCTCAGTCCATCTCCAGTAGCTTTGCAAAGGGCATTATTTGAGTTGCTTGACCACATTCCAGATAGAGCATCCTGCTACACCCATGGACCTCCATGGGCTCAGGGGCACAGCTGCCTCACCTTGGACTGCACAATTGGCTGCAGGGGAATCTCTGCTCTGGTGCCTGGAGCACCCCCTTCTCCCTTTTCCTCACTGACCTGGGTGTCTGCAAGACTGTTTCTCTTGCATAATCTGACTGGTCTTTCCAGCTGCTGCCACCATCTCAGATGGGCTTGGCCTTGACCAGTGGTGGATCCGTCTTGGAGCTGCTGGCATTGGCTCCATTGGACATGGGGAATTTTCTGGTAGCTTCTCACAGAAGTCACACCTGTAGCCCTTCCACTGCCAAGACCTTACCATGCAAACCCAAAGCAGTGACTGAGCTCATGGTGTGGCTCTGTGAATTCTTGTACCATTACAGGGCAGGCACCCAGGTGAATGTCAGGGGCAAATCTGAGATGACTGCTTCCAGTGGAAACACGGATTTTGATAATTTTAAGGCAATCATGACATGTCAGTTTCAGACAGCTGTGTGTTATCTTACCTGAAGATCTATTTTTTGCCCTGGTTCCTTAAGAGATAAACCAGCTTGCAAATATTCATTCTTCCAAGTGCCTAAGCATTGAGCAAAGCACTGAAAGCGAAGAGACTTGTAGGTTGAATGAAGTTAGATATACATGCATAATTAATAACACTTATTTTATTTTGAAAATATGCTAATATATATATTTTATCTGTAATTAAAAAAATGAATAGCAGAAATATCAACACCAGTATTCTAACACCAATTAATGTTATGTCTTGGTTTTGAATTAATTTTTGTATTCCTCATTTAAAGTATCAATTCCTGAGGTTGCTGAGACCTTCTGTTTGTAAGTAGAGGGCTTGGTGAACTTGTGTGTCCACTTCATTAATACAAGTAATTAAAAAAAGTAATATGCCACTAAAATAAAGGTTAGCCAACTAATTAATGAGAAGAAAGCTTCAGTTCTTTACTTCCAATCTGTGGTTGGCATACTAGCTTTTTTCACTGCTTATTTGTCCATACTGTACCCTCTGGCTTAGTTAGGCTTAGTAGCAGACACTACTAAAAGCAGCATGTGTGTTTTTTTGATTCTTTTCACTATGTGCATTTCTCAAAACTATCAGGTGACTATTTTAACATGTCACAAATCTGCTTTCTTTTAGCCTGCTTTTTAATCAATGCCTGCTCTGAAGCCAATTCAGTCAATAGAATATTACTGCCTTCCAAGGAATTTGGGTTGCATCCTGAAAAACAGAAAAAATATAGTGCAGTTCCTTTAAATAACAAGAAGAAAGAGGTTGGTTTGTGACTTTGCATTTCTGTCAGGTCTGTTAGTATACTAGTTTCCTTCATCTTTCAAAATTGTAAAACATGTAGTATGGGAAGAAGAAAAGGACAAATGTAGCAAACATTTATCGAAACAGTACAAAAAACCTGTTAATAGTGTTCATTAATATATTTTAAATAGAAAAACTAAGGTTGTTTGTTTGGGGGTTTTTTTGGTCACAGGAAAGAAGCCTAATGCAGAATTCCAGTTAGGTCATTTTCCTACAAATTTATTAAATATTAAAATATTTAAACCCAAACATAGAAACACAGAGAAGGAAGAAACTCTCTAGTGTCAAAAAGTCTATCACAAGGCAAACCAAAACAGATTTCTTTTTATGACTGAATTTGAAAAGATTTTAATGAAACTCAAGCTATGATGATAAATCCATGGTGCCAGGAGATCTATCACCATAGCACACAAAATACCTTCTATAATTCACGGTGACATCAGGGAGTTCAGTTTTTCTGTAGACATGTCCTAGTCACAAAACCCCACTGGCACAGGTGGGTTGTGGTATAAAGGCATCCAGTGAGCAAGAGGAGGTCAGGGCTGTACAGAAGAACCAGATTCAGCTGAACAAGAGGATGACCCTGTCTCTGAAGCTTTGACTGTCTAATCTGACCATAATCAGGCCTAAAATGGCCTTGGTGTCACTTTCAGAATCTGGATGGACATGCCATCAAATAGATGCCCAGCTAAAGAATAAGCCTGTTTATCTGAGTCATAAATGAAGCAATATTTCATTCAGCGACATATTTTGCCATTTCCCTGGATGAACATAGCAGCACTTTGGATTTCATTTTCATAATTTGTGAATCTAGCAGTTTTCATGATCCCACAGATGTAGTGAGAAGTAGAGGTGCCCTATAACTTATAACATCATCCTGAGATGGTGGGAGTATTGTATCACACAGCCTGACTAGAGACACTAAATAGAAAACCATATGTCTGACACTCCATTTTCCTTGGAGATTTACAACTTGTACACAGTCTATGATCATGCACTGCTGAGAAATTTCCTGCTATTGCTGACATGTCATTGAAGCTGGGGCAAGATACTTTTCTTTAATTTCACCGCTTTTTCCCAGTTAGAATAGTAGGTACTGTCTTTTTAGAAAAATATTCGGCTGCTTTCATATCGATATTAAACTGATAAATAACAAAGTAAATGCTACTATTTTAAAATGTGAAAACTTACCCTACCTACTAGGTTTTCTGTATTAGTATGGTGGTCTGAGAAGAGAGGATTGGTGGGTACCATCTGAGATGTGAGTTTAACTACCGATGAGCAAAACTGGCCATGCCTTTGTAAACCAAGACCCTGCTTGCTGTCAAGAGTTTTTCAAGTGGTACAGAGAGGAATTCTTCTGAGATATGCTTTGTAAGGTGATAAGTGATTTGAGATGTGTTTGTGAAGATTCCTCTCAGCAATGGGGACCAGCACAGGATTTTCCAACACACAAGTGCTCTGGTTTCAGAACTGGGATGTGGGTAGTGAAGCTGATTAGGAACAGAGATTACCAAACATGTTACATCAGGAGTATGGTTGGGTGTGTGAGGAAGGAGGCTGATTAATTGGGCCCCCTGAAGGTACTCAGCAGTGAAAGAGGTTCCAGGGACAGTAACTCTGGTGGACAAGATGGTCATCAAGGATAGCCTGTTTCTCATGTAGAGGCCATGGTGAAGGACAGGGATGAGCCAGCCACCTTCCATAGAAGAGAGGAGAAAGTCCTTAGGACCCCGCCACTTGGTGAGGCAGTGAACTACTGAAAGCAAAACCCTACAATGGGGTGGGCAAGGTGCAAACTAAAACATTTCTATTTATGTTGCATTAGATTTCATTGCCTCGACTTGACATAAAAAAGATATTTTTCTAGCTTTTATTATACAATATTTATTCGTTTTTAGTTGGATGAAACCATTAGGGAGAGAAAAGGGTATGTTTTCATTGTAAAGCCTGCTAATCTCCTGCGGAATCTCAATATAAGGGACAGGTTTAAGCCTATTCATCTCATTGCTGTGAGTGACTGGGGCTCTCATCACACAGTCGTATTGAGCACAGACAAGAGCTGATATCATGAAAAATGAAAGGTAAAGTGACAAAGATCCCTGAAATCTAATGATGTACAAGGGAATTGGTGAGGGTGGAGGTGCTGCTGTGGACAGATGAAAATACAAGTTTGTATACCAAAGCAATAAGCCAATAAGAGTAGTCTTTGTGGTAACACTCTAAGTTTCTTTGCGGTAAGGAAAAATTGCATTCATCAAGACTAATGAAAAGTGATGGACCAGACAAGAAGTTGTGAGCTTAAAATGTATTAAAGTTAGATAGGGAGATGTCTTACTATCAGTTGGGACAGTGAAGCACTGGAAAAGATTTCCCAGGGAGCTTGTGGGGTGTCTGTTACCCAGAACAGATTAGGAACACATCTGCTCGGAATAAAATAGATATATTTGATCTTGATTAAGGACCGGGTAAAGCAGGGCAGACTACCTGACCTCTTACAGGTCTGATTTGTTGATTGCGGCACAGGAGGATAAGAGCTTGGATGGAAAGATGGTGCTGTTTGGATAGATAAGAAAAGCTGAAACCCAGAGATTTTCTGCAGTATGAAATCTCAGATATGACTGACATGTTAATGATACAGGGACTAGAATACACCTTCTGAGTTCCAGCAAGGATGAGATTTTGGGAATTTCTGGGCACTGAGGGGTAGACTTGGGGGACCCAGGCTGGGGGATTGTTGATGTTTAAATTAGGGGTTTCAAACTGTTCACTGTAGTAAACAGAATCAGAGGGAAAAGATGGCAAGATGCAAAAATAACTATAAAGAGAAATGGAGAAATTCTGTGATTATAAATGGCAGAGAGATCAGAAAAAAGATGAAGAGGGGTAATCAGGGTGTTCATAAAGGACAAATACCGAGAACTGGGGGAGTGGGCTTGGGGGTAAGAAGAAGATATAGATGAGTGACTATATTGAAGTGAAGATAACCAAATTATCCATCCCAAATTATCAGTCCTTAATGGCAGAAGAAGAAGGAAGGCAGGTTGAAGAAAGAAGGGTGTATTCCTGCAAGTACAGTTTCTGAAGGCTGCCTTCTCATTTCAGTCTTCTCTGGGACTGCTTGGAGTTTCTTAATGAAAAAAGCACATTAGAATCTGGCATGTGAAAGGTTCTGTAAACATAATGGACGGCTCAGGAAGACAACTGCAAATATTATTTCTTTTTAAAAGGCATAATGTGTTTCAGAAGTGATACAGGCTTCTCTAAAAAACAGGCCCAAAGCCTGTCAGCTACAGCTGTCAAGCCTGGCTTTTAGACTGATATTTTGATACTATTGGAGGAACTATAAGTCTGTTTTTGTAGAAGCCCTTTTACAATACTCTACGTTTGAAGAAATTATGTGATAATACTTGTACTTGCATGAGGATCCACCTTGCAGATGTGCCATGGGCTGTTAAGGGCATGTTTGAATCAGGCATGTTCAAGCCCAGTGTTTAAGCATTGTTGTAATTCTCTTGGAAGTATCTCCAAAGGCTTTTGTTTGTTTCTTTTCCCCAGTGAAAAGAGTTTTTGATTTAAATGTTCCCCTCATAGTATGTGCAACCAAAGATTAGCACCAAATGCACAGGGGGGAGAGACAGAGATAAACCTGTGAGACATTTGTACAAGGTAAATGAGGTTGCTGGACACAAACAGACACCTGCTACCTGCCCCAGCCCCATGGTCTGACCTGCTTGGGTGGAACCCTCTGTGCAAGTATGGCTGAAGTAAATGAGCTGTGTCAGCACAAGGTTGTCTGAAGGACAAGGTCCTAATATTGAGGAAACTAAAGCAGGTTTTTTTAATCCTTCTGGCACAATAAGCAGCTTTTGCAGAGCAGGGAAGGCTTGTGGGGTTTTGTTTTTGTTTTGTAAGTGGGGGTTGTGAACTCCATAATTCTCGACGAAAATTATTATTGTGTGGAACTGGTTTCAACTATGCACATGAAAAATCCCCTTTCTGCCCATGCTTGGAGGAACCCTGTGGCTTTTCTACCTCTAAAAGCCTGGCTGAGGGTTCCACAAAAGCAGGTTAGATTGAGCAGGATAATAAACATCTTTCTCCCTGTTTAGATTCCCCAGGTACTCCTAAGAGGCACATATGTTTTGCTGAGCACTTCTTCTTATATTTACACTGTGTAATTCAATGGGAATTACTTTAAAAATTTGTCTTCTTGGAAACTTGGCCTTAACCTTTCATTAGGCTCAATATGGATCTGCAAAGCAGGTTGTTTTACACTCTTCAGATAGTCACTCATGTTAAAAATATGGGAAACAGAATACCCTGAAAACTGGAAGGAACCTCTTTTATGAAACAGTTAGTTCAGCATGTACTTCACTGTTCGAGGGGCAAAAGAGTTTATTAGAAAAGAGATGAACTTTGAGTGGAATTAAGAGGAGAATCCTTAGACAATCCTGCACAAAATTTGCCCAGTTCAGAACTCTGCTGAGAAGCTGTATCAGTGTGTTACTAGTCCGGTGGCACCCTCCTGCTGTACAGCCCAGGGCACATCAATAGCACACTGGTTATGTGAAAGAAAGCAACCTTGAACTCTGAACCCCAGCTACTTCACCTCTTGTCTCAGTTTGGGAATTGTTCCAGCCAACCATCTCCAAGCCAAAGGCTCCTCCAGGTCTGACTCTGCATCCCCATGGGCATGGGGTGGCCTTGCTGTCCTGCCTCAGTAAACCCATCTAGTGGAGTACTGGGGACCTCTCATAAATGTCATTTGAGACACTTGTAATGAAAAAAGCATACAATACATTAGCTCTCTCTTAGTGTGAGAGGGGCACCACAGACTCAGGACGGCCAAAGGCCCTGCAGTGAGGATCTGGCCTCTGTACTCAAGAGAGGTTTTGTTTCTGTCCTCTTGAAGCAGAGAATATGCTGATCAGTCCTTTAGGAACAAGCCTTGGCTGGGGCTGTTAGCTTGCTCACAATATTGCACTGTCAGATTCTAATGCCTTTTACACTGGAATTGCCTCAGATCTGCCCAGCAGAGAAATTCAAATCTTGGGGTATCCCTGTGTCCAGGTCATCATACACAGGACGAGAGTATCACGTAGTGTTTTGTTCCCTAACACTTCCTTTTATGAGACTGTTATTTTAATTGTGGATAACTTTGCCAGATTTTTTAGGATTGTGTTTTATATGCCAGTATCCTGAAGATTTTAGGCAATGTAGTTTCATTGTGTTGCCCATTTTCCACAAGTCTGGTGTTATTGTTATTGGAATGATAATGTTCATATTTTATTTGTAAAAGGGAAACTAGGGGAGTTTGTGTGCGTGTGTGGAATAGAAAGAGTTGTATTTCTCTTTCGTATTGCAGTGAAAGAACAACGTTTAAGAGGAAATGGGTGTAAATGGAAACTTTCTCATTGCAAATCAGAGAATTTTTGACCATTTCAGACAGGGTCATAAGTTAAATTGTTTCATGTTTATAGAAACAATTATTTATACAAATAATTACAGTTTAAACTATTATATTTATGCAGAGAACTGTTACATGCTTACTTGTAATAAGAGAGTTGATTTGTTGGCTCAGGACATGAGCCCCCATGAGCTCTATGAGTTTCTATTTTCAAGTCCTTCATTCTGTGTTAATGTAGTTCACCTTCATAACTGTATAATTTCATCCATTCTTGGGTCTTGACTGGTTCAATTATTCCAGTAGTATTCTAGTCCCCAAGACAAAGGGTTTTCTTATTTATTTCCAATGGTAGATCTGACTGGAGAATTCAATTCTATTCTTTTCTAGTCATTTCTGTGTAAATAGGGGAGAGAGAACATTGGGTTTCCTTTTAAGTTTTTCTACAGTTTTAAATTAAAACCACAACTCTGCATTCCATTGTGTGAACATCAGAAAATACCATGTGTTTTCTTTGCAGCTGGTATTTTGAAAGGATATTAACTTGTTGCGGGACTGTTGCTTGAGAAATAGATTTCCAGCAAAATCGTGATGTATGCTGTTTAATGAACTTCAAGGAGCTCAGAATCACAGATCCAAACCTCTGTGAATAATAAGAAAAACATTAAAAATTGTCTTAATCAATACAGTGTCTTACATTTACACTAAAGAATAAAAAAAGGATGAACCTCTCCCCACTCGGACCTCTAATTCAGCTCTGTGGGACAACTCTTTTTATCTATTAGCCACTGTTTTGAAATCAGTTTTGTTTCAGTGTTTATGAGGTTAATTGGGAGAGATCAAAGATGTATTTTAGGGTCAGCTAAATGATGTTTCTCTTTGCTTGTCCTCTTGGCCTTTAGGCTTATCAGACTTGAGCAGGGTGGATTCCGTCACCGGGAGCTCTGTTCCAGGGGTGCACTGCTCCTGCTGTATGCTGCACCTTTATGCATTCCAAAGCTGATGCTGATACTGCCACTTCAAAGGCTCCATTTCGCTTCGGGGGATTCTATCTTTAAAGCACTCAACATCAGTGGGAGGATTTTCACGTCATGTCACATCCCACTTTTGAAGTTTCTTGTTAATAGGGGTCGCCTTTGAAGACTTTCCACTCCTGAGAGGTTCTTCTCCCAGTTCTTCTTGTTGCCGGGATGTCTCTCACAAGATCTTTTTAGCATCCCTCCTGAGGATTTTCTATCTTTAGGAACATCCCTTAAGAGCTTCTTAGTGTTTAGACCTCAGTCTTCAGAAGAGTTTTGATATCCTTTAACAAGTTCCTGCTTGTGGGACAAGCCATGCAGCCTCTACTCAGTGTGGAGTTCACTGTAACCAACTCACCTAAGAAAGATGAGCATGACCTGGACAAAGCTTTCCTTTATGAGCAGATGTCATCCTTCTCCCATTATCCAATTCTATTTAAAAATTGAGTATCTATTATAAAAATGATTACATATGGCTTGTGATAATTATGGTTTTATTAGTGATGGACAATTGCATTTTTATCAAATCAGAAACTAACTCATGCTCAAATCCTTCACCTTTTTTGGAGTAAAGCCATCTTAATTTTGTTTTCTTATGATTCCTTTCCTCTTTGTGTTGCACTTCCTCATCCAGACTGGAAAATACCACTCCATTTAGTATTACAGGCCTTAATGAAAACAAAAGGTACCAGAAAACTTATTTGAAAGTCTCTTATGAGATTCTGAAACCCCAGAGGTCTACATAGAAAACTAAACTATTGAGCATGTACATGAGGCAAGTTTTGAGCTTTCTGAGTTTATCACATGACTTAGTATGAGTGTTGTCAGATGAATAATTTCAGAATGCTGGTGCATGATTTGAGACTCTACTGTCATTTTTGTGGAAAGTTCTGTATATGAAAGGAAAAGGCAAATGTGGATTTTTAAAAGTTTAAAATTATATGTAAACTGCATACATTTTTTACAAGTTCAGGCATTCCCATCATCCCAATTTTCATTCCAATGGGTTGGGAATGTGGTTTTAGAATTCTTCACTGTCAGATGTCTTTCTTGTTGTGTGTATGTTTCATTGAGTTTTTTTTTTAAGTTGACCTCCCTGGCATTGCGACCTTGGAGTATGTGAGAAAGGTGGAAGAGAAGCTCCTGTGGAAAGCCACAAAGAGGAAAGATTTTACAGTAACATTATGTAAGTCAGGCTGCAAAACATGAAAATACTTTTGGAAAGCATTTAATGGAGAAGAAAATAGTTACATGAGCATGGGAGTAAAGTCAGTCTGGTGTCCAATGTGCTTGTAGCCTCTGACTGACTCACATGTTAACCAGGAGAAAGGAGAGCAGGTGCAGTTTGGAGACCTTGGGGACCTCGACTAAGACCTGGATAAATGCTGGACCTTTCACTAGTGAAGACGACCTAGGGAGAGAACTTGCTGGAGCAGGGAAGAATGGGAGGTTGGCCGAGGTGTGTTTTGAACTACTTGAAAGAAGAGAGAGAGCAAAGTAGCAGCTCTGGGAGCTGCAAAGCAAAATTGTGCGGAACTGCTTCAGAACAAAGAGCTCAGATGTAGCTAAATGCCAAAAACCTTGCTAGGGAATAATATAGTCACTTGAACCAAAAAAAAAAAAAATTGAGATAACAGGCAAGAGGAAATACTTAAATCAATGAGGAAAGAAGGTTATGTAAATGAGGCAATCCATGGGCCAATTGTCTTCATTTTCAGACAGGAAATTTCCTCCTTTGGAAGCTCACAGATGAAAACTTGATGTAAAAGTTTGTTTTTATTCTAAAATTCTGCATTACTGGCATGTCATAAAGTGGATTATGTGTAATAACTGATATTATAAAATTAACAGTACCTTCTTTTGAATAGGCTTTCATTTTAAAATGCATTCTACTTTTTACAGAGAACATTGTATGTGCTTATTGAAGAGCGAACAAAGCAAGATTATGTGCTACAACTTATACATCTACTGCCACATCAAGAAGGTCTTTATTTTCTTCTTAAGATATTAAAAGTTTTGTGAAGAGCTATTTTATTAGAAAGTTTCATGGTGTTTCAAGAAACATACGATGCTTTGAAGAACAAAATAGAAGGAGATGTTTTTTTCTTGGTAGTATAGTATAAGCTGGTTGTAATATCCTGGAAAAACTGTTCCTGGCAAAGAATGGCAAAAAGAAAACCTTTACTACTTGTATATCAATTAGATAAAAGAAACATAAGTGTATTGATTACTATATAATGATATAAGTTAAAATAAATACATGCTTAAAGAAAATACTTGTTTTCACAAAACTGAGTTGTTTTTCTCTGGAAAATTGTTTCTTCAGGCATTCCAGCATTGTCTAGTCATGTCCAGTTCCCAAAGCAAAAAAGCCCTTAGGCTGTTTGCAATAAGGTTTTTACTCTGACCAATACTCATGTTGTCTCAGCCTCTGATAGTCAGGCTTATGTTGAAGTATGTGCTTCCATTATAATCAGTTTTGTTTGATATCTCTCACTTAAATTCTCAAACACAATTTTCTACTTCTCCTTTCAAAGATACTAATGCTTTCATCAGTAATGTCAAATTCTAATTAAAAATCAATAGGATTTTTTTTCTTGTCTTACTTCTTCTGAAATCAAGACTCTTCCAGTCTCAAATTACTAACATTCATACTGTGTGCAATAAATAAAGTTTTCCGCTCATAGTGAGGGATTATTGTGATAAATATCAAACATGACTTTGAATGAAATGCAGAGCCATGCAATCCATACTTAGTAAGAGATACCATCTTGAATAACGTCAGAATCATTTTCGAAGCTAAGAAAGAGAAGATAATTTGGAGCAGAAATAGCTAGTTGGGAAAAAACCAAACCCTTGCCAAACAAGAAAAACCCCGAGAATGGCTCCTCTCAGTGTTATCTCAAACAGTAAAATCTGCTTGTTTAAGGGCCTATTAATCATAGCATAAAATGCTGCCCAATTTACATAACCGAGCAACAGAATATAAAATTTGACAGAGGAGAGTGAACATTAATTAGGCAGCTCTTGTAAGTGACAATGAGCTTTCCTGTTCCCCCTGAATTTTTTAGTACATACCCAGTAATTTCACACAGGATTTGGAATGTCTTGCAGGAGTTAGCTGGCACTTTTATCTTTGTTTCTTATCTCTGTCATGCCCTTAATAACGAATGTTGCAGGGGACAGAGTCCATCTTTGCCAGACCCTGCAGGTGAGCACTGGGAAGCTCTTCTCCCTTCGAAGCTGTAGGTTGCAGCTGTCTGAAGCCTGGTATGTGCCTGTGATGATTTAAAGCCCACCCTGCCAGTAGCAAAATTGACAGTCCCAGGCCCTCAGAGACTGGCCCCATTCCCAGGTGCTCCAGTGGATGTGTGCGTTTCCAGAGCACTGACTGCACCTGGCACGGGGATGGGAGCACAGCGCTCTTTGCTCTCCTGCAGCCTACTTAGATTCTGTTTGCTGCATTTCATTTCAAACAACATGATAAAAAGTCCCCTGACATTGCAATGGTTGCTGTACATGCCACGGCCACCTGGCACCTCCAGCTAACAGCAGAGGGATGACCTCGATCCGTGCACTCCACAAGGACTCAGTCCCAGCCATGACAGTGACAGGGAACGCTGTGGCACCGGTAAAGCAAATATTGTGCACCGATATTAATTCATATTTCCATGGTGTTTTTATCTTTAATTAGGGCAATTCATCTTCAGAAGTCTCCTAAGTTGCATAGTAACATCTTTTCATTGTATTTCCTTTGAAGACATTGGAATTAGCGTATCCAGTCTCCAAAGGAATGATTAGGAGCAAATAATGGCTCACAGTTTGGCTTCTGGCTGAGGCAAACCTGGCTGCATTGCTTACAGTTCGTTCTGTTCAGAAGGTTATCTTGGCCATCAAAAAGGTGAAAGATTGTTCTCTTTTGTTGTGAAATGAAAGGTTTAGATTCTTTGGATTTTGGATTACTGACACTGTGGCAGAAAAAATACTACTTTTTAGCAGAAAAAGTAACATGCTGCCAAATTGCTTTGGGTTAACACAAATAATTTGTTTCCACCACTACCAGTATAAATATTAGTGCAGAGACTGGATTTTGAATTTTTCCTGACAATTTCTGACTATTTTAGACTGAATTTTTAAAATAATCTTTAGCTTTGACTACAGTTTTACCACCATCAGTAGGAAACTACTCTAAAGACAGTAATTCTGGGTTACAAATTCCTCAGCTAGAAGGACAGAATGTTAACATTTATTCTAAAGATTAACATTGGAAAGCTTCTGTATGAGAGAAAAAACCCCAAAACTATTTCTCTTCACTGGTAGCTGGATTATATTATTACTTTAGGAAAGTAATATTGTAAATATTAGAAATCATTATATACTTTTGCATTCCATATATGGTTCCATGTCTAATACTTGGATTTTAGCTTTGCTTTAAAATACACGGTCTAGAAAATGATCCTCTCTGTCAGGAGCATGTAGCATTATTTTTTGAACAACTAATAATTTAAAGTTTCAAATTTATTCTAAGAATATCAGTAACAGAAATTCTGTCCCCAGAATTGCAAAATTTGCATTGAGGCCACAATATATCCCTTGCTTGGGCAGATGTAGCGACATGAGAGATATTTGATTAATCAACCGTTTACTTAAAGTAAACACTTTCTTACAACTTTTTTGTATGACCCTTTGAAAGAAATCTGGAGAGCAAAATGAATCACAGCTTGCTGTGTGACATTGATGGAGAGCTTAAAGGTGCCCTAAATCAAAATCCTGTGTAGGCATATGATAAACCTTCAGCATGAATGTTTCTGGATAAAGTATCTATATCACTTTGAACAACATAAATATTTTGCATAAATATTAATTTAATATTAGTTTACATTTTATTGCTTTTGTATCACCAGTGCAACATGGTGCTTCCAAATGCTCTGGGACCAAATGATGAAGCAGATATTAAATGGGGTACACAGAAATATTCTTTTTCAATAAGTTGTCCCAAGCAACTGGTAAGGGGAATATGGATTAAAACCCACAAAAGGAAGGAGCACATGCAAACTGCCAGGAATGCAGATGTTTGTACATATATGGAAAAGGTTTTATTTCTGCCAAAATTCTCTTTACTGCTTAATCATTGCCCACAACTGTCTTATTTGCTGTACAGAGCAAAGAAAACAAAATCAAAATCCTGAAGAAAATTACAGTCTTACAGTAGAAAGGAAAAGAAAAAGAACTGTGAAAAAAAGAGACAGCTGACTGAGGTGTCTCAAAACTGGTTCCATGTTTATGGCATAGTCAATTTTTTGTCTGTAGTTGGAATGTAAATCAGTGAAAGATGCTTAAATAAATGCTAGGACAAATTTATCTCCCCCCATCCCCTTCATTTGCTCTGTTTCTGCTGTGAAGATAAACCACAACATCTAAGTATATTTCTGATACCTGTAATTAGCACCACAGTCTTCCTTAAGAGAGAACCACCACCACTCACCAACCCCCCAAACTGATAAATTTTTGTACACAAAGTCTCATGTAACCCAGAAAAATGTCCTTGCAGCTAAATATAATGGAAATTCACTGTCCTGCCAACTGGCACTACTTGAGGAATCTTCCTTTGGGGTGGATAATAACAAATCCTATGCAAAAATCACATCACCCTTGTATGTATCAAAGCTATTCAACACTGAGCATCACTAACACTGCCTACCCTGGGCAGGAAAGTGCACAGTGGGTATTAACTAACAAAGAGAGTGCTATCATCTCTTATGCAGAGAGACTGCGGGAGCTGGGCCTGTTTAGTCTAGGGAACAGAACACTGAGAGGGGATCTCATTAATGCATATAAATTTCTCAAAAGCAGGTGCCAAGAGGATGGTGGCAGATTCTTTTCAGTGGTGCCCAGCAACAGGACAGGGGGCAATGGCCATAAACTAAAACACAAGAAGTTTCACCTCAACATGAGGATGTTGTGTTGAGGATGGCAGAGCACTGAACAGGCTGCCCAGGGTGGTCATGGAGTCTCCCTCTCTGGAGACATTCAAAACCCACCTGGACACATTCCTGTGTCACCTGCTCTTAGTGACCCTGCCATGGCAGGGGGATTGGACTGGATAATCTCCAGAGGTGCCTTCCAACCATAACAATTCTGTAGTTCTGTCATGTGTCTGCTCACTGCTGGATGAAATACCATAACCGTAGACAAGGTGGGGAGGTCTTGCTGTCTCAGAGGCCTGAGATGTCTCTCTTAATAGCCAGGGAACATATCTTGCATATATGATGCTTCCAGGTTGTGCAAGCAATTACAAAGCAAGGTAGATTTTTAGGCCAAGGTATTTTTTGTTTGGTTTTGATATGGGGAGAGCATACGGCATTGCAGGTAGAGTCTGCAGATGTCTGATGTTGCTACAGTGTGGAGTTTTAAGCTGTGCACTCAGTCTCTGTAGTTCTTCCTTCACGCTCTGTTTCTGGTTAATAAGTGAAGCAAAGCATCATTTCCATTTTGCACTGGATAGACCCTGGGCCTCTCCCTGCAGCAGATGTAGAAGCAGTAGGGAGCTGGAGAAGGCATAGAGGCCATCACCTGCAGAAACCTGTCAGTAAAGGGGAACACATCAACCTTTCTGCTGGGATGCCAACAGGCTTCATGGCTACATCCTGAGTCCTCAAAACCATCCCCAGGGTGAAGCTGTAGGACTTGTCTGCCAGGTGCCATTCTGGCTCTGCTCAGATGGACACCCCTTCCAATACACACATCATTTCCTCAAAAGCTGGGAAAAGAAAGGGGCCAGAGGGAAATTTTTAAGAGGGCGAGCTGTTGTCTCCATTGGTGTATAAGAGAAATGATGAAGATGTTTTGTTAGCATATATCAGAAAGGGGAGAATGAGATATATTTGAGAGGACCGTAAGGAAGAGTTTACATGTGTGATACCTCACCAGTTTGAAAGACTTTCAGGGATGCATATTGCTTCTTGACCAGCTGCTGATCTTTCCCTTCTCCCCTCCAAATGCCTTCACAGTTTTGGCCTCTATGATTCCTTGGAACAGCATGAATTTTGAGTCATGCTAATGTCAGTTAAAATTTGTTGCCAGATACTTTTACCACACAACCAAGTTTGAACCTTTCCCATACCATTCGTGGTTTTCTACCATTTCCTTTCTACCACTTCTTTCTTTCACCACATTTCAGCCCCAAAATCATCCCTGCTGCCCTTCTCTGCATCTTTGCTGTCTGAAGATGTGCAAGGCTGCATGCCATATCCAGGAAATGTCACACTGTGAATTTATCCAGGGACTCAAGGAGAGAACACTCTCCCTGTGTCTTCCCTAATAATTCTAAATGCTTCACTTGCCTCTTTGACTGCTGCAGGCATTGACTTGACATTTTTTAAAAAAGTCTGTCCTCAATGACTTTAAGATATCTTTCCTGAGTATATAAAACAAAGTAAGTTTTAACGATAGAGAAAAGAACACAGTAATAGTTTATTAAAAATACAACTGTGAGTGACCAGTAAAAGTATGCATAGAAGCTAAACGCAGTTTCCACAGTACTTGCATCTGCAGCTATTTGCCGTTTTGCCACAGAATATCTACTGATAATTTTGTTTGTTTGTTTGTTTGTTTGTTTTGAGTGCTATTTTCCTCTTTGGCTTTTTACTACCCTTGGTGAACAGCTTGCTCCCACTGGCTGATGCAACCATTGGAAGACGTCTGTCTCATGCCTTTCATCCAGTCTGGATGTTCCTTACCTGGGCAAGACCAAGAGCTGTCACACACCCTGCCACTGAAATCCCATCTCTCTGTAGGTAAAGGAGGGTGTCAGAGGGAAGAGGAGAGTCACTGTAGCAGTTGACTTCCTTCCTTCCTTCCTTCCTTCCTTCCTTCCTTCCTAGGCACAATCTGCCACCAAACTGCCTTTTTTTAATTACTCCAATCCTTCCAGAGGACTTCCAGCTCCTGCATCTCATCAGTGAGGAGCAGCTCTGTTCTCTGGTGACATGTGAGTGTCACTTCATCTGGGTTCCCTCACCCAGTGTCACCAGTACCTGGTGTCTTCAGCCTTCTCATCTGCATACAATGTCTGTGCCTCTTGCGAAGCTTGGCTGGCATCAGAGCCATGTGCCTCTCTCAGCTGGTTTCACTCTTACTCCAGTATGAAGACCAAAGATCCTCATGCAGAGGTGTTAGAGCAGGAATTAGCTCCTGCCTGGATACCTTGTCCCTTCTGCCCCAGACAGTCCCATCTTACAAGAAGTAAAAGCGGCTGATGAATAAACCTTAAATTCATTGACTGTGTCTGGGTCTAAGCATGCATCACCCAGCATGCTCAAAGCTCTGGGCTCCAAAGACTCAGACTGAGGATCTGTTGGATAGCACCTGTGCATTGAAATCAGGACATGGGAAACAATCAGTAAGGAAGAAAAGTCTGGTTCATACACAAGTCTTACCCCAATGTGAAGATGAGATGTGGGCAGTGTGTATATCCAGGTTATAGGGTCTCCCCTAGCTCCTATCAAGTCCTTTTTAGTTGTCTACCAACAGTATGTCATGGTTTGATTTCCCTATGTGTATCATCAAAGTTTTTAAAAGGATTGTAACTACAGCAGCCATGTATCAGCATTCACAGAGCCATCTGTGCGAATGGAGCGGTTCCCACCTGTCCTCTGGTTCCTCAGGCAGCAGAAGTGCTTTCCCCCATGAGCTTCAGCATCAATATGTTGCTGTAAAAGGAACTTAGCAATAATTGCCATAATTAATAATAGAGTTTCAACTGACTTTGCAAACATGCATTAGGTCTGCCACACAGTTCTCCACAGGTGGACGAAGGGAGAGAAACACATAAGCTTCTTTGTAATAAATACCTGGATATCTAAGACAACTATAAGTCCAGGTACTGTTAGCAGCACTTGGCATTTTTGGGTTTGGAATTTTGTTTTGACAACTGCATTACTAAATAATGCCTCAGCATAGACTGAAGGTGGCTAACATAAGAGGTACACAGGCTAGACTCATACAGAGTTTTTCTGCGACATATGTAGGGAATTCCCACCCCAAAAGACATCATAACCTTGATCCTGGCTAAGCAATTCCTGCAAGGTGAGGAACAGATGCACAGTCCTCTGCAAAAATGTCACCTTCCTACACAGGGAAGGTGACATACACTTCATTGCATCTCTGAGAACAGTCTGTTGTCAGAAATGCTGGGCTTTGATTTACTGGCACAAATATGGACTTTGTGTGCTGAAACCAAACAAAGTACTTTGTGAGGCGTGTGACACACCAAAACCTGCTGTTTCTGCTGGCTTGGATGATGCTACTTAAAGCTGAACCACTTGGCCTTCCTCTCGCCTTCTCCCTTCTGTTACCGCTACCACTTCAGTGAAGATGCTGCCTGCTGGGTCTGAAGCTGATTTATGCTCTCACAGAAGAGGAAGTGTACTGCAGTGCACAGAGAGAAAATTCCAAAGAGTAGTCTGAAAGTAAAGGCTGATTTTTGATTAAGCATAACATCTTTGTCCTGAATGCTATTAGAGACAAACGTGTCCATCTTCCTAGATATAAGACACAGGCATAGGACACTGCTCAAGAACTCAGCAGTTTGGCTGTATTTAGATGAATACCTCCCACTGAAACCAGTGGGAATAAGTTTTATAAATATCACCGAAGATCAGGGCCATTGAGGCAAGGCAATCTTAAGAAATAATCCAGTGAATCTTTTAAACCATTTCTATTAGAGTTAAGCTGTAACTAATGCTCCATTACAATTGCATACTGGAGTCCTTGGAGACTTCTCAAGTACCCACTTCAGGGAAGAGCTGCTTAATTTCAGTATGCAGTGAGTATTTGGGCAGTCCTTGCCTTTGTCCCTGGAATCTCGAGTGAGTCTTACTGTCTCTGTTCCCACCTAAAATGTGGGAAAAAGTGCCTAGAATAAGGCACTTGGGAGTGCTCAGACACTGTGATGATTATGACAATGAGGAAGGGACATTTTATGCATCTGCATAAATCAGAGCGGGATGCTAAAGGAGGGCAAGCGTGACATTTGAGCCAGGTGCTTTTTGCATAGCAGCTCTTTCCATTTACCACTCCTTCAGGCTGAAACTTTAGTTCAGTAATTTTTGTTGCCTCCTATTGACATTCTTTCCAAGTTTAGTGCCCTGTTTCAGAAGAAATAAATTAGACTGTGGTATAAAAATTTTAACTCAAGGCCACTCAATGTATTGACAGATTTCTTTATGCTGGGTACAAATTAACACCTCTTTCCAAAACACCTTGTATTTCCAGTTACTGCTGGGAACTCCTGTTCAGTTTATTAATTTCTGAGATTCATTTCAGGTTGGGGGCAGAGACAGAGAGAGGGAGCATATAGATTTTTTACTGAACTACCTTGTCTTTTAATCTGGGATGTCTGCTTACAACATTAGCTATTCTCTGCAGAACTGGGAGAAATATTCTCCCAGGTCGGATCATACTTGCAGGCATATTAGGAATGTTCAAGTTTCACATCCCAGAGCACAACTCACTCAGTTAACTCCCACTTCTTCCAGTGCACAAGCTGCTGTGTGAGCATCATGCCTTGAGCAGAAAGACCATTACAAGCTTTCTATATGCACCATGTGCTTGAATTCTGCCACTCTCTCACTGGATCTCCCACTGCTCCACTGGATTTCAGCTTGACCATCTCCTCTAGACAATGCCTCTGTCCTCAGTGCTCCTTGCCTGATCTCATCTGGTATCTGCCTGAGGTTTGCAAAACCTGGGCACAGGGAACCAAGCTGAAGGTTTCAGCTATCTCTGCTTATGCACCAAGGCCTTTTCTGAAGTGTGCTCCTGTATAAAAACAGGAATTCAAAACAAGTGTTGTGAGCCATGTTCCAGCCTGCAAGCCTGGGCCTGCTGATACAGGCTGCTATTTGGCTAGGAGCACTCATCAATCAGGCTTCAGTAGTGGACAAGAAAGCATTTACAGCCAGCAGTCTGAGCCATGAAATCTAAAACTCAGCAAGAGCTGCTTATAAATAGTATGAAACAAAGTAGTGAAAATTAATCTTGTGTATCTGCAGGGGTTTTTAGGTGAGATCTTTTTTCAAGATGGAAAACAAAGGTCTGTTTCTGCAGCAGTCATGAGGGTTTTTTGCTTTGAATTATCAAAGGGATTTCAGAGGAAAAAATATTAAAGGTTAAAAAGAAAAAAAAAATCACTCCTGCCTTCTCTTCTTTCTCCTTGCTATGGCCTTGGTTCAATCATGGCAGCACAAAGAGGTGATGTGACATTTGGCACAACTGAGGTGATGGGGAATCTTAAAGAATCATAGAATCATAGAATGGCTTTTGTTGGAAGGAACATTAAAGATCATTTAGTTCCAGCCCCCTGCCATGGGCAGGAACACTTTCCATTAGGCTTGGTTTCTCAGAGCCCCATCCAGCCTGGCCTCAAACACTTTCAGGGGTGGGGCAGCAACAGCTTCTCTGGCCAACATGTTCTAGTGCCTCACCACCCTCACAGTAAAGAATTTATTCCTAATATCAAATCTAAACCTACTCTACTTCACCTGAAAACCATTCTTCCTTGTCCTATCCACTCCATGCCCTTGTGAAAAGTCCAGTTATCTTGGAGTCCCTTTAGGTACTGGAAAATGCTGTCAAGCCTCCTGGAGCCTTCTCTTTTCCAGGCTGAACAGCCCCAGCAAGGGCAAATGAGCACTGAGGTAGTGGTGGGTGTATGAGCTCCATCCTAAAGAAGATCAGTCACCGATGAAGCAAATTTTTCTTCCGATAGCAACTGATCCAGTTTGGTGCTCCTGCCCACTCCTCCTCCCTCCTCCAAAAAGGCTGGTACCTCCATCTCTGTGCTGGATGCCAATGAGCTGTTTGTGTAGCTGACATCCAATCATGCCAGTGGAAACCTGGACAGAGAGCAGGACAAGATTCTGACAACAGTGTGGAAAGAGGAGCATCTTAAACCCAGAAAAGTGGGTGACCCACTCGGTCATGAAAATGTTGATGGACAGTTTGCTTTCCATGCAGCAGCACCACTTCTTATTACTGGGAGGGAGCAGCTGATGAAACTGGCCTTGCTTGCATGAGCAGGGAGTAACATCAAGACCTATGATACATCCAGAGGCCGTTTTACAGGCTTTCCATAGCATGTTCAAAAGTACGGAGACAGGGACATCAGCTGTGTAGCAATCTGGCCAGATAGCAGACAGACTGGTGATAACAGCGCTCAGGAAATAGAGCTCAGCATGGCAGCACTTGTCTGAGGACCCTCCAGGAATCTCAGCAGGATGGGTCTTTTAGGGAGTGTCAGCAAAAGGAAGATAATGTCCCTCAAAAATAATTGGTGTTTTTCTGATATCTTCCAGGTGAATTTCAGATACAGCTCTATGCTATTATTAAACATGAGATTGGTGCTAATGCAAAAGAAGGAGGAAGCAGCTGTATGCACAGGTACTCTGCCAGCCTTTTCTAAGCTTTTGAAATCTTTTAGGCTCGATGTCTAATGCTGGCAGTGTCCAGCAGAGAAAGGGAAGGAGGGTGCAGAGAAAATAATGGCTGAAATGTGTATATTACTCTAAAAAGAAACAGCAATCAAAAAGGGCACATTTGAAAAAAAATAAACTTAGCTAACAGTTCCAACCCCCTTCCTGTCCTTAGAGGATTTTGATTAGGCTGCTGCCTGACAAGCCTGAAAGAAGGACCTCAGTTGTTCATCTCAGCCTTATGGATTTGTGCCAGGTTTCTGGTCACATTTATACAGACTTGTCCCCAGCAGGATAGAAAAATGTCCTATTTTTAGCAAACTCGAAGATCTAGCATATGGCCTGCAGTCTATCATCCTGAGCCCTGGATGCCACGTTGCATAAAAGGAGCAGGGTTATTTGGGATCACTGCCTGGATGGGAAGACCTCCAAGACAATCTCACTGGTGTCGGTGTTTCAGGAGGTGATATTCTTTCTTCTGAGTCCATGAGTCATCTTGCTTAATGTCACTAAATTCTTTCATGTGAAGCAAAAGTCATGAACCTCACTACTTTTGGCCAAGTTTCAAGTTTTACAGCATCGACAGTAATTTTTCAGAAGGGTGCCTCTGCCTCCTGAGATAATGGTACATTATGGCTATACCTCCTAAAAAGCTGTCTCTGCAGTTCATGGATTTCTTTTGAAAATCTGGTCTCTTACTTTGTATTTTGTTGTGAATTCTTTGACCAGTCTGACTCTGAAGGATATGAGATGTTAGATATAGGAAAAACAGTGATGTGGACCATAAAATGATCTGTGTTTATAAATGCTTTAGCAAGATCTACTCTGGTATCTTTGCCATTCTCTCCTTTCTTGAATTTGTTACCCTGAAAACAAGGGCACTGAAAATCCATTGGTCTCAAGGCATCATTACCACCATAAACTTTGAACATTATGATGCAGAAGCAAGGGAAAAAATGTATTTTGACCTAATTGCTCATCTGTGTGGATCTAACAGAGCACATCCATGATGTGAATATTAAGTAATGCCTGTAGATGGCATTGCTGTGGCCTGTTCAAGCCCTAAGTAAAGGGTGGTGCATGGATGGACTGAAGGGTTCAGCTCTCATCTAGATGCCTTCTCCTTCAACCTGAATGTTTTTGTCTGAGTAGACCAAGAAGTCCAAGATTCATCAGCTCACAATGGTTGGATGTGACACCAAGCCAGCAATTTCACCTAATCCATAATCTGTAGACTTTCTGGATGGCATCTCTTTGTTCAGGGTAATGTCTGTCATGTAGATGCAGCTGCAAGTTTAGTTATTTGAGGCCTCCTTCTTTAGATGTAGGTGAGATGCTGGCTCATCTTGGGTCATCTTGTCCTAAAATTCACCTATTCCTAGAACAGCCATTATATGAATTTTTCTCTGGGAGCGACCACTGATTATGAAGATAGTCTGTCATGACTAGTTTGGATTAAAATCTCTTTGACAAAGGTCTTGATGTTTTCAGTGAAAATTACAGGATTAGATGAGGTAAATATAATTTTTTTCTATATAAGTCTTACAAACTCTGATCTTGGAGGCATCTTGAGGTACTTATGAGCAAAATCTTCCCAAGCATTACCTAATTTGGAGAGAATGATTACGATAAATCAATATTACTAAATATTTGTTAAGAGTTTCTTCCTTCCTAAGAGGAAGGTGAGTGGAGCAGAGTACATTTTTTTTCTCTTTCCTTTCTTGTAAGGGAAAGAAGCATCCCTGTTTATTCCCAGTAAGTGTCTTAAGAAAATTATTTCATCTGCATATTATGACATTTCCTAACTACTGGCTGGGGTCAAATCACCTTAATAAAAATAGCACAAAAGTTCACTTTTTCCACAAGCTGCGTAACGGCAGTTCTTTCACCTTTTGTTGGGTTTCTCCTGCACAGAAACTTTAGTTTCCTAAAAATGCTGGGTTTTCTTGGTTGGGTTTTTTTTTGTTTTTGTTGGTTGGGTTTGTTTTGTTTTGTATATTTTTGTTTGTTCGTTTGTTTGTTTGTTTTCATGGGAAGGGATTTTTTTTTTATTTCTTTGAGGGTTCTGGGAAGTTTTATATGTTGCTTGTTCATTTGGTTCACAGACACGTGCAATCCTGTTCTGTCTACAATTTTCCTGCTCACGCAAACTCACACAAATAGTTTGATCTGTTCATTCTCTGAACCAGGTTTATTTCCACCCATTCCGAAAGGCATGTGGCAGTACTCTGATGACTAAAACATCTAGCACTACTTGTCAAAATAACCTTAATCTAATTTTTACCGTCCTTAATGTGCTGACTTAGAATTTTATGGTGATGCAGGAGCTGTTATTAAAGCAGCTGTGTCACACCTGCAACACAGATCAAGGGAGAGTATGGAAGTGGGAAACTTAGAGCTCTCTTATCCTCACTTTTAAGGCAGAGATCCAGGCGTATGCATTGCCTGTGTTTGCACTGATAGTGAGACACTGACCTAAATCTGCTACCTGTGTTTACAGTATGTATTGTGCACATGGATATATGTTTGTGCTACAAATGCACAGCTTCAGTTGACCCCAGAAGCTGTCCGGACCCATCTGGGAAGTTCTGCTGAGGCCTGTCTGTTCCTGCTCTGTGTTCAGAACATCCTTCAAAACTGTGGGCTGTGGGCAGTTGCCACCTCTCCTGCTCCTGATTTTCTTACCTTTTGCACCTGCCGTCATGTCCCTATTGCCCATCCTTAGAAACAAGCCCAGAAGATACAAAGACCACTTCTGAGAAGGACCTAGCACAACAGAGATTATTGCAACCAAAACATGTTATGAATGAGAGAAGAGTGACTTATCAGTTTGATCTGGGTGAGGACAATTCTCAAATTTGATCTGAAACAGGTAGACCAATAGATCAATAGACCTCCCTGTACGACAATCGACATAGGCTTTCAAACCTTAACCTTTGTATCAGAGAGGCTTCATGCTCTGCTTAACATCAGGGGTGTATACTGAGAATTTGTAATCAGAAAGATAAAGAGTGTCTTAGAGATGGAGACACTCCTAAACACCTGAGTTAGCCTCAAGTGAGATGTGCCAAAATACAAAAAGAGATCCAGTCAAAGCACCTCATGGTGACTATGTCTGCTCTGAGCTCTGTTGTTAAGGCCTCCCTGTAATCTGGAGCATTTTCAAATTTCTGCCTTGCAAACTCTACCCTCATTCTCAGTTCCCCTAGTGCTCTGATGCTTCCTTTCAGCAACAGCAAATGCCGTTTTCTTCCTTTTGTCTGGGTCTTCAGCAAACTCTCATTATCCCTCCTTGCTTTTCCAAAAACCTTGAAAGGCAACTGGATGGTGAGCAGTTTTTGTAGATGCCTGTCATGGGGCCCATGGATTCTGCCAGCTATTCCTGCACCCCTTTGATGTTGCTGAGGTCTAATTCCTCATGCAAGGGGGGTCCACTCCCAGGGCACATTGTGCATCCCAGAGAGAACAAGCTCTGATTG
Organism: Dicrurus megarhynchus; assembly: GCA_013399195.1. Lineage (NCBI taxonomy): Eukaryota > Metazoa > Chordata > Aves > Passeriformes > Dicruridae > Dicrurus > Dicrurus megarhynchus. The sequence goes on from VXAD01013538.1 coordinate 532,188, forward strand.
TGCTGCCAGTCAAAGCCCAGCAGAGATGCTGCTGGGGCTGATAATGGGAGACACAAAGGTGGCTGAGATCACACGCTAAGGAGGGGAGGGAAACACAGACAAACCGCATTGGAGTTCAGTGGTTGAGAAGAATAGCCAGGCTCAATTGGAAGATGGTGGAATAGAAAAGGAATTTCCACAGAGGTGGTGGAAAAGAAAAGGGATGGTGTTTTATCAGTTCAGTAAAGGGCTGGGATTTCTCTTTGAGCATTGACAGACCTTCTGTTTTTTGAGCTGGCTCTTTGGCTTCTAGCCAAACATTTGCGCTTCAAGGCAAGCTACTACTTGCAGTGCTTTTGAGGCAGAGAGAGCATGTTAAAAATACTGGTATTTTAGAATTACCAGATTATTTCAGTATGGGTAAAATATTAAGAATTTTTCTCTTTCATTTTTTTCTTCCTTTACCTTCCTCCTCCTCCCTCCCTGTCTAAGGTAACCAGCTAAAAATCAAACAACTTCTTTTTCCTATTTTAGAAAATGTTTCCAGCTGAGGAAAGGCCTTTGAACTGAGGCAAGGCCAGAAGCCATTATATGGACAGAGTGGAATAAGGATTATGAAAAGGCTACTCGTGAGTGGAGGGACTTATATTTAGAAACAAAATGGGAAGAGAAATTCCTTGAAAACTAGATTTTTATAAATAAACTTAGCATACTTTTCCTAGCTTTTTGTTGTAATTTATTCCATGCTGTGTATCCATTACATAATGAATTTTTGTGTAATTTTATGCCACTAGCCAGGTGTGCTGTGTATAGCTGTGGTGACTTTCAGGTCCATTGAATTTATCCAACAATAAGGATATGGCAGCATACATTGTATTCTGCAATTAATAGGAATCTGAGCTGTAAAACTACATTTCAGATTTAAAGCTGTGCTTTTTGGAGGTGACAGGATTTGAGATTCTCTTCTTATTAGCATTCAATAGGACTGAGAATGAGACAATTAGTTGCAATCAAGCACATATAAAGAGGATCATAAAAATTGAATGTAGGCCCTCCTCAATGTAACAAAGTTGTTTCACTACAATGATAAAATGAAGCAGAGTTTAAAAGGAAGATGATAAAGATTTGGAGACAACAACAACACTCAGACAAAAAAAAAGTTTCTTATTCTCAGTCCTTTCCTTAGCTGTTTTTAGGATGTTCTAAAAATCACCCCACGAGTCTGAACTCTCTGGGTCCTTGGGATAACATCCTTTGTCTGCCTTCCTGCCCCTTAGGTCTGAACACAAGCAGGGGAGATATCAATGTCAATAGGCATCTCTAATAATGACATACAGTATAGGGTTTAATAGAATGAATAATTGTTTTCCAGTTCTTGGTTTATATATGTTATATCCCTTTGCCTCCCTTCACAGGCTTTCTTTGTAATATGATGGTGCCCTTGTTCTCTAGACTCACTTCACCTCAGTGTTTGGAAAACACCTACCACAGTTAAAAGAATGGGGCAATATGAATAATAAATTCTGTAGATATGAAAGGATATACTGAATAAATGCATGTACATTTTCTCTCTTTGCATATACTTTCTTGACACTATGTGCCTCAGACTGATCAAATATTATAAGAGAAATAATTGGATAACTTATTCCATAAAAAGATAATATATTAATATATGGAATATTATTCCTTTATCAAAGCCATTCACTTTTTAAACTACATTTGAATCACACTATGAATTTTGGCATTGAATTTTCTGGCATTTGCCAGATAGCTAGCTAATCAGGTCAAAATCTCTTTATTGCAACAAACTTGTGCTGGAATGACCTGTAATGATCATGTAATACCATGGCAGAAGTGGCTTGTGACATAAATATATACATCTTCGTTTGCATACAACCATTTCAGTTTTGCCATTTGGCACCTCCTTGAATCGAAAGTTAACTCCCCTTATTCCTTTAAGTATTGAACTGTGGCCTGTTCAATACTAAATAAATTTGCAGTTAAGCTTCTTGAGACCATACTTTCCTCTAAAATAAGCAAAATTCATCTTCTTTGAAACAATTCCTTTGGGATCTCTGCCATCTCCTTGTTGCCTCCAAGAGTGGTTTCTTTGTGATGTGATTGTTACCAGATATTATGGTTTTAACCACAGGTATATTGGATGAGAAATGGCAGTCCCATTTGAAACCAAAAAAACCCAGCAAAAGAATGTATGAAAGTATGTATATGTAAGAAAGTCACCAATTTTGGTAACACGCTTTTAAAGTTTTGCTATTGTACTTTCAGTGTAATGCTTCAATTTGTACCTGCACCATGTCTGCCCTGACAGGTCAGCCCCTATGAGTTAATGGTGAACCAAATTTGAGATCAGTATCCAGTCACTTAATTCTGTGACCACCAGTAATTATCACCTGTTAGCTACAGATGAGTTAGGGGCCCTATGGAACTGATGTGAACCGGGATTTCTGAGGGAGGTACATCTGATAAACATATTTTCTTATTGCACTTTTCAGCTGAGCACAAGTACTTTAATTATTTGGGCTTGGCTTGTCAAGCAAATACTTCACCAAGCATGTCTCCTCATGCTAGGGACATACCAAAACTTAGGGAAAAAATGGTATTTGTAAAAGAGTGACAATATTATGTGGTTGAATGGTTCTTAGAAGAGATAGAATACAGGTGGTTGCCCCTTGTTTTGCCTCCAGCAAGAACTACAAGCCAAGAAGGCTGTATGCCTTCTTTGATTCAAGACTTGTTATTGGAAGGGCAAATTCCAGCCCAATACTCTTGGATAGTTAGGATGGTTATTTGACGCCAATGTAAAAGAGTAGATAAACTGTGCATTACTTCCACATGGATTCATGCTTTGTTCTAGCTTCAGGAGCTGTTCTTTCTATCCCTTTAACTGGCTGATTGAAAGTCTTTCTCAAATGTAGGTATGGTCATGGATGTGTTGGTTTGGGCTGAGGCAGAGTTAATTTTCTTCATAGCATCTGTATGGGGCTGTGTTTTGGATTTGTGCTGAAACAGTGTGGTAATACAGGGATGTTTCGTTACTGCTGAGCAGTGCTGACACAGAGTCAAGGCCTTTTCTGCTCCTCACCCCACCAGCGAGGAGGCCGAGGGTACACAAGGAGCTGGGAGGGGACACAGCCAGGACAGCTGACCCCAACTGACCCAAGGGACATCCCACACCATGTGGTGCCATGGTCAGCATAAAGAGCTGAGGAGAAGAAGAAAGGGGTTGGACATTTGGAGTGATAACATTTGCCTTCCAAGTCACTGTTGGAAGTGACTATGGGTGATACAGCCCTGCTTTCCTGGGGGTTGCTGAACACTGCCTGTCCATGGGAATTGCTGAAAGAATTCCTTGTTCAGCTTTGCTGGCATGATTGGCTTTTGCTTTACCTATTAACCTGTCTTTATCTCAACCCACAAATTTTGTCACTTTTATCCTTCTGATTCTCTTCTCCATCCCATTGGGGGAGTGAGTGAGTGACTGGTGGGTGAGTTGCCAGCTGAGGTTAATCCACAACAGTACATACAGGATGAAAGGTCTAATTTTAACCATTTAATCACAACTGTAAAAGATCCCACAAAACCTTTTGTGAGCAGGAGGCTGCCAGATGCCGTGCCCTAGTCAGGGTCTAATTATATACAACAAGGCTAATTCACTTAACCAAAACTGTCCATAAAACTTCTGATTAAAAGTTTTTCTGTATTTCTCCTAAAATCCGATTGCATTTGTGAAAGCATCATTTCCACCCTACAGCCAAAATGTACTTTAAGAGTGTGTGAGTTATCACTCACATATGCTGTTGTTAAGAAAGAACTTAGTAGACTTGTGGGAGGAAAAGCACATTGTGTCACACTCACAAACATGATTCCTGGGTGAAATTATCACAGACCAAAGACAATAAGCAATTGCTTGGTTGTTACAGGCTATGTCAGTAAGGTTACTATATCTCTGTGTTATCACTGTATCAGAGCCTTTTTGTGGTAGGCAGCATGCAAGCAGGGTACAAACTCTGCTATGATCCCTGTGTTGGTAGAAATAAAAAGAATTCTTCATTTCTAGAGGGACTTGACTTTTTGATTTGGCCTTTTCTTCAGCTCCTTGGTAATAATAATGTTTTGTCATTTTTTGGTCCAAGTGTTGTTCATGTTCAAAGATGATCCTGTATGTGGAGAATGGGAGTTACGATCTGTGTCTCTGGCTTTCCTGTAAGAACAAAAGAGAAGTTCTTCCTTTCCCCAGGGTGAGAGGAGAAGTCATGCACCAGAATTCAGAGAAAAATCCTGGCCTGACAAAGACTTGATCCCATCAGGAGGAATTACCCACACAACAGGTCTGCTGCCATCAGCCAGGGTCTAAAAGACCCACTCCAAGGGTCAGTCTCAAAAAGTATGTCTTCCCACCCATAAAGTGATTTCTGCTGTTTGTAGCTTCTGGGCAGAAAATAAGATCAGTAAAAAAAGACTGTTTAAATCAGGGAAGAAAATGCTCTGGATTACTGCATGACTCCCTTTCCAAGGACAAAATACATTCAAGGGAAAAAATTGTCTCCATCTTCTCTTTCTTGGGAGTTTCCAAATTTTCAGTGAGTGAAAGCAGAGGAATGAATAACTAGTAATGAATCAAGAACTATTAATGCAGAAACTGTGAATATATGAAACTCACACTCAGGCCTTTTCCTTCTGATTCTTAAGAATTCACCCTACTTTGAGCAGGAAGTAGGCCTTTTTGCAGTGTCACAGCCTGTTTTCATCTGGTCATGCCTCACATGTGAAACAAAAACTCTTATCCTTTTGCCTCCCTTTTCTCCCAAATGTTTTCCTCCAGATAATGATTGTCTCCTGAAATTCAGTTAATACTTTCAATTTTTACTCCTTAAGGCAGTGAGCCACGAACTTCTCCCTTGATGATCTTTGTAATTAACTGAGCTCAGGAAATAATGTTTTTGGTTAAAAGGGGTTTTTTTGCTGAAAATATTGTTTTTGTTAACAACATCACCTTTGTTTAGTAATGCTATTAGCCTTTTGAAGATCAGTGGCTTTGTTTAGCACAGACTTGCGATGCCTTTTGACCGTAATTCAGGAGCTGTTTGAGGGTCTTCAGCTCAGTGACCTCACAGATTCCATGTGACCAGACTCATCAGCAGTGCTTATTCATATGAATGAAAGAGTGCAGGTCTCTGTGCTAGTAATTAGGACTCTGTTGAAGCATTCAGCTGAATGGGTGCTTCAGACTAATATAACTTGGGTAATGTTGACTGACCAGCCTTGGCTATGGATTTTCGTGTTATTTTTTTCTTTCTACTAAAGGTTAAGCTCAATATTAATGACTAATTGCAGGAAGAAAGAACAATCTAGAACAATGTAGCAAATGAGCCAGCTGGAAAGATAAACTGGTAAACTTTCAGCAAATTGAAAGTCTTTATGTGAGTTGTAATGCTGACCCCAACCATGAAATACTATAGCCTAAACGGAGTCATTTAAGGAAGAAACATATGCTCAGTTATCATTCAGACATTCAGGCATCTCATTACATGCTCAGTTATCATTCAGATGTTCAGGCATCTCATTTCATTGCAGCAAATTTTCCTTTGTCATAATTCAGCAGAAAATTCTCTTTGCAATAGAAAATTAATTTTCCTACTTATGGTCTGCTACAGACATTATCATGATTTGTCGTCAACATAAATTATCAAGAGGTGTTACATTGTGCAAAATTATTTAACATGTAATAATATTTTAGAGAAAATACAGGATCTTCTCATATCCTTTACCTGTGTGTCCCTCTAAGGGAATTTCATTTGGTTGATTTATAGTGGCAGACGGAAGGCACTAACTTCTGTTGTTTTACCTTCAGGTTCATCAATTTGTGCCAGTTAACTCCTTGAATGAAATTCTAATGCTCTTTTTCATTTATTTATGCCTTGCCAGATCATGCCAGATCCTGACCATCTTTAGCTCTCACCTATTCAAGGATTTAATCTGCTGACAATTTTATCTGGCAGTGTATTCCATTTGCTTTTCTGCTGGTAGATAATCTAAAAAAATATAATCCAAATACAATGAATGATAATAAAATATAATTAAAATATAATTAATGATTAAAGTTTTCATTTGAAAGGCAAAAACTTTTGGTCTTAAGAAAGGTGACTATGCCAGCAATTCAGCCAAGTATTTGAATAGGTGTTTAAGTAACACAAGAGACAGCCTAGGAATGTGATGGAGTTCCCCTTAGTGAGGGCTTTAAAGATTGATGGTTGAATAACCATGTGGGAATGATGACATTGAAGGAGCTGATTCAAGCTGAAGGCAGAGAGCTTAACTAGATGATCATTTTGTCCAGCTGACATTCTCTACCATTCAGTGTTCTGTGTGAGTAAACTCCAGTGCAGAAAAAACAACCAGGCAGTGTCTCAAAGAATTTGAATTAAATCTGGCTTAGGAAAGCAAAGTGAAAAACGTTTGCTATCCTGTGAATGAGCATTATCTGATGTGATGCACCCAGTGCTGACTATGACCTCAAAAGAAGGTAACACCTGAAACTATTAATCCAGCAAGTGAGATAAAAGGATATTATGAATACCTTGAATTGTTTATATTAACTAAAAAATGCAGAGAGGGAAAGTGTGTTTCAATCTTGTGAGTAGTGTGTTTATTTGTTCACTAGTGTCTGAAAAGGAACAAATCCTGAACAAATGAATGAGTGAAGGGTTCTTGTATAAAAGGTTATAAATCATATGAATTCTAATTTAATAGCAGAATAATAGAAAGCTTTAATAAGGATTGATTCTTGTTTGCTATAGCTGTTATCCAAACGTAAGAATAAGATACCATCCTCAAGGAGACATCTGGAAAATAGTATGCATCACAATGGAATATTCATGGATCATGATAACATACAGTTCTGTTTGCTAATTTTTTATAGTTGAAGCAGTAAAGCTATTTAAAAAACAAAGTCACAGCTGATGAGTTTCAATCCTTAATTCAGTTTCTTTTAATTAAAAGCTCAATAGACAAAAGCTTACAATAAGTTTATCTTCAAGACTAACAGAGCACAGCATTTCATTTGTTAGAAGTAACTCAGAGGACTGCAAAATTATAATAATTAAAAAGTTAAAAAATGAAACAAGTTTGTTTGGAGATGTTTGCATTCAGATCAATCCAAAATGATGAAGTATTTTGTATGTTTTCCTTACGCCTTGAACCAAATCCCTAATCACTGCTTAAACTTAACATCAATTTTCTTTTCATGATTTGCAGCTGATTTTGCACTCTCTGCCCTGATCATGAAAAGTTGTGTGGCATAAATCAGTATGTCCTCTCTACTACTGAAGAATAGCAACCCAAAACTGCACAACCTTGACCGAGTGAAAATATGGGCCAGTGAAGAATTTCCAATCTCCCAGGCAGAGAGCTTTTTTAGTCTGTCATTTGTTATTGGTCTTGTGCAGAAGGTGAGACTCAAGTGGCAGTAAAGAGTCACCATAAAGGACAAGGGCTCAAATCTGTTAGTGACTACACAGACTTCAAACACAAAAATTAATCAAAGCTCGACTGAAAGTTAGTGGATTCAGATAGAACCAGACTGAGGATTGCAAGGAATCTGGGACCTTTTTGATTGAGTACTTGTCTAGCTACATACACTGTACAACATTTGTTGTCCTCATCGCACATCATTTCCTTCCTCCTCATTCTCATAGTGATACTAGTCTGGAGTTCAATAAAGTTAGAAGTAAACTACTATAAATACATATGTCCACAGTAGCATAAAATTTTTTTTAAACATTATTTCTCTCTCTGTTTATCTTTATGCCTCCTTTGCATGCTGAAAATCTTTATCAAGTGATAGCAGGCCTCAGAAAGGTCACAGGACACATAGTGTGGCAATTTTCATTGTAAAATCAAATGTTCCAGAATCTTATTTCTAGGCTCATGAACATTTTTCATAACATCTTGGCGATTTGTGCTGACATCAACATCCATATTCAAAAGAAATACAAAAACGCTGCTTTCAGTTAAGAGTTTTGGTCACTCTGCCAACAGATTATATAACTACAGAAGGTAGCATTCTTGTATGACAGTGTCCCAGCGGCATCCACACTGCCTGTGGTAGATTCCCAAGTGTTATAGGCAGGAATTGGGCAACTACTTTTGGATACTTTTTCACCGAAAAAATACCCATTTTCAGGGTGATTTAAACAGTTCACAGATAATTTTGAGAGAGGCTAGAATGGGGTGAGGAGGAGATGAAGAGGTGGAGAGTACAGGTATATGTATTAATGCAAATAGTTCCCAGGGAACTGCAACTGTCAATAAAAATACATTTTCCCTCTCCAAAACAAGAGGAAATTGCACTTAATCATTACTGAAAAAGGAAATGAAGTAAGTCTTAGCTGTGTATCTCTTTTTCTGTCTTATGGAATACATGGAGAAACCTAATTTTATTAATTTTGTAAAGTTAAGTGGTAAATTTTGAAGACAATTCTTTTTTTATGGGCCAATCATGAAGACCTCCCTGTAAATATTTACACCATGCAAAATGCTTGCAGCTGCGGCTGAGGAACAAACCTGTGTTACATTTCGAACCCTGAACTGATTCTGTTCAGGACCATCTACACCTCTATCACCCAGTGATAGTTTAATATCCTTCAGCAGACCTTTCTTCCTGCTGCCTGTAGAGCCATCAGTACTTGCCTTGTTAATTATTTTTCTACCTTTAAACAGTGAAGGGAAGAAAAATGCCCAAATGAGCTGATGCTGGTGAAATTGTCTCACCTACTGCAAACACAGTTGCTGGAATGTTTACTAGGACCCTCCATCCTTTCATGCCTGACAGGCTTAATGAGCCTAACAGGTACAGCTCTCTCTGTGGCTTGAATGTCTCAGTAGCTTTTCAGGTAATGCTGCCTCCCTCTGAGTTTCAAGGCATGAAAATATTAATTACCCATTCACAATGTGAACAACCTGTTTTTATTTTATTGATTGCAAATTTACCACCAAATAATTCTATTTTTGTTGTCTTTTAATTTGTAGGGTTTTTATTCTGGCCTAGGAAATAGTGGGTAAGTTGGCAGATTTACAGATGACTCACAGGAACTAAGATTGTTTTCATTTTGGTTTTTTTCTCCCCAGCACAAGCATTTTTACCCTTTTCAGAAATGTGCTTCTTGGAAACACCTCCCCAGTTTCTCAGTCAATACTGAAGGCACATAGAACACACTCCACATTAGAGATAATAATAATAGAAAGAAGTCTGTGACATTTCATCTACTTATTTTAGTGTCTGTGATGTAAAACTCATTGATGACATCCAAGGTGTCTTGCAGAGATAAGGAGATAGTGTTTGCTCATATTTTGAAGGAAAATTTTGCTGTTTTCCATTTAAATATATACAGTGAGTGCATTCATCAGGACAGCTGCTTTCAATAGAGAAGCACAGCTGGAACTATGCTTGTGTGTTGGGTAATTTATTTTACATTTTACAGGCCATAATTTAGGAACAGAATGCTAATTTCAGTCTGAATTTTCTGCAGATTATAGGCTTGCAGGGCACACGGTGTCCTTGACCAGCTGTTCTGTTCCCCGCCGGCCAGGCTGTTCCCAGCCCGGTCCACAGGTAAACGTGGTCCGTAGCCCGGGAGAGCAAGCGACTGAAGGATGGTAACTGAGGTTATCGTGCCTCAGTTTACCAGTGCAGCTCAATGCCTCCTCAACAGCATGTAGGTGTGCTGTTCAAGCCAGTAGCAGAAGGCAAGGAGAAAGAGTTGGAAACTCTGTTAGCTACAGTCCAAGTTTATTTTCCTCCTGCCCTGGGGGGGCAAGAGGTAGTTAGCTCGAAGGGAAGCTAAGCAGAGAGACCCCGTTTGCTCTCTGGCAGTCAGTTTTAAGGGGTTACATCATGAGGTAGAGATAACAGAATTGACCAACCATAGAAGGAAGATACACAGTGGTAAACCAATGAAGACCCCCGCAGAGGAGGGACAACACAAAACTAACAAATAACAAAACAGCTGGAGGGTATTTCAAACCACGCTAGCCTGTTAGGGCTTGAAACTTCTGTGATAAGAGGGCCGACGTGGTGTGAGTGACATGCAAGGGCTGGGCTACACTGCAGCCTCTGCCTTAGGTCTGTCTTCGGAGGCAGAGTCCTGCAATGGGAAATTATTCCACGTGTCCCCCTGGGACTGGACAATAGCAACAACCAGCATTAGGCACATAGTGAGCGGATCACTTAGTCAGAAATGTGGTTTTAGGATTTCAAACTAAAAGAAGAAAGATTTTTAACCCCTCAAATTCCTTGAGAGAAAGTTAACTCAAGGTACCTCAATAACTTCTCTTCAAAGAATAAAGTTATATCCCTGTTCCAGACTACATCTGCCAAAATTAACCTGCCAGACCAGGGAGAAAGATTGGGTTAATCCCTTTCACTTTACTGCTAACTAGAGAAGTATTTCTGGGCTTTAAATGAACAGAGCCTCTCCAGCAAGCCGTACCTCTTCCTCCTGACCTTCATTCATCCTGTAGGAAAGGATGTCTTTCCTCTCCTTCTGTCTGCAGACCTGAGCCCGCAACCATGATGAAATGTTCTGCCTCAAGAGCTCTGTGGTGCTTCTTGCAAACTTTTGGGCTGCTACAGAAAGGTTGGGATGGTTCTTTAAGCAAATGGGTACATGCTGGGTATCGACTCTGAACTTATCAGAGAAGCTGTACAATAAAAGAGAAGTGCAGGAGTGGAAGACTTGATGTTGATTTTTCCAATCCATCCAGTCCAGCTAACAGGCATGGACAAGACACAGATGTGTCCTAGATTTAAATACATGGCCTGCTGGAAGGGTCCTGGCAGAAGGACCTTTCTTTTCTTGACTGAAGGGTGGTGGTGTAAGGAGGAAGAATGCATAAGGAAAGTTGGAGTAAGTTCCCTTTTTTACAGACTTCTTAATGAGAAAATATATAAATGAGGCTGACATTGTTATAGGCCTAAAGTGTGACCCAGATGTTGATAATTAGAAAAAGGTTAACGGAGGAAGAAAAATAATGAGTCAGTCTGCTGAACAGGTGCAAGAAGCATGGGGAATAAACAGGAGAATCTGGGAATCTTAATTGTAATATACTGAACTCAGTTGGCAAACCAGAAAGCTGGAGTATGCAAGTGCAAATAACTGGAAGTGTAACACCATCTGCAGATGGCCAGTGCCTTTTTCTGTCGTGGAATTGCCATTTCCAACATATTGCAAGCTTACAGTTTCCCCTCAACCAACAGATATCCTTTCACCAAATCAGGTGCTATAGAAGAGGCTTTGCACTGGGAAATACCTCTCAGGCATTTTTCTTTGAGCAACAGCAATTATTACACAGTACCCTACAGAGCAGGTTCCTGGCACTGCTACGTGTAATGCAGAACCACCACACCTTCAGGCCCACTCAAGTAAGGACTCCTAGCAACCTGTTTTATATATTCATGATTTTCCTTCTTTCAGAAAGAATCTTGTACCATCCTTTGTTGGGTTTTATAGAAATTAAATAAATATCAATGTTTATAGTTGAATTATCTTCATTAGATTTCAGGGTGAACAAGCTCCTGAGGTGAAGAAAAGCAGCTCAGATCTCAAAGAATGCTTCTTACCTGTTCTTAAACTCAGACTGAACAGCTTTGAGAAGTAACATTGATATACTTCTAGAAAATCACCTTTTCAACAATGAATATTAGAGATTGGTATGCAAATTTCCAAACACTGATCTTTAAGCACATAAATCCAAAAAGAGAGGCTGAGCATTTGAGGTTTGCACTGCTCCTACCTATTTGTGTTAAATGAGTTGCCACTTCTGAAAATATGCCTTTTGTGACACGTAGACTCTGGAGAACCAAATACTGCCAGAAAAAGACATTATATTATTTTCCCAGTGTGATACAGACTTGCTTTAGCAAGTCTATCAGCTGTGAATCAGCTAATTTCTTTAAAACCTGGGAGTGGTATACAAAAGGTAGGCACTGTTTGTAGACTGACTACCTGAGTTAGCCTGGTGATGCTGCAGTTCATGTGAGCGCAACATCACTGGAATTCAGAAATAAGAATGGCACTCATGTAAACTTGATGTAACAAGCTCTAGTCTGCAGCAATCTGGAGCAGATAGCAGAAGAATAATGTTAATGTAGAAGTGAGTGTTCTGTAAGACAACTGATAAAACACTCATTGAAGCACATATTCTTATCTGCATCACTCTCATCCTTGAAAAGGTATTTCCAGATGATTCTTAGAGAATTTTTAGATGGTATCTTTTCAAAGAAGAAAATGTCAGCTATTTTTTTCTTTCCATATCTAAGAACTTTTGCAGCTGTGTTTCTTCCTTCCCTCTTTATCGTTGACACTAAGTTGACATGTGAGACACCAATCATATGTGATTGAAATATCTATCTCTATGCCATATTATTGTGTCCTATCAATAAAGCCATATTTTGTCAGGGAAATTAGTCATTCCTCCATTTTAGCTCTTTATCAACAGCCTAAGGTTCCTGTTGAATTGCTTGTGTGACAGCTCTGTCTGTAGCACAACATCCATCTGCAGCACACTTTTTAGTCTGGCAGATTAATAAGTTAATAAATGTCTAGATGAAATGAAGTCCAGAACTCATCTTGGGAATAGTCTCTGAATTTTTCATCTTCAAAGAGCTCACTTGTCTGTCACATGATGTGAGGTTCACATTAAACAATCTAATCACTTACCATTAACCTTGCTTGCAATAATACATAATATCTCAGATACCAGTTTTACAAAGGTTTTCTGCCTCGTTTTGGGCCTTCAGAATGAAATATTTTTCAATGATATGGATAGGAACATGTGAGTCAGGATTACAGTAAAATGTCTACTCTTTTTAGACTTTGGTCTAGGTTAGGACTGGGGAGGAGTCTGGTTTCATTATTAACATAACCTTTAGGCAGACCTGCCTCAAACTCTGATTGTCATTGAGCCAGAAATTAAAAGTTCTGTGGAATCTTATAATGCCTTCTGAAGGAGGCATACAGTAACTTAAATACATGCCTATAGAACTTTACCTTATTACTCTTATTTTGTTTGTTGAAGTCACTATTATATTTTTAGGTCACTCACAAGCATATTCTCTCAAATCTGGTGTTCATCTGTTTTTCATTTTCATGCACAATAGCCAGATAAAATATCAAATGGCTGTTTTCTATTACACAGGGCTTCGATCCATGGGATTTTTTCCATGCGTAAAACATTCATTGTCAGAGCAGGAACAAAACAGCGTGATGAAACAATTAATAACTCTTAATTCAACTCATTATCGACCTAACCCAAATCCCATTCATGGTAATGAAAAGATTTCCAGGGATTTGGGGTACATTAGGTATGAAACTAAGGGTTATGCAAAGTCTTTTACTGTCTTTCTACAATGAATTCCAAAGACTTGCTTGTGCCGATGTTTAAATCTCAGTGGTGAGGGGTAGGAGAGGGGGCAGAGAGAGCTTTTAAGATAAAACAATTTCCTTTGCGACTTCAAAGCTGTCAGGACTGTCTTACTCTGTCAGTTCAATTTTAGATATGAAACTTTTTGCTCAGATCACTGAATAAAATTTTACCTCACAGTGGGATCTCCCTATATACAAATGCTTAGAGACATTCAGTTTTGCGTTGGAAAGACTCAAGGGAAAATAATACCTCTACCCCTGGGAAGGATCAGCAGAGCTTCAGGTTGAACACAAGATTGTGGTAGGAGGAGATGCCAAAAGAAAAGATCAACTGTTAAGTGACATGGTAACATCTAAAATCAGACTTAGGAAAGGTTTCTGGAGCACACAAAGCAAATCACTCTTTCAGGCTGTCTCAACTATTTGTGGGAGAGCAAAACCAGGAAAAATTTTCCAAAATGGAAATCCACATTAATCAGAATGCACATATTTATCACGGGAAGAGCACATCTGCAGCAATGACAAACACTTGTGTAGCCCCAAGCGTTTCCACTCTTGCCTGTGCAGAAGATTCTTTTGTGATGGGTGAATTTGATCAACAAAGGTATATGGTTTTATTTTGGGTTACTCACAGAGGAGGCATTGTTCCTAGATACAGAAACCAACTACTGGGTGTGTGTATCTCTTAACCCAGCTCCTCTCTGCACTACATCTTCCAACAGCAAGGGCAGGAGAACCTTGCCTTGGAAGCCACGTGATCCTCAGGGGGCTAAACCACTGAACCAGTGCTACCCTTCTTTTCCTTTGCTGAGGGTATAGTCAATCTTTTGATGCTGTGACTGAACGTTTTGTTTGGAGTACAGCAACTTTTGCTTTTCAGTCTGGCTTAGCCTTCATTGCCTCAGAACAACACGCATCGCCACAGGGCGGGCATCTGAGCTGCTGGGGGCTTCCAGCTCACAGGGTGACTACTCTTTGATCAGAGGAAATGTCCAGTGACCATAGAAACTGCTATTTGATTTTGTAGGCTTTTTGTCACTGAAGCAAGGAATGTGTACTCACCTCAGTTTGTAAAGCTTCAATAATTATCAGGAGATTTAATTTCCATGTGCATTGAAGCATAGCATGCAATGCCTTTTTTAACAAGTAGCATTCAGAACAAAGCCCCATTTATCAGGGTCTGAAAGTAATAACACAGAATGCCCAAACAGAAACTTTTGTTTATTTTTTGAAAAATATTCAAGCTTACATAAAATAATTTTATAACATTTATGATTTTCATTACATTCAAAACTGGGCATGACAGATCATCTTTCAAACTGTAATTTCCGTTTTTGTCATAAGAAAATCAGCAAGGTCATGCTGAAACCATGAATTCAAATGCTTATAAAAGCCAAATTTTTGTATCTATCTTTCCCTGAAAGATAAAATGTATTATTTAACTCTGTGGCAAAATAAGTGTTGAGATTGGATACCTGCAGTGGGTGATATCCATCTGGCCCAGGAGAAGTGCATGCCTCAGCTGTTGGGCTCACACATCACTCTAGGTGGCTTTGCCTGAAGTGTGGTGCACTCAATAGTCTGTAAGGGTGCTGATGGATCTCCAGTACTGCACTGCAGCCTCCATGCCTGCCCCAATGTCATGGTAGGACCTACATCTTCCTAACAGAAGCCAAAAAGGAGGATGTCTGCAGACTTCCAGGTTTAACAAAGCACCCTAAGTTAGGTCATCAGTTTGTATCATGGAACTGTGGCAGTTCAGATTTCATCTATGGCCTTAACATACAACAGAAATATTGAGTTTCATGTTATAATTGGCAATGAATATGAGTTTTCTCAAGGTCAGCCATGGCAGCTTAGTTAATGGCCAGCTCAGATGGTCAGAGCATAGAACTTCATTTGAAGAATTGCCTTGGTAGTATTTTCTGGTTTTATTAAAAAGAAAGGTTTGAGCGTTTTACTTAAAATAACTCAATTTCTTAAGCAAATTCCCCTTGCTAAACTACACCTGAGAAGCTGAAGTCTTACAAAATTCATTGAGAAAGTTTGAACTGCTTTACAGTTTGAATATACAAGGCAGACCCCCTACCTGAGGTCTCATATGTGCATGTATATGCAGTTCCAGTGGCTTGAAATGGTCTCCGTGTGATTGCAGTGACCTGAGTCATTGATACAACCATACAACTGAAACTAAGTTTTATACACAGTATTTCACTGCTTCTAGAAGTTCATCAAAAAGTCTGGTACTCATTCTTATTTGAAATATTAAAAATATGAGTATCAAGAAGCGTGGAGGTTCTAATCAGACAAGCCTCTTGCTCTCTCCTCCCAGGTGTATACACATATCAAGGTACAAATCCCATGTCTGTCTTGTCTTTGGTACTTGTGAAAGAAAGCACCCCGAAGTTCCTGATCCTAGAGCCTGGCATTGAATAATGTGGGCCTCAGGGCCCGTTCAGGTCAGATGGGTCATGTTCAAAATCCATCTTGTATAGTTTTGGATAATTTTGCTACACATACTGTATCTCTCCATGTTTCAACAAACCTCATTGAGAACACCCTTCTTTAGCTCAGCTGCCTCATGTAGAAGTTGTAATCATTGCCACATGTTTTGTGCTTCAGACCTTCAGACTCCATCAAATTTACTGCAGATTCATTCTGACTGTTGTGAAAGGCTTTTAGGGAGAATTAGGTTCTGGGTAAATCCATATTCTATTAAAAAAAATAAAAAGACATAGAATACAATGAATTCGCAGGTGCATATTGTTTCTTAGCAAGAAATAGGTCTGATCAACTTGAGATGTTTTTCTCTCCTTTCCCTATTACCTTCCCAGTACAGGTGTTCCAACCCGCCTTCCTAGAAGGAATTCTGATGTCACTTGTGGGATTGCATTACCTTCCTCAATGCTAAGTGGAGGGTGGTGTTTGGCTGACCACCGAATTTCTGAAGTGGGAGGGACTTCTGAAGCTTTAGTTCAATTCTTGCTCGAAAGAGAGCAAGGCCCAGGTAGCCCAGGGCCATGGATGGTGTTGTTTTTCACGCAAATAAAGGACATTGTGCTGTGCAGAGCCCTTCACTGTGGATGTGACAAGACAGGGTGGGATA
Source organism: Dicrurus megarhynchus (assembly GCA_013399195.1). NCBI lineage: Eukaryota > Metazoa > Chordata > Aves > Passeriformes > Dicruridae > Dicrurus > Dicrurus megarhynchus. The sequence goes on from VXAD01013538.1 coordinate 548,715, forward strand.
AATTGCTTCAGACTTTCTCCAGCCTTTTGTCAAAAGCAATATCCATATTTTGGATAGGTTTGGGGTGGCCACTGAGATCATATCCAGAAATCTATTTCCAGGGAGTTGCTTACTACATCCCAGTGTTTGCTGACTTATATGTGTACACACATGCATAAGCAAATGTGTGTCTTAGGCATATATGTGTGTACATGTATGTGCATTTATGTACATATATGCATTTATGACTGGGTAACTGAGGCCCTACACAAAGAGGTAAAATGCTCCATTAGGCATGCTCTGCAAGAGCTGACCTTGTCTCTATCTCCTTCCCTTATTGCTTGCAGAGCCTCACTCTCGAAGACCACTGAAACATCAACACAGTGTATTTCCTGTCTCCATTTACAAAACTTCTCAGTATCAGAACTTGTAAAGCAGCGCTAAATACAATAAAATAAGATGAACAGTAAATGACAATACTGTTTGTCAAATAACATATCTCAGTTTATTCATGGTATTTCTGCTCTCAGAGAATGGAATATGCTAAGCAGTGAACAAAAAATATGTTATTTGATAAAGGAGAAAAAAAAAATTTGTTGAAATCTCATTTTCAAATTCCTGCCCATGCAGATATTTTTGTAGTAGATATAGATACACTAGTTTGATCTATAGTGTATCTGCAATAAGAAAACATAATATAGAACTAGAAGTATAAATTGGCTTCCCACTGCTGAACTGGCCTTACTCGAATTTAATTTACATACGTTATATTAAAGTAAAAAATAGAATTGTATATTAGCACTGGATTACTTCTGATTCATATTTTTTCATAACTGTTGAAGGATTTAGCAGTCAAAATCCCCTTTGAGGAACTCAAGTGTTCCACAATAAGTGCCTGCAGTTGGCTGACACCAATTCTACTTAATACCAGTAGGCAAAGAAAACAATCTGCTTTATTTCATGCTGTCTGGTCTCTACTGTGCCCTGCTTTCAAGGCACGTATTGCTTTCACAGTGCCATTAAATGTGACTATTGTGCCACTCACTGTGCTGAGCTGTGTCTGCCAAAGGTGACATGTAAGAAAGGTATACGCAAGGATGGCAACCACCCTAATGAGGAGAGACAGCACAAAGCTTAATTCCTAAGGAGGGTGGCACAGTGAGCATTCTAACCATAATTTTACATCCTGATTAAGGTGAACTTTAAGTTAAATTTAATTTAAGTGGCAGCTAATGGGGTGGTTTAGTCTTTCTCATCTGTTCTCCTAAACACAAATTGGTGTTCAAGTCCTATTTGTTTCAAAATCACCTCATTTTCTTGCTGTGGTGATCCACTCTTCATCAGTGATAAGAAACAGTTATTAGAAGCTCTTGAAGAGCAAGACACTTTCAGTACAAAAAATATGAGATGCCTGTGGCCTGTGAGAAGTTCAGAGGGTAATGGAGAGGGAGAGAGTTATTATAAAACATTCTGACTGGAAGAAGAAAAGCTGCTTCCTCAGTGTTTAATCACACCTTTGTGGCACAGCCCTTCCATCTTTCATCCAGAGCAATTGAAAATGTGGAGATACTCTCAGCCAGCTATCTTATAGTGATGATTAGTTTTCAGCTCATCTTTCCTCACTGTGTGGCAGATATCCCTATTGTTCTTCCCATTCCCTATTTTGCTTGCCTTCTTCCATTTCTTTACCAGCTTCTCTCCCTTTGTGTGTCAGACTGAACTCCTAATTGTCTATTCTGACTTTTCATGTAGCCCTGAACTGCTTTTGACCTCCTAGCTCTCTATTCTCTTTTTCTTAGTCCAGGAATAATTTCTTTGTGCCATACCTGATTTTGTTTTCTACTATGCTTCTTCCTATGTGTCACACCATTTCCCTTCTCATCCTATATTTTTTAAAGTACTCCCTAAAACAAATACCTATGTCCAAACTCACAGGTGTTAGGAAACCTTACGAGTAAAAATCCCATCATTGATTTTTTTTTTTTTTTTTTTGGTCACTGACAAATTCCTGGGGAAAAAAAATTACAGCTTTAGATATTGTTTTTGCAATAAGAAAATCTCTGATACAGATACGATACTCTCTTCAGTATCTCTCATCTGTTGAAGGATGGAATGATGGAATGACCTCGGTCATTCCAGCAGCAGTTAAACGTGACTTGTTTTGTTTCTTTATGATGATATCTGGAAGATGTTTGCTCTCCTTTTTTCCTATTATCTCCACAGAGTGGTCCACTCTGTTGTGCTGTTGTATCATCTTGGACTGATGATAGCTGAAAACCTGCACCATACTTCACCACATAATGTATTCATACCGCATAATGACGATGAAGTTAGAGCTGGACACAAAGCCACAAGGAAGTGAAAGGTTCATGTGGCTGCCAACAAGGAAACGGGTGGGGGAAATTGGGCTTGTGACAGAAGTGAATCCTGAGGATTTAACACTGGCATCTGAACACAGGGCCCATGACAATTAAACTCAGAGTTTTGATTTTTCTGCTTAAAGTTACACAAACATACACACATATAAGGAGTTTGGTTTTGTGATGGATTGACTTAGCTGGCTGCAATGTGGCAACCAAACTGCTCTGTCACTCCCCCTCCTCAAAGGAAAAGGTGTGGGGAGGAAATGTAACTAAAAAACTCATGCATTGAGATAAGGACAGGGAGATCACTCACCACTTAGCGTCACAGGCAAAACAGATCTGACCTGAGGAACATTAATGTTAATTATTGCCAATTAATAACATAGTAGGACAGCAGGAAAAAAAAATCCCAAAGCTAAAAATGTCTTCCCTCCACTTTCCTCTTCCTCCTAGGCTCAGCTTCATTCATGACAATTCTTCCTCCTCCCTCTGTGCAGTGCAGGGGACAGGGAATGGGGGTCACAGTCATAGATGGTACTTCTACCACTGCTGCTCCTTCCTTCCCTGCTCCATTGTGGCGTCCCTCCCAAAGGGTGTACTCCTTCATGAGCTGGGTTCTTCCCTAGACTGCAGTTTTTCAGTAACTGCTCCACTGTGGGTTCCTTCCATGAAGGAAAACAGCAAATTAAGCATTCTTAACCTAAATGCTCTTTTGGAAATGCTGGCCCAGTGGGTGGTATCAAATTTTGGAAAATCAGACCCAAATTACTATACCAATATTTATCTTAAAGTGACTACAATTATTTAAATTGATCAGATATCTACATGTACTATTTCCTTGATTTCTGAATATTCTCAATATCAGCAGACTCTGGCCCCAGAAAAAAAAATGTGATTATGCACATTTGCCTTTCTTGTAGCTGTTTCCTGTTTTTCTCCCCCCAAGAGCAAAGGTCTTCAGTGGGTATGTAAGGAAGGTAAAATTTCTTCCTGAGCAATTAAGTCTTTCAGGATATAATTTTGTAAGTGGAAAAGGTGCTGTAGATCCTTCTTTCTGCCATGATGAGCTCTATAACCTGTTCATTGTCCATGGTTCTTCCAGAAACACTTGCTGGGAGCTGCCCAAGAGCTTGGCTGATACCAAGCCTGTGGTGTGTTTGTCCTCATGTTTGAGTGCATTGAAAGAGATTTCTGGACATCGTCTTGGTACAAAGGAATTTCTCTGACCTTCAAAAATGGCATTATCTACCATCTGTGATTCTTCTCCTTGTCAGCACAGGGAAGCTGGAGAATGCTAGTGAGGAACTGTGGGCAAAGTGTCAACACCTTTCAGAAGCTAGGCATTACTGTGGCAGGGGTTTAATTCCATAGACAGATCAGGAAGTTTTGTGAAAAGCTGGTATCAATACAGAGCTGGTACGTGAAATTCTGCAGTGCTGATTTTTGCTCTCCTTGCTCATCCCAGAGAACAAGGGGATTAAGGCATATTGCAGTGGAAACCTTTCCTGAGATCTACCTTTCTTGGCCTAATCTGAAGGATTTTTCCTGTTATGTCATTTTCCTTTGAAAAATAAAAACACAGTTGTTTGAGTCATAGGTACACTATTTTAAAAATGTGTTTTTAAACAGTTGAATCTGGCTCCTATGCTAGTGTTGATGAGATAGAGTATTCTGCGTATCACAAATGTGTGTCTCATGTTTTCTTTGGTTAAGAAGAATTGATATTTGCTAGTGTGGGATGGGAGAAACAGCCTGCTACTACAGATCCTCATGTAATTCCCATTAAGTTAAAAAGACTTGTACTGCACAGTTCAGTAAGAGTATGGGCTGTGTCTTACAGGAGATATTATGTCACTCTTTAGCAGATGATATAGCAATTTCATTTGCTGGAGAGTGTTACAGCACACTACAAGTATTTAATCCTTCTTAAACTGTAGAGAGTTCATTACATATAAATCTAATACTCATTTCTGGTTTTCCACTCTATGGCAGTAATAGTGCTGCATTACTCTAATATTTGAGGTTTTTCTCTGTGACTTATATAAGAAGTATGTCCTTTGAAGTACTGGAATTCAGTATTTAAGTTTCAGCAACAAAATAAGTAGAATCAGACTAAATAAAGCAGTCTCACCAACATTATCTTTAGCAGAAAAGAATTTTTAAATATAAAACAATTGCTTGTGTGTTATAGCCATGAGACAAGATTGATTCATCATTCTAAGGACCTAATTATGACAATATGAGTAAATTTCTTTTCCTAAGAGGTCAGATTTGGAGAATATTCAAGTCAAGCAAGCTCTACTGAAGACAGTAAACTTCATTCTATTTAAACCAGAACCAACTTAGCTATGAATCTGTTCCTGTGTATGTGAAGAGTGAATGAGAATGTCCAGATGGCTCATTCATCACAATTTATGTAAAAAAATAATCTGCGTGAACTCCTTTTATGTGATGGAAGGAGATTTATCTTCTCTTTCAGTTCCTTCACCTTCTCCAGTCCTTGTTAGCAATGGCCCTTAGCTCTAAAAAAGCAAACAAACCAAGTCTCTAGTTGTCTTGATCACCTGGAGATACAAACTTGATAAAAAACATAAAGCCAGCTGCAATTTCAGATGAAACTATTTGTTTGGGAGCTGTTAAAAATTCACAGTTGTTAAATGAGGACACAGAAGAGGCCCTTTGATACACATCATGTTGCAGGTCAGAGCATTCACAAATTTGTGCTGAATTACCTTAGCTCAGAAAACCAGGCTGTTACACATGATGAATACCTATCCATGATACTCAATTAATTCAAATAAATGATGGTACCTAATTTCCACAAGCTTCTTTTGTAAAAAGAGGATTTAGGACTCTTTATCTTCACTGAACAAGTGGTGAGGAAACTGGTAGTAAATGTACTTGAAATGAGAGAAGTATTTATTATTCCAAAAATATGTCAGAAAACTTAGTTATTTCTTTGCTTATCATTTTATGGTAAAATTCTTTACAATATGCCCTGCATTTTCAGAGAGTTAGTTAGCATCTATTGCTATTGGAAAATCTGATTTTCTGACGACCAAATGAATCAATTGGGAAGAAGAGTGAGTGTGATTAGCAAAGCAAAGCAGATTCTAGTAGCATCTCTTATAAGCTGTTCTGCAGCATTAATTAAGAAAAGAGCCATGGATTGTTTTCCTGAGGAGGGAAGTGCTGTTTCATTTCTCATGTGCACCCACCGTCCACAAGAGCTGCAAAAGCTTCTTGTGTAACTGTGCAGGGGTTTCTTTGTAATTGAAATACTCAGGGAAACTGTTCCTGAATGCCAATCTAACCCATTGGGTAAACAATAAAGAACAGCCTAAAACAAGAAGAAGGAAAGCAAAGAGAATGCCATTATTACAGAATTGTGTAAACCAGAAAGGTTCTGCATTTCCGTGTCAACTCAACATCATTGTTTTTCATACAATTTTTTGACAAAGGTTTACCACAGGGTAGAATTGGGAATAAGCTCTGTGAGATTGTGGCAATCATAGACCAACATGACAGCTTTGGGCAGAGAGCAGCTCTTTGTGTCATTTTTTTAGGGGGGAGATGAACCACTTCAACTCATCTACTTTTTAAGGACTGTTTCTTCATCCATCAGTTCCTATCAAATATAGTGAGCTCAGTTATAACAGCAGTGCATGCAGTGAAATTCTGCCACCATTTTGTGCATATGCAGGGAGCTCCCCATCTCCGCTGCAAGGGCAGTGGTGATAGTGCCCTGAACTTTTCCTTCCAGCATTGGGCGGTCCCTGTCTTGGCTGATCTACCAGGTATCTTTTCTGCTAAAAACTGATTCACTAATTGGGTTTGCATTAAAGGTAAATTACTGAAGGTCCAGTTTTCTGATGCTCCCCCTCCTTTGTGAGTCCAGCTCTCCCCATCTAAATCCTCGTCCACCTTCAGCATTCCTTTACAGGCTCTTTTAGAGCAGCTTCTGTGAAAGCAACACACCCTATCTTACCTCAGTTGCTACCTGGAAAATCCTTTTTTAATTTCCATAGCTCCTTTCTTCAAGCAGCAGTAAAGGGATAGCTCAGTGCTCAGAACTTGTCCTTTGTTAACAAGTGTATTTATTGTAAACCTGCAGTGTGTGTTACCTTGTGGTAAATTCACTTCCCAAGCTCTGGAGGTCACCAGGCAGCTCTGGCAGCACTCAGAAGCAGCCTGCATCTATAGCAAAGGGAGGGGGGAAAGTCCCATTTAAAGAAACTGTGAAATAGTCAAAGTCATTAAAGTAAAGCTGAGAAGCATTTAAGAAGGTGACACGTCAATGCAAAATGTCTGCGATATTGTCTTTCTCTGATGTCTTCAGTCATTTAGCATTGAGTGGGAAAGACACATCTTGTTATTCAGGCAAACCTCGACGCAAATGAATTCTAATAATAATTTATGGTATAAGACAGTGCTTGTTATGGAAAATAGGCTGACGGTTTAATTTAGAGCAAGAATAATCAAATGGATCTGGCTGAATTTATTTTAGAAAATACAATAAATGGAATGTGGGCTAGGTAATGCTGAAAATGTTGACAATATGCTTATTTTTTGAAGTGCATTATTAACCAACCAAACAAAAGTAGCACTAAAGGCCAGTATTTTCAAGGAAACTGACCATAAATGTTTAATGATCAGACAGAGGTTTTATCTTTCTTTTCCCACCTCATCTGAAATTAATGTTCTAAGTGATATGGTTGTGACTGCAAACTTGGAAGTGTTGAGGACAAGTCTATTTCTGTTTCAAGTTTCAAACAATATAGGCATGGGATATTGGGGAAAAGGAGGAGGTTATTATTACCAAAGCATGTTTTAAGGCAAAATGCTGTTTTCCTGCTTGTTGCCTGCTAAGCAGATTGCAGGGCCGAGTCTCCTGTTCTACTGAAGTCTCTTTAAGATAATTTTTTTTAGATGTCAGAACCTAATTAGAGCAATTTGGATTGCTCCACAGGCCAATTTACTTTTCCAAGCCCCAACAAATTTCTCCTACTTTAGATGAATTTGGAATGAATGGTTGATCTACACCTCATTACATCCTGGATGTTTGAAATGGAAGGGTCTTGCAGAGGTGTCCTGTCCAGCAGGTAGGTACCAGATGCTGTATTCATCATCAATGACTGTAGCAGAGACAGTGTGGTGGAGCAACCGAAAAAGGAGATTAATAAAAGTCAGCGGAAGAATGGTGTGAAATGTCATCCACAGCTTCATAGTCAAACCTTACAGGGGCTGAGGGGATGACAAGGAATACTTCTTGATCTCATGTGGAGCTGATGGGCTACGGTTTCTGATGGTTTGTCTCCTGTCTGTGTGGGGCTTTTTCCCAGATTTTATGATTTATTGGATTCAGTGTCAGATCCTGAGAGCTCTATTTTCTAGGCATAGGCACACTAGAACAGCAGATTTCCTTCAGATCCTTTAGGCATGAGGTCATTCCATTTATCAGTGGAGTTTATTTGCTGGTGTTTTGCCATTGCTTTTTCCTACATGTAATCAGAATTTTGTATGTTTAGCTTACTCAGCACTGCTGCTGCTACAAAGTTGACTTAAATGGCTGGCACTTGTGCTGAAAAACTCAGCTCCCCATCTGTCTGCTGGAACAGGCTGTCATGTTTTGTTTGCTGGACACAGCTGTGTAAAATACATGATCTGGTTGATCTTCCGCAGGTTCTTATCTCGGCCTTGGCACTGCCTTACCTGGGTGCTTTCCAGTTTTTGCCCAAAACAAGTGGCTAATCTGAAACCTCTGTGAGGCTCAACCATCCTCTTCATTTATATGCAGCTCAGGGCTTTGTTCCAGGAAAAGCGCCGTTAAATTTGCATGTTAGGAGCACGTGTTTGTGATGTGCTTTCACACTGTACCACAGTTTTGACTAATGAGTGTTTTGCTTTTCCTTCAAAGCCCTGCCTGCGTCACAGAGTGCAGTGCACAGGGCAGGTTAGCAGGATGGAGAAGGTCAGTGCAAGTCCCCAGGGAATAACATTTTCTCTGTAATGAAACACCTTTATTTCAGAAGACCGTGAAGAAATTCACACACCAAACACGTGCAGCCAGATGGGTAACACAGCACTAAAAGTTGTTATGAATGAGTTTTTGAGATTGCTTAAAGAATCACTAGCAGAGGTATCAGTAAAAACCAGATCTAATATAAAGCAACAGCATGACAAAGTTCATTGGCAAGGTTCACTCTACTATTCACTAGATGGTTAAGGCACACTTAGGAAAAAACACAACAAACAAAAGCCACTCAATCAATCCAAACCAAACTAAACCAAAAACTGTCTACGTGTGTCCGTGTGTGTGACAAAAGGATAGAAAGGGCAATGATAAAAAGGAATGACAGCACTCAAACTTAACAGTACTTAACTTATTATTTAAATTAAATTTAGTAATTTAGCAAAGGAACACCACTTAACAGCATTTAACTTAACTTTCCACTGCAGCAAAGCATTCATATAGGAGTTACTGCATCACAACAGTAACTTGCCTACAAGCCTAATTTACCTAGTACTTAAACATCTAAGAGAGCAGCATTTCTCCCATATTTGCCGTAACATAGGTGCATAGTATGCACACAGACATAAAGAATCAGTGCGAGGTACCTGTGAAAAATTCCCCTCGAAAGCCAGTGAAATACTCACTTCAGGTGACTTTGTATCTTCCCAACAGGTGAAGGGTTGAGCTTTGACGAGTGGAGGGACCAGCCCAGGATCTGTCGTTGTCCAGTGATCCCTTGAGTACAGCAAACTTGAGAGTTCACTGGCTCTGAGAAGCTCCACTCAGAGGGAGTTTGCTGGTTGCAAAATCCAGAGGAGCTCAAGAGAGTTGGCTTTAGTCATAACATTTCATCCTGGCTGCACTTTGGATCAGCCACTTTCTTTGAAAGTGTGAAAAACAGGATGTTATGCCATTCAGGAAAAAAATAAAAAGTTTTCAAGGCTGTTCTTCAAAAAAAAAAAAAGCAGGAGTTCATTAGACAGCAGCAGTTCCTGGGAGCAGACAGTGTTTGACAAGCTCAAGAGGAGCCGAGCCCAGGTGCTGCTCATCAAGGCCGTGGCCTAACGAGCATTTCTCAGATCACAGTGTAGCCTAAAAAAAAGGAGGGGGGGGCGGGGTTTGATGCACCACCCCCAAAGTGCACAAAAGCAACTGGTCATTTGCCACCAGTTAATACATAAATACAAACCCCTGCTTTGGGGATGTGTATGGCAGCAGAAGCACGCATTAATCTCCCTCAGGAGTCAGCAGGAGTATCAGGCTGTTAAGAGGCCTGCAGAGACGTTTCCCGAGTGCTTCAGGATGTGGATCCATGAGTCAGCTCTCTCCTGGTGAATTTTAGGGAAACTTGTCTGCACATTGATGCAGAAGGTGAGAAAGAGGAAAAGCAAGGGCTGTGAAGCACGTGGATAACATTGGAGAACTCTTAATGGAGAGCTGTCATAGCCACATCCTGGCTGCAAAACGAGGTTATTAGCATGAATGACTCTTGAACTCGAGTTCAGTGTATTATCACACTCAGACTACTCAGTTTCATGCTAAAAAGATGGGAACTAAGAACAAAACAAGGAACCTGCACTAGCACTTACAGAAGTGGGATGGCCTCCAAACAAAAGTTTGTGGAGAACTGGGATATGCTGCAGCCAAAATGAAAATGGAAGGAACAAACAGGCCAAACAAACCTAGAAGTTTTGACAATAATTAGGGTTAACTTTAAATGGTTTATTTATGCCAAAGGAAATCTTCATTTTCAGGCTATTTAACCTGCTTTTATTTTCCAATGCCTTTTTGGTTTTTTAACTGTGGGTTACCCAAATGAAAAAAATTTTCAATACAAAATCTCACTATGTTTAAATTGGAAAAATATTGAAGCAAAGTGTAGAATTTTTTCAGACACGAAAGAGTTCCTTTTGAAAATGATTGAGGATAATACTTCTTAGAAGCATCTTTTGACTCCATCTGCTGTGAGAGTCAGTGCATAGGACTGAAAATCTGTTTAACAATGCTGATGGAAATGCATGTGTCTCTAATCTCTTCCTTTGGCTTGATTAGTATTGCTACACTAATGTGCTGTGTCTTGGGCAGCTGTCTAGCATCTCTGATGGCTCTGAGTCTCGAGATAATGTCTCCTCCAGATGTCATTTTTGGGATAGATGATCTTACAAGGAAGCTGTTAATCAGGAAACTTGTGTTTCATGAGATGATAGAGTCAGACAAAACTGCTTCATGGAAACTCTTCAACAGAGAAAAAAAGCCCCATTGAAAATAGAAATAAAAATATCAGAAGTTTTCAAGGGCATGAATCCAAGCATTAAGAAATGTCAGATTTTTATTTTATTTGAGAATTCTAAATTCATTCTCCTTGTGCAAACAATCAAATCTTTACTAATGTATTTTAGACATTTTCCACAGAATTTAAGCTGCATAGGTGTAGTGGTTTGGTTCAAAATGCCCATTACTTACTTATTTTCCTTCTGTGAGATAAGAACCAGGAGAAAAGCAAAGCAGGCACAAAACTTAAACCTTAAAAGCATATAGAAGTTTATTAACAGAACTAAAAGGCAGGAAAAAAAAAAGTTAGACTAAACCTTCAGAACACTTCTCCTCCCCCCACCTTCTTCTCCTCCTCCCACCAACAACATGAAAAAACAACCCTCAAGGTTTTCCAGAGTCAGTTTACCATCTCTAGAAGAACTTTCTCAGTCCACCTAGGGAGAGGAGTCTCTCTTGCTCATGCTATGGAGACATCTCCACACGAAAACAGTTAAACAGTTCTCTTGTGGCTCAGTGTCACAGCAAGGCCGCCCGGAATGGTTTCTCCTTGCCTGTGAAAGTCCCTTCCCTCAACTTGCAGCTTTCCCCACAACTGCTTGCGAGGGTTAATTCCTTTAGCTAATGGGGTACCATTTTAAGGATGAGCTGTTCAGAAACAAAAGTTCTCTTTACCCATCTGTGGGTGCATATTCATCTCTAGGAACAGAGGTCCTCCCTTTCTCCGGTAGTGAGAGGGTCCTCATCTCCTTCAAAACAAAAGTTCTTTTCACCTGTCTGTAGGTGCATCTTTATCTCTAGGCATCGAGGCCCCCTTCTTCTCTGGCAGCAAGAGGGTCCTCATCACCTTCAACTGAAAAGGCACAGAGGCCTTCCTCTGGGAGCGAGAGAGTCTACATCACTTTCAACTCTCTCTGTTAAAACTTCTCAATAAATCACAGCTACTTCAGTAGTTGCTTAATGCAGCACAGGTACTTCTACCCATGGGTTGCGGTTTTGAACGCTCTGCCTCCCCCCACCATGCTTCATGAAATTACAACGGGAACACTGAGATATATTATAGTCCATCACCACAGCCTTACAAGAGAATTTCAGCTTCCAGGAGAAGCATCTCCTCTTTCTCCTCTCTCAGGGTTTCAGCTCCTCCTTCTTTGCTGACTTTGGTGTCTCTGTGCTGTTTATTTCACGTGCCATCATCTGTCCTTTTCCTCTGACTCAGGAGAGGATTGAATGTCTGGAAGCTTCATCTGTTCTGGAGAAATCTTACAGCACTAAAAGAGTTAATCTCACCCGGCCTTGCAGCTGGAATTCGCTTATCTCTCCTTGCCGGGCAGCAGCAGTGGGTGAGGGGGGGCATGGCCCGTCCGGAGCAGCTGAGGGGGCCTGGCCCGCCCGAAGCAGGGCTGGGGCCGGAGCAGGGCTGGGGGGGCCGGGCCGCAGATGGAACAGGGCCGCTCCAGGGTGGGCTCCTGGCCGGCCCGGCCGGGCCGAGCAGGGCCCGGCCCCGCTGGGCCGTGCCCCGGGCCTCCCCCAGTTACCTGTCCGAAAGCCGGAAGTCAGAGAGAGCCTTCCTGGCCTCTGTTCGTTCTTAAATGTGGATCACAGAGGCGTACCAAGCTTCTTAAGTGGCTTAAAGAAGTTGTCAATATTCCAACTAGCCAGTTGATTGGTTAAGTCAGGTCTAGAGGAAACTGTAAGCACCTCTGTGCAAAAAATCACTTCCGAGGCTGAAGGAGTCTTCCTCAAAAACTCAAACTATGCTAACCCATGACAATAGGACAGGGTGTGCTCTGTTAATTATCAGCTAATCAATATTTTGTATGATCCCCCACACTCAGTGGGTGACCTTTTTTGCACTATTCTTTGCTGTTTAGAAATAATCCAGAGCCAAGATGCCTGACAGAGGACCAAATTCCAGCTCATCAGTACAATATGAGCTTCTGCATAAGACAACAGGTTCCTGCTGACTCTGGGACAGCTGCTTGAATATACATTTCCCTGCTCCTTGGCACTTGCTGAATGTGAGTCTGAGGACGGAATCACCAATTCATCTCTGCTTCAGTGTAGTATGTGAATACTGCACAAACATTAATTACTCAGATCATTAATTTTTACAAAACACCTGCAATGTGAAGACAGGTTGTTACCCCAGATTTAGAGATACAAGAAAACTTTGAAAAAAATTTTCATTTAAATTGTATGTAATGTTCTATGTTAGTGTTTACTACATGCAAGCCCCGCCAGGGGGCTGGATCTCATAACCACCCTCATCATTTAGTGTGTCTTCATGAATGCTGACACCTCCCACCTCTCATTTACATATCCCTCTTCCTCTGACTCTTCTTCCCCATCCATTTTCTTTGCCTTTGCACTTCATTGTCCACTCAGGGATCTCTCTGATTTCCCATCCCTGAGCCCAGTTTGTCTTAGACTTTTCTGAAGACCACATTGTCTCCAAGAAACAGAGTCAGAAACTAGAACAGATGGGACCAAAATATATTGGATGTGGCTAAATCTATAAATCCCTTTATATCAGTGCTGTGTGCACTAGAGTTTTCCAGGGTAGATGAAATACTGTCCTTCTCTTCAAAGAGGAGGATACAACCCAGAGGAAACAGCACAATGAGCGCAGAACAGAATAGCCTGGCTAGTAGAGACTAATACTTAGCATATAGTAGCTGTTTGCTGGAGAAAGGAGGGATGAGGTGGTTCCATCTGTAGGTGTGAACAGCTTTCAGAGGATACAAAAGATAAAAGTGAAAAATGTCTTTTTTGTTGAAGATCTTGTAAGGCAAATTCCGAATAAGAGTTCTGTCATCGGGGCTGGAGATAAGCTTATGAAGGTGTTTATGTGGGGAAAATAGAACTGAGGTCTTCCTGTAAGGCAGTACAGAGGACTCTTGACAAGGATGGTCATCACTGAAAGAATGAAATTCTACTGAGATACTGCTGCTGTGATAGGAAAGAAATGGGAATGACAGGAAATTCTTTAATGTACCTGCAAGTGGTGTTTTATCCTCTCTTGGACAGAATCTTTTCTTATGCGTATTTGGGTTAAATGCCATTATTTCTCTTTGTTTTGCACTGTGCAAATGTTTGTCTTCGTAATTCTGCACACACAAGCAGTAGTTTTTAAAAATGCTGTGTGGTAAAAATTGAGTGATTCAGAGTTAAAAAAGACAGCTTATCTGTCTGCCTGGAAATGCAGGGTATGGTCCTGCAAACATTTCCATTCCAGTTTGACACTTGTGAGTCAGCCTTGAATAACTTGCCCAGGGTCACTCAATAACAATACTGCCAGACCAAAAGGAATTTTTTCATGTGTATTTGTCGGATTCTCTCTGTGTAGAGTTAGCTGAATTCTACAGGAAATAACTTTCTAAACAACATGCAGGAAAATATTCAGTGTGAGAGATTTACTGTGCATCTTTAGCCTTTTTTCCTCAGGGCAAATTTCTGTTTATGTAGGAATTAGACTTAGGAAGCAGCAGTCATGGTAGCAGTTGTGTAGCAAATGGCCAGAAGCAGACTGCTATTGCTGTAACTCTGCCTGAGCCTTAAATGCACTTGAAATATTCAAAATTTTTCATAAATTTTATTTGATCATCTCTTCAAACACCAGCAGTACATAGTATGCAATGTTTTTTATTAAATCACAGATCTTTCCCTGAGCATGGATTTCTTCCTACAGAAACATACAGCTTTTTGGATTTGTAAATGACCTAAGACACATGGGAATGGAATAATGGAAGTCCTATTTTCTCATGAAGCAGAAGACAGAAGTTGCTATACCTGAGCAAAATGTAACCTGGGTCATTGGTCAATGTTCAAATGTTTTAATTAGGAAGATTAATTATCTTGAAAAGTAATGTAAATTTTTCATGCAGTCTTCGAAACTCTGTAGAAATAAACAAGAGCACAAAATCCTGGCTCACAAATCTCCAGGTCTGTGGATTTTAAGGGAATTCTTGGCTTAAGAAACACTGTCCTGCTTCTCATTCCAGCTCTGGTGCTATGGCTTTCCTTCTCTGGTGCACACATCTTTCAAATCAGTATCCTAACCCATGCTCTTGCAGCCAGGGGAATTGCTCTGGTTTGGGCTCCTCGAGCTCTGTCTGCAGCTAAATGTGTTGGGGAGCAGATTGTCTGTGCCAGTTTCACTTCAGGAAAGAGTTTAATTGCTTGAATCTGAAGGATGTGCATGGCAAATTCCTGAATTCCACTGAGGTCTGTGTTTGTCTGTGGGTCAGCACCCTTGAGAACAGCCATTAGAATCTTGCTGCATAACTATATGGCCAGAAAAAAATTTCAGCAATTGAATGAAGATAAATGACCTCATCCATCTGAACTTCTGGAGTCAGCAAACCAGAACTGGGAAAACCGACACACTGTCACATTTCTAGTTGTTACATCTACTTAGGGCAAAAAAAGTACCATGAGGACAACCCTTCACATTTTCACACTTCAGAAGGTGGCAAACTTTAGGAAAACAGAGGCAAAGGGATAAAAAACCCCAAACAGTAAAAGACTAAATGTATATTCTCTCTTCTAAAGGCAATGTCAAGATTTAACGAATGGTTAGCCTCCTGTGACTTATGAACATTGTTCTCTCATTTCCTGTCATCCCATCAGCTGAGACACTGTATGAACCCTGTGATGCTGGGAAGGTTTAATCGAACCTCTTTCACTTCGCACCATTATCCTCACGGTGTCACTCGGGCTGTGATGTGGTGATGAAGTGTGTCTCTCCATAAGGTGTCCTCCATTCAGGATTAGAAAGTGTGGACAAATGTAACTAAGTTCTCATAGAGTACAAATTCATGTGATTGGCTCAATTTTGTGCAAATGGATGTAATTGGGTTATTTTTTTTCATCTCATTTTAGGCCACATCAATTCTTTTGTCTGCACCATTCCCAGTTATGTCTGTGCCTGTCTGTACCATGCTGGATTCTGTGTCATGTCTGCTTTGTCACAGTTTGTATGGTTGAATGGCAATGGCTGATTCAGATTAAATAGGTTTGATATTAATTACCATTATCAAAGTATCAGCTTTCATTTTAGAGACCATGAAATAAATGGTATAGAGAGTGAAAACCTGTGCTTTGTGTTTCTGTGGTTGGAGAGCACTGGAGAGAATTCAATCACCTCCCGGAGTATTCTACTCTAGTTGTAATGTTTGGGAACTAGGATTATGGATATGAGCAAATATAGGTGATAAGTGTAATTAAGATAAGTTCCTAATCAGTGCAGGCCATATTCAATAAATTGCCACCAGTCGATGTACTGGGAGTTAAGGACACTGATCCCAGTTTGTGGTTTTAAGCTGTATTTTCTCATTCAATTATAAATATGTCATTCACTTTACCTGTATATCTGAGGTGCAGTATGATTACTGGTGTCACTTTTGGCCTAGCAGCAAAAGAAATATTCTTGGCTCTGTTAAGACTCTTCTACTTTTAACACAATACTCTCTAGAAGTTGCTCATCTGGGGATGTTCACTTGTCCTGGCCAGCACAGCAGTAACAGACTAAAGCACATTAGAATAATTGTCTTGGCTGCCTTAAAAAACCAATTTTATATTTCCATCTAGAACAGGTCCCCTTTAAAATGTTTGTATGTTTAACTTTGATAGCAGAGATATTCACAGTTACATCTTCTCTATCTCTGCCTGAGATATGTGACATTTCAGTCATTCAGCTTCTTTGACAGAAGTGCAAAATGACATTTTACATGCTCTGCTGCAATGTATCCTTGTGTCTTTTGCAGAAGCAAGGAGCTGGTTGACTCTGAGATACTGGTACTGCCACACAGCTGCTTTAATCCAACAACAGAATTGACTAGATACTGAATGTATCACATTTTGGGGACGGTTTGTCACCAAGAAGAGCTTCTGCTGATTGACAGTTTATTTTCTTTAGCAATAAGATTGAATGTTTGACAGAGAGACACTGAGCTGCCAGCTTAGAGTCCCAATTACTTAGTGTGATGTAGCCCCACTATTTTAGAGGGAGTGAGATTAGAGGTTTACCATGTATTTGCATTGTCACTGATGACCATAAAAATTTTGGGGGTAGTGTTCAAGGCAGGACCTGTGACTTCCATTTCTGCTTTCCTATTCCATCTGGGAGATATATATAAAGGCACCTGAATACCCTACCTTTTTACATCTTGCAATCTGCTGATCTCCATTTGTGCATTCACATGTGGAAAATCAAGAGGAGGAGTGCTACCAGAGTTGTGGACGTTTAAAGGCACAAAGGAATCCACATTTTTAGTGAGAAATAACATCTTGTATTAGAGACATTAATATAGTTTGAACACATAGACTAGCTTTGGGGTGCAGACTCCCTTCAGGAGAGGAAATTTTGGTCTCTAAGACCTGCTGATCCATACCAGTGGAATATGCTACAGAGAGTAAATGAACTTTATCAGCCTCTTCAGTTCTTTTCAGGCTTTTAAACTCCTTTCTAAACCAGAGGTGGTAAGGGGATCTTTCCTTCGAAACCAGAGTGTATGGCACATAGAGAGCATATGGGATCCCTAAACCGAAATCCCCCCTTTATCTGAAAAAGTATTAGTACATATCCTCCTCCTCTGTGAATACCTAAACACTTCAGCTGCTTGGAGATGGTTATGCAGTGAGACTTTTATCAGTTTCTTCTTTGTATGCTTTTTCGCTTCCCATAAGATAGCAAGCTGGTATTGTGAAGCAGGTTTTCTCTACTCACCACTGAATATTCAGACTACTAGATGATAGAAATTTTTTTCCTGTTTTTTGATTTAGGAAACACCCTCAAATGGAGGTATCAATCCTGACTGTAATTGCTGCAATATCTGTAACCAGCCTACCAGGGATTTGGTCAAGTGAGGGTAGGGATATTCTGCCACTTCACATGTTTGAACTAAAGACATATTTCTTAATATGTGGATGACACCTGAAGAAATATAGTATGTAGAGCTCCACCAGAAAACACAACAAACTCTTGGTGAAGAGCTACAATTTGCTAAAGCCCAAATAAAAACTTTCTGTTCTCAGCCAAGACAGTCTTCTTCTCCTTGATGCCTATAGCTCTCTCAGACAATCTAGGAGCTGGTCCTGAGAAGTGAGGAAGGAAAATGATCTTAAACTCAATTCCCTTCTAGCTCTTTGTCATCAGAAGGGGTGGGCAGATTTGACAGAGCAATTTTTGGCCCTCCTTAATAGAGAAAGAAAATGTTGTGAAGCCAGGAGTCTTGAGAACTCATGGAATTCTACTGGTTGCGTGCGTGCAGGGAATTTAAAGTACAAGCAACATGGATTTTTTCCAGAGTTTTTCTAATTTAGGACTACATTATGGAGTGCAATCCTAAGCACCCAGTTGTGGTTACAGAGCTGGAGGTAAATTGGAGTCTTGACAGAAAGGGATGGGAATGGCTAATACAATTTTAAAACTGCTTACTCAGAAATTAATATTTTTTTCCTTGTCTGTTCCCTGCTGCTATTACCAAATCCCAGAAAGGTGCTTTTTGACAAGAAGAACTGCAGTGCATTTCCTGTATGTTAATAGTATCCCAGAGGGTAGTGAGATGTTGCTGTGGTCCAAGTAATAAGACACATATTGGACTGAAAAGAAGGGAGGTGTAATTATTTAAGCAAAGAGCCCAGTAGCTGGAAAATTCTTCTGTCATCTAGTCCATCACTGAGCTTTATCCCCAGGTGAGGTAAAGGTGCATATTCCTGTTTATTGCAATGCAATAATTCTGGTTCCAACTGTCGACATGGCCCTTTACCCAAGGAACTAGATTGTCAGATGTTAGGAGAAAAGAGTATTCAATGGGAGGAAGAGCATGGCAAGTTAACAGGGACAAGTTTTACCAAATATATTTAGAATGAAAAATCATCTTTTTACTAAGTTAACCACACAGTGATGCATGGATCTTGAAGCAGCTCTTAGGAATAGAGCTGTAAGTCTCCTTCTCTCTGAGTTTCAAGAAATGCAGTATATGATCAATAGACTGACCAAACACTGATTATTTGTAGTGGAAAATTGCCTCCCTGGCTACTAAAATTATGGAGCAAAGGTAATGTCTTGGGGTGACTTTTTTGGTGTTTTTCTCAAATCAGGACAGGTTGTTCCCAATTTGGGAAGGCACTTCATTTTATGATTAGTACAAAGAAACAGATCAATCTCTTATTCCTAAAGTCAAGGAGCCTCATTTAGCCTGAAAACAGTGAGACATGCAGCTAGGTCTGTCCTCACGAGACCTGCATTTATTTGGTCACAATAAGATGCATTCCTTAGAGCTTGGTAATCAGTTGTTTGCCCAGCAGTAAAACACAGCTGAGTTCTACATGTAGGCGGAATATTTTAATTCAATGCACAAATTCCTCTAACGATTACATGTAAAAGAAAAAAAAATAGAAAGGCAATAGGTAAAGTACTTACAGGTTTCTTAAATATGGTTCTCTATTATTTTGATGGTCATGATAATGGTAATGTTGGTGACGGTATATTTCTTGAAGTTCATTTGCCCAGTTTCAAAGAGGAAATTGGATCTAAGATCATTCAAAGCTTCATCATATGGAGAAGCTGTAAAATAAAAATTACTTCCTGCCACAGTTTTAATAAACCTCCACTTCCTGCATCTCCTTCTCTCCATGTATAACATTCCCCCTGTAGGTTCATAATGATGATTTAATCTCCTTTGCTCTTGCTTTATGGGAGCCAGTAGCTGGAACTCTATTTAGATTGATTGTTCTTCACTTGTTATTAACAAGTGGCAAATTAATGGAGATGAACAAAAATGAAAGAGGAGATTTAAATTCAGCTTCCTCTGCGCTGCAGGGTTTTGATTTCAGACAGTTTATTCCTAATTTGAAGACAATGACATTGAATTGATAACATTCTGGGGTGTGTTAAGATTCAGTGTGAAGGCTGATAAAGTATTTTGTGGCCTTTTTTGTTCAGATTTAATTATCACCCAAAACAGGTCCTAATTCTTCCCTGCTGCTGCTCTACATGGTGTCTTTCCCCTTCACTTGGAAAACTTCACAGAGGCTGGCTAGATTCCAATGAATAGTTCTATAATATTCCTTATATGCCCCTTGTAACTTACGCAATTGTTTCATAACTGGTGTTCCAGACAATTTCTCTGTAGTTCTCAGTATAAAAGACTGAACATATCAGTTTATACAAAATTTTAAAATGTTTCTTTCACCTCCAGGTGAAAATTACCCCTAGCAGGTTTCTGTTGGAGAGCAAGGTCTTATGGGAACTCTGTTCTTAACCCATATTGTTGATGCAATGAAGAGAAGACAAGAAAGCTGCATATCAGTATAATTATTGTTGTCATAATTATCATAATCATCATTATTATTATTAATGTTTTTGCTACTGTTATTGTTATTTAATAATAATTGTGATAACAACAACAATAATATTGCTGTAACCAAAATACTAGACTATTTGTACTGCGTTTTAAAATGTGACTTCTGTCCACAGCAGCACTATTTCAATTTTTGGCTTGACAGCCTGCTTAGAAAAAAGCTCAGTGAACAGCTGCAGATTTCCAATTCCAAATTGTCCATGAAAGGAATACTACCATTTTGAACATAAGGAGTTAGCAAAGTGCTGCACCTTCCAAGGTGGTGATGTGCTTCAAATTGGATGGATTTCAGCCTCTCGTTAGGATTCATATGACTTTTCAGTGGTAATTTCCCCATCGTTCCAGTCATTTCTTTAACTCCTTGTTTTCTATGGGGAAATAATATTTGTGGATATTTTTGCATTATGCACTCCACTTGTAAGTCAGCCTCTCGCTAAGTGTTTGATCTCAGGTGCAGGCAAAGAGGAAAAACAGCTCTTGAAAGAAGGCTTTTTCAGATCTAGGAAAAGAATATGAAAGTGATCAGAAGCAGCTCATTTCTCTCCCAGCTCACTTTCGATGTAAACATGGGATTTACAAAGTCTTCTTATGGGGTCTATAAGCATGTCATGGACCCTGTTACATTACTGTAAATCTTTTAAAGATTTCCAATCTGATTGGCCATTTCCATGATCTTTCCAATCCAGCAGCCATTAAATCATTTAGGATCAAAACCATGGCAGAAAGCTTTAGATGAGGAAGACAAGATGTAATTCAAGTAGAAAGCAAATATTGCTAAATTGTGTACAGCAAACAAAGGTGGGTACACCATATGCAAAATGTTGGAGAAAACTGAAAAGTTTGACAAACCTACTATTCAATCACTGTTGTGGGAGCAAGATACTAAGAGAGAAGCTTCAAGCCAAAAATATTCTCTGATATTTTGCAGGAGTGATTGAAATGAATGTCACCCCCAATTTCACTTTTCTACCTCTCACAGCTGTGAGATTATAATGGATCATATGAGTACTCTTTAACTGGAAAGTAAGAAAACTAAATTGTTTATTGATGGAATGGAATTAACAGTAATAGCTGAAACTGAAGATGAGTGCAAGGAATTCATTAGATCCCCAAGATGCTGTCTGTGCTATAAAAGGCAGATGCAATTCAGTGCTGATAGATAAAAGAAAAAGCACATGGGAATACACACATATACCATCATGAGCTCTAAATCAGCTATTACTATCAAAGAGACCTTGGAGTCACTTTGTATAGTTTTCTGGTGGTCAACATGCAAGCAGAAAGTTAGGAATTTTTGGGAAGGAAATAGAGAATAAAGCAGGAAACTTATGTCACTTCCTAGCTAATCATATCACAAGTGCTATATGACACAAAGAAAAATTATAAAGTGGTTTTATAGATTAAACAAAGTACACATGAGAGGAAGAATCATTCTGGGTTTGCACTTGTCTTAAGCTATTACTAAGTGTCTGTTCCTGGCTATTTCCAAAGGAAAGCTGGGTGAGGGAGTGGATGTTAGCTTAGAGACCATAATAGACCATTCTTATATTCGTTCATTTCTTGCAGTCATGTTTTTCAAGTAGGTGACTCTCTCAATGAATCTAACAGGTACATATGATTTTAGGGCACTTTAGCAGTTACATTCCTTTAGGATTTCTGGTTACCACATAAATATAGTATCAGGTCCTGACTAGTCTTGAAACATAATGTCCAATCATAATCTGGTTTATCTTGATTTACTGAAAAAACACATAATGCCAGATGAGATTACTGCTCACACATTGTACGATGCACCTGGCTAGGACCAATGCCAGATATATGTCTCAACAGACTTCATGTTAAAATTCAATGAAAGAATGAAGCATTAAATGTACCAAATTCACTCTAATGTGAATCCTTCTGCAATAAAAAAAAAATTTAAAAATTCAGAGATCTTCTATACCATGAAATAATATGTAAACTGGGTCTTTTTTCCCATGAGAGATGCTGGAGGCATTATGTATATTATATAAAATGTATACGTCTATTATCTATTATATGTATTATATAGATCTTTGTTCTGAACTCTGAAATTATCTGCTTGAATTCTTTGAAAATACCATTGTTCAGATTCATTGTTTCTTTTCCTTTTTCTTTTTTTTTTTTTTTTTTCTTTTTTAATCGTGATTCTTTTGGTTCTGCTCTGTGGTTAGTGTCTCTAGTGCCCTTGACATGACACTTCAAGAACAATGTCTGAACTAGAAAAATAGTCTGTAATTGAGTGTTAATGGGAAAAATATACATGGGCTTTATGACAGACCCTTCCAGGAAGCTGTGACAAGATTTTACTCTTGCCATCTTGATAGCAGTTTTTTAATGCTTAATTCATTTTCTTTTTTTAAACATGAGCCTAAATTTTATGTATGATCAATTCAGTTCTTCTGCCAACACTGCTCTGGATGACACGCATGCAGCAGCAGGTGGATCATATGCTCTGTACTTACTTGAAGCAATGAGCACTTTGTGCAGGGGGCAGGAAAACCCTCAGCAGCAGGGAGCGAGTGATCCTTGGCTGGTTTTTCCTGGAGCAGAGACTCAACCTTTGCAGGGGTCCTTCTGTGGGCAGAGCTGCACCCACTGCCTCAGAAGCTTCAGCAGAAGGACAGTTTCTAAAGCTCAGTGAAGCTGTGTCCCCACCCAGCACAGCTGTTTGGAAAGGGACTCTCTTTGATGTCTTTCACATCATTACCCCTTAAAAAGCACCCACTTTGTGTGAGCCTATGCAAAAGAGCTTACCAAAGCCATGTTCTCACAGGATACCCACTCTGGATGCAAAGCCAGCTGAAGGACCTGCCCTCCCCTCCTCAGCTCTCTCCTCTGCCTGCTTATTCCTGCCCCTAGTTCCTGTCTCAGCTGACCTAGCTCAAGTGCTTTCGCGGCTGCCCTGAAGCCCAGATAACAAAACCAGCTCAGTTTAGAAAAAATTATTTCCAGATTTGGTTCTGGAAAGCACTGAATGCAGCCTGTAAGGAATTGTCCCAGCACAGCTGAGGGGCCAGCCACCTGAGGAGCAAGGGGAAGGCATAGATAGCTGGGGGTAGTACAGGGTAAAGACAGAAAAACTTTTAAAGCTGGTCCACAACTAGTCCAAACTAGTATAAAACTAGTATCTGTCTGCACTGCATTTGACTAGCGCAGGAATAATCCAGCAGCAAATTACTGTCCTCTGAAGCCAGGGAGAGTCACAAGATAATTATACTTCACAAAAGTAATCTTTCCTTGAGCATGGTTTGGCTGCTGCCATTTGTGCCAGGCTCTGTTGGAGGCAGTGGCCATCCTTCATGTTTCCCAGTGCCCCACATGCAGGTAGAAATTGAGTGTAGGGCTAATTTTTCTGTGGGAGCACCCTGGTAGTTTTGGTGTGTGGCCAGGCAGAGCAGCACAGTGTTGCTGTCTGCACTGCCGTTACCTGTGCCAGAGGGGACTGGCTGCTGGCACTGCTGTCACTGAGGCACAGGTCAGGATGAGTTCTGGCACATCCCCTTCCGTGGCTTCTCAGGTCCTCCACACCACCCTATCTCCTAGATATACACCCCATTCTCCTCCTAGCTTTTCCTCCCCATTCTCTCCATCCCCCTTTCCTTTCTCTGTTGATTCTCTGCTCCCCACCTTTCCTGTAAGACCTGGTACGTGATTGTCCCACCTGGTGCAGCACTGATATCTCCTCAGCCAGAGTGCCAGGTCAGTTATTTGGCATCTCTGCCTGGGTGCCACGTGGGTTTCATTTAAACCCAGACCAACAGTTAGATCATGGGGTCCTAGTCCCATTCGGTGATCCTCTTCTATCCTCTCTGTGTGGGAGTTTAAGACAGGCACTCCTGGCCAGCCTCTGCGGGCCAAATTTAATGACAAGGGAGAAATCAGCCTGACAAAATACGTACACAGCTCCCTGCACTAAATCACAGATGCTAAATCACACACTCTGCCAGCCACGCTCAGGATGAGAATTCACTTCGTGAACACTCCCCTTGATTTAAATAGAGTGGTATGCCAGCTATTTTTAATTTACAAGTCCACCACACTGCTGCTGCTGGTGGCCACTGTTTGTGTTATATTGCTGTGATCCACTAAGCATATACTAAAATTTCCCAGCACGTCCTGTCACATAAATTCTCTGTGTCTGTACTGTGTTACTTTGACAGTCATCACTAGTGTGGGGTCTGAAACTTGTCATTCTTCATCTTTTCATCAGATGAAACTTCTGAAAATTTATATTTGTCTAGAAGGTTGTAATCTTCGTTTATTTTTGCAGGATGTACTGATGGCATAAAAAGCATTAACAACAGACTAACTACACTAACAATATAATCATATTCTGTACTAAGAAAGATAGAAGGTGAGTTTCCATCTCAGACAAATACGGTGAGTTTTTTTGCCACTTCAGCTGTGTGTATATAATGGTGTCCTTAACAAACGTTCGCTTGTTAAGGACTGTATCTCAATTAACCCGAATGGTTTTCAAATTGAAACAGAAAAAAGAAATGCATGAAAAGGCCACTTTTAAGCAATTTGGAATGAATTGCTGCAATTTATTGCCAGCTTGAAGCTCTGAGATGGACCAAAGGTAAATCACTGCATTCTGAAACTAAGCAAAATGATCCACAATTTTTTCCCTCCCTGTTGAATTTGAAGAGAAAACAAACTGAATACATAGGAGTGTGTTGTTCTACCACCACAGAACATTTTTAGCTTTTTAAAGACATGATTTTGTCCTTATGCTAATAGGCCTTTCCATCTTGAATCAAGGGCTGAGTCTCTTCAGAGACTCTTAATGGCATCCTAGCCATTGCTGAGCTGAAGATCCAGTATGTTCCCACATCAAAGCAGCAGGAACTCCTTCTGCCAGGGCTTTTTCACAGCTGCCTGTCTCCAGCACTAGGTAAAATTCACTCCAGCAGAAGAGACCAATGCTCCTCTTACGAGAGGAGTCTAGCTACTGGAAGCTGACACTCAAAAGAATAGTGCAAGGGGCATTAAACTGAAATAATTTGGTCCCCATAGCACAATCTTACATCCAGGAAGCTCTCATATTCACCCCTAATAACAAGAAACACCCTTCAACCATAACACAGAGGTTCTTCTTAGAGTCTTACTGTATTTTCAGCTCTCGTTATTTGCTCTGACAAGCAGTCTCCAGTCTGTACAAAAGCCACAATTTCAGGGCAATCAGGATCATCAGAGCAGGGCAGCCCCTACTGAAGGGAAGCTGGAGGGAGAAACTGACTCAGTAGCTCCATTGCAATAAGCAAAGTGTGATCAAAACATGCAAAAAATGTGCTGTCTTTTTCAGTTTGAAGATGGGCATAATATTAATTCTGTATTAATGTAACTTTTGCACAGCTTTCATTATTGATAAATTAGGAGAAGCAAGGCACCTTGGAACCAGAAATGTAAAGCTATGATGTCTGTAGCAACCAAAACTGCACTACATATCTTAAAGATCTCAAAAGAAAATTTTTAATCTAAAAATCTTCTCGTCTGGAAGATGATGAATTTAAGTTTTTTCCTACATCCTAAACTGGATGAGAATCAAACATTAAAAAAATGTGTATAACTTATTCAATGTACAGAACACTACCCTGCCTGCATGCAGTGGAGTCCTCCTAGGTAGAGTCAAACTGGAATTTCCTGGCTTTGTTAAGAAGTAAGTGCTAATCGTGGAACTTTGTTAATAACTTCTGTGCTTTCAAGAGCAATTTGCTACAAAGGGAAAAATCACTTTTCTCTAATGATAAGACAGCTTTTCTTGAACTGTGGCAGCACATTTGCTCCCAAGGTCTTCCTTAGTCATAGAATCCTGCTCACTAAAGGCTTTCAGTTATCAGTTGGGTGAAATCCAACTTTTTTATCTGGGATCCTACGGAACATCATTTTTCATATGTCAGTTCACTGCTGTTTATTATAAGTTATTTCCAGACTTCCTTCTTCGCTTTCCCGAAAGATCCTTGCAGTGAGCAGGAGCTACCCCGTGTGACTGCACTGCAGTCTGCTCCGTGTTTACTCCACTGGTGCAGGCACAGGAGACGGAGAGGCGGCACAAGCAGGAAATGAGACAATAACAAAGATGGAATATGACTTGAGGAAATTCCAGAAGTCCTCAAGGAAACAATGGGAAATATATTAATTAAGGAATGTCTGTTTGTCTGGCTCCAGTCAGATTAGCAAATAAGCCCCAAACTTTGATGTTCTGATCTAGACAGGAGAAAGGAGAGAGTGCAGATGGCCATAGCTAGAAATGAATGTCTGGTAATGAGAGGAACATAGGTGGAATTGGGTGGGATGGGATTTCAAAAGAACTCAGAGTGAGGGAATTTACCTAAGGTGATGAGCTACTGTATACTAAGAATATATAGTTTTTGCTGCTGGGATTTTTTTCCTTTTTGTTTTTGTTTTTTGTTTGTTTGGTTGGTTTTTTTAATGTATTTAAAGGAGTAGGCAATGAC
Source organism: Dicrurus megarhynchus (assembly GCA_013399195.1). NCBI lineage: Eukaryota > Metazoa > Chordata > Aves > Passeriformes > Dicruridae > Dicrurus > Dicrurus megarhynchus. The sequence continues at coordinate 575,191 of VXAD01013538.1, forward strand.
TTCATAAGTGGTTTTTAGCCTTAATCTCATCCACTGTTCAGACACTCTTGAGAACAAGTGTTGGATAGTGATGGGAGTTGAAGAAACCATTATGCTCTCACAGCTGGAACTGTCTGCTGGGTGGCACTGAGGGCATTTGAACCTTGGAATTGCAATTGAGCACAGACACAGTGATAGATGAGGCTGTATTTGACACAAGAGAAATGTACTTGAATCATCCTCAAGACTAATCCTCAGTGCTGGTCCTGAAGATCCTCCAATCATAGTTCTTCCTTTGTAACTATCATGCCCTACTTTAATTTCTGTCCTCACCATCTTTCTCTCTGAGTTTAACTGGAAAAAAGGAAGTACCATCCATGGAATTTAGTGCATAATCCTAAACTTCATAGCAGTTTCTGCACAAAAAGAAAATAACTTCAACTCAAATCTTGTATTTCCTAGAGCTGATCACACTGGAAATCTCTAGGCCCAGAGCAGTACAGGTAGCTCTATTGCCAACCAGAGACGTATCTCTTTGTATTGTTTTCAGGTTTGGGCAAATGACTTACTGTGTTTTGTATATCTTATGGAATTCTCTATCTGTATTTCTTCCCATGAAACATGTTTTAAAAGACATTGGAAAATGTGGACGTGACTGTGCCTCCTGCTGTGTGATGGTACATAATCACGTGTAGCCACTTCTAACTTTTATTAAAACCCAGTACACTGAAAGACATGTAAAAGACACTACCAAACAAGACAGAGAGGAACAACAGTTATGTTTTGGCTAAGCTTTTTTTCATGCTCAGTGTTCTTCCCCTCTGTGTTGCACATTACTAACATTTCTAGCAGCAGATGAAGAATTATTAGATTCCTACCACTTTGCTTCCCCCTCATCTTCTTACTTTTGTTCTCTCAAATAATGTATCTAGCTCACCCTAGAAAGCATAACTTCTTTCTATCAGCGTCTAAAGTACAGAAACCGAGAGCTTTCTACCTTATTGCTGAAGTAAACTCTGTTACTGTTGGTGAGTGAGGCTTTGCAGCAACCAGGCTCTGGAAAGCCACGTCAGGGAGTGAATTCTTCCCTCTTTCTCACTGTTACAAGCTGGGGTGATCCTTCACTGATTGCGCTGAAGTGAGGGAAAAACCACCACCACATTCACTATTCTGCACAGATCATCCACTGTCTATTATGAGCTGAAAATAACATCATAGGAAGCATTAAGAAGGCACAGCTACTAGTAATGAGCATGTGTATCTCTATTATACTGGTTTTAAGATAACAAGGTGTAGTGAATGCAAAGGGCCTCACCCAGCCTGCCAAAAAAAAAAAAAAAAACCAGAAGAAAAGTAGAGAAGAAAAAGAAAACCCTGCCCTAAGCAGTTCTTTTTCTTCTTGAAGGCTGTTAATGAAAAGGGGAAAAAAAATAACACTTGAAGTGAAAGACATTGAGGATCTGCTTGTCCTCGCGCACATTCACTGTGTGCTGAAGCCTATAACAATGAAGGGAAATGATAGCAGAGCAGCATTGCCCTCCCTCAGACTGAGAAACTTTCACTGCAAAAGCATTTTAAAAGAATAACCCAGAGTACAGTAATTAAAGCTGATTCGGCTTCTCAAAAGACGGCTTCAAGCTTTTGTGCTGAACCTTCACAAATTCCACAGGGCTTTATTATTAATTGTGCTCCCCCTGCACACTGCTCGCTTTGGGATGTTTCTGCTGTCACAGGCTCAGTATTTCTCACAGGCTTTCTGTACATAACTGAGACTTGTCAGGAGAGGGAAATGTTTTTCCAAGCATTTTCCCCCTTTGTCCTGCCTCTCTTGTGCCTTGTTCCCTTGGTAATTTTTTGTTTGCTTACTTTTTAATTTTCTTCAACATTTCCTTTCAGAAAGCCTCTGGTGGAAAGGAATGACATTGGGGCTGGATGCTTTTCTTTCACCACTCTGAGATCATATGTCAAACCCACCTGGGATCATTGCTCCTGAATCTCTGAAAAACTGGTCTCTTGCAGGAGCTGCTTGACTCACTGCAGGGTAGGCAGCCATGAATGCAGCTATGGGGGCAACACACACACCTGGCCTTGGATCCAGATTCCACCAGATATCAGGAGTGACAGATACAGAATTTAAAGGCTGCTGCTAGGCAAGGGAATCTGGGTTGGGAAGCAACCTGTGCTAGAGGGAAGAATCAACCCTTCAGGCTGTATTTCTCTCACAGCCATTTTTCCTATGTTTCTGTGTGTTGTTTTTTTGTTTGGTTTTGTGTTTTGTTGCTTTTTTTTTAACATGGAGAAGTGAAAGGCTGAATTTTGTAGAAACTGGAACACAGGTTATGTATCCTGGAATAAAAGTGAAAGACACTCCTTATTGTAGCCAAAAGGACTATAGCATGAAAGGTAGTGACCCATTGTCATTTAAAGGATACCCCTAACTATTCAAAGACACTGCTGCTACTTTTCACATAAAACTCCACTGCTCATATTTCTTGCTTCTTTCTATGATCACTCATAATAGATAAAAAATATGGGAAAAAAAACCAGTTTACAATTTGACTGCGGCTTGTTCTACTTTAGCACATGACATTCATTGCTTGATGGTAGCCAGCAGATCACCTTGCAAGGCTAGCCAATCTGCCACAGCACTTCATGGATTTCAGCAAAACAGGGTAGATTAGAAGGGGACCTAACTGTGGACTGCAGTTCTTTCCCTCTGAAGAAGAATTGTTCAAATGGAAAGAAATAGAAAGTCCCTTTGCCATCAAATATATTGTTTCATCTATCCAACTGTCCTGACTGGTATATAACTCTGCTGCAGGGGAAGGCTTCCATTTGTGGGGAAAAATGAACTTTATTATCATCACCTGCTTGTCCTGGATGGCAAAGTTGAGGGTTCTTTAAATTCTTTGGACTTACTGAGCCAAATATAGGTGTGCACATATAGTCATCCACTTGCGACCTAGTCATCTGCCCTTCCTTTACAGTCAATAAGAGAAGACATTTCTCCTGCACCTTTCTTCATTTTAATGAAGAAAATATCAAATTAACTTGTGCTATGTAATGCCCTAGAAGTGCCTGCTTTTTCCCATTAACTCCTCAGAGAGGTAGAATGACCAGTTTAGATATACTAAAAAATAAATGTCACTCCCTATTTTCATTAGGGGCAAGAAGGAGGATCTGAGAAACACTGGGCGGGTTAGCCTCACCGTGATCCCTGGGAAGGTATTGGAAGAAATAACCCTGGAAAGCATTTCCAAACCTATCAATGACAGGAAGGTTACTGAGAGTAGTAAGCATGAATTTATGGAGGGGAAATTAAGTCTGACCAACCTGATATCCTTCTACAATAAGAGGATACTGACTCCCATATATAACATCCTCATAGATAAACTGGTGAAGTATGGACCAAATAACAGGGCAGTAAAGAAGACAGAGTCAGACTCTTCTCAGTTATGTTTATCAAACGGGCAACAGGTAAAAGGAATGAGCTGATACGTGGGAAATTGCTTTTAAATATAACCATAACTTTTTCATTATGTTGTTGGTCAAACACTGAAACAGGTTGCCCAGAGAGGTTCAGCCCTTGGAGATGCTCAAAACCTGGCTGGACACAGTCCTGGGTAATCTATTGCAGTTGATTCCAAAATACATCAAACATATTAAAATATTGTTTGTTTATCCAAACCCAATATGCTACCAGAGGACAAAAAATTCTGGAGTAGGCTTCTGAGTCTTTTGCCAGGTTATTTGTTTCAGCTCCACCATAGTGGAATCAAACCAATGCTCACATTGACTGAAAGCTCTGCACCCAGGAGTGCTGAAAAATAACCGAAGGATTAACAATGCCTTAGATTTCTCTTGGCTATGAACACAAGCAATAAAGTTTGAATAAAGTTTTGTTTCTTTTTTAAAGAGTAACTTCTGAAGTATCAGGCAAAGATCATGAGATCTGGAGAGTTTATCAGTGTAATAAGTGTTGCCCAGGAAGACACAGAGACATATTAGCATCACGTAGACGACTGCTCATCATCATCACAATTTGCTCATAGCATCATTGGCTGGGTTTGAGAGCAGTAAAAGTCAGAGATAAAGTGTGGGGTGAAAGAGAGTTTGTCCATGTCTGAAGTTAATATAAAATTTTCTCACTTTTCTCTAGAAGAAACCACTAAGCAGGAGAGTTGAACTAGTTTTTAATTTACCAAAGTGTTTTTTTTCTTCTCAAGGCCCAGAGGAAAACCAGTCTTCTGTAAAGTGAAAGGAACTTGAAGAATCTCTTCTATTTCTTCCAATCTCTAGGGAATCTGGCCTCATCTCTCACAGCCTACCTCATTTTGAGACCGGTGGTTATAGAATACTCAGGGAGACGCACCAAAAAAAATATTAATTCCCATTGTGCTTGGGCAGAAAATATCATTCTGTGTTCTCAGTAGCAGGCCTGGCCATGTGGCCCAACCTCTGCAACCTCCAGGCTTCAGTACTGAGAGTCCCAACAGTGACGAAATGCTGCCTGCCAGGGCTTCAGCTGGTACAGACTGCAGGAGCACATCTCGCTTTGTCTCATGGGTCACTTCCCCTACACAAGTTTCTGCCCCTTTCCCAGCTCCCCAGTGGCTGTGGGGTTCATTTCAGTGCCTCCAGAGTGGAGTTTGTGCCTGCCATTCCAGCAGGGCTCGTTGCTTCTGAGCAGTCACTTAGGCTAAAACAAAAATGAATTACAAAGTGACAAGATAGCTCTAGACACACCAGTGAACTAGAAATAAGTGGAAAGGTCAGTAAAATATTCTTTTGCTGAATTGGACTGTCTGTTATTAAAGAATACATTGAAATGGAGCAATAGTTAATGCTTTGCTATTTCACAACATATTTTTTATATATTGCTTATCTCATTAGCACACTGAATAGGCATTTGAGGTAGGGATGCACCCAAAAGCCCATTCTCTGCAAAAATAAAGGAAAGGAAATTTGCAAACCATAATGTCACAAGACCCAGACACAGAATTTTCTTAAAAATCCCTTTATTTGTCTTTTCTTTTAACTTCTGATCATAATCTTTAGGAGCAACATTTTGTGAATTTCCTGTGTCCTAGAGGCATTATTAATGGAACACTGAAATGTTCTTTGAACATGCACCAGGTGCAAGACTTTTAAAATCATATCATTTCAATTACTGCTGCATTTCCCCCTTTTTCTTACTGCAGCATAGGCATCATTTCAACAGATGATATTTTATGAACTGACCCACTTAGAGACAATGCCATGCAATGTTTGAAGCTGGTGTTCTGATCTGGCACATACTTGCAAGTGTTGGTGTCTCTTCTAATAGCCCCCTACATCTACTGAAATCCGATTGCAATGGAAATGGGCGGAAAAGGCAATGCTGAATGTGATAAAATGCCTCTGAAAGCACAATACATAGCTCAATGTACTATTGTGCTCCATCCCTTAACACAAAAGTTAACGACAATGGTCCCAGAGGCTGTGAAAAGAATTGGGAACAACAGGACTGAAATGGTTTATTAGGAAAATTTACCTAATGAGAGGGTCACTAAACCAGGACTTGGGTTTACCCTCCCTTGGTAGGTCTCAAGTCTTCCTAGAGGCATCCCTCTTTGTGTCCCACTTCCCCACATGGAACATGTGGATTCCAGTACAGTCCTGCCCTCTGGATTGATGATGGCAAAGTTTTCAAAAATGGTGGTAATGATAAGATTGGGAAAATACCTATAACAATTAGGAAGGGGTCAGGGAGGGGCATGTAGCAGGTATACTGTATTTCTTCATCAGATGTTTTCAACCTTGCAGGAAGCAAGGGATTCTTCTAGGAAATCTTTGTCTGCCTGGTGGAAGCACAACTGCTCCAATGTTCTGAGGGTGACATTCTGGCTAGCTGCTGTCAGAAGCTCTGCTGGTGGCATGGACAGCACTTGAGATATGGAAGATGCCCAAGCACTGAATCATGCTACAATTATAACAAGTTGCTGAACTGTTCCAGAAAACATCTCAGTTTCAAACCATCAGGTTTTACATATTTAGAGTAAATTTTACTCTAATGAGGTTGTTTGTCTAACAGGCTGGAAAATCTGGTAGGAACTGCCAATTTGTACACATTTGCCATTAACAGGCTTCTCAAACACTGTGGAGGTTTCTATAGCTGTGTAGCCATTCGTGTGGCTTCACAGTCACTCCCTGGGGATGGATGTTAGATCCATCACAGTCAGCCTCAAGGTTATGATTTGTGTTATGGGTAGTCGTGGCTAGCAAAATTGTCAGTATTCAGAACTGCATTGTGCTTTGGCTGTCCAAAACCAGCCAGAAAGTCATCCCCTCTCCCCAAAAACAGCACTCTTCATGTACAGAATGAAAAGTCACCATCTGGTGTGCATCTGGCAGCAGACAGGAGGTGGACTAACAGAGTCAGAGCCAGGTCTTGGTGGATGAGTTCGTCAGTGAAAAAGCAGAATGGGCACAGGCTCCAAGGCACATCACACTGGGATGGATGAAAAGTGTCAGCAGACTTACACTATTAATTATTTAATAATCTTTATTATAAGTACCAAAGAAAGTGCAGCTCTCTTTGCATTCCCTATACTTGTGGTGTGGTTGTGTCTGCAAATGAGAATCTGTCCAGTAGAGTGAGACCTCCTTTCAGGCTATAAGGTGGCTACACGGCCCTGTGAGATTCCCAGATGGGTCCTGGTGGATTAGGGACAATGTTTCCTTCCTTGAACCCAGGGTGAGAGTGTTACAAGTTAGACAAAACATTTTTTTTTCTCTGTGCAGGATGAGTTCCTCCTTTGCTGACAGAAGAGAACAATTTGCTCAGTGATTTGATGCTTCCTGACTGTTTAGTTACTTTGTACACTTAAATAGAACGAAGTTTTAATCTGAATTATTCCACTTAGATGCAAGGAAAGACTCTGCAAAATAGAACTTTGAAAGGCAATATTCTCTCAGTTTGGTCAGTTTCTATTCCAAGCCACTGGGGCCTCAGGAACAGATGCCATCTATCCCCAAAAAATAGTGTCCTCCCTCTCCTGCAGATGGAAAGGAAAACCAAAGGATGCTGCTCCATTCTGCCTTTTGGCAGGGTTATTTACCTAATCGTGCCTTCTCAATTGCAGGAAAAAAGCCAGGAGGATGAGGGTCACAAGACCTTTATCATGGTAGAGCGTGAATAGAAGCCCAGGGTTTAACTACATTAGAAGGCTGACCCAAGGTCAGCAACCAGTTTGTCAGTATGTAAGCACTTATTGAACATGGGATCAATCTGATGATCCCAGAAATTGCTGCCCTGGGATCCAGTTTTGGTAGCTTGATTAAACTTGCTTAAATATGACAAGAGTAGAAATTAATACAGCTGGTGGTCCAGAGAGGTCTCTCTGGTACGGTATCATTTTTCATGCTTGTAAAAGAGTCCTTGTAATCTATCCTTAAAGTCAATTAAAGCAAAATGCAAGATATTCAATTGTTTCTATGCAGTTTATTTCACTAAACTGTATTTTGTTTGGGGTTTTTATTTTGTTTTGTTTGGGTTTTTGTTTGTTTCTGTGTTTGGGTTTGGGTTTTTTTCTCTTGTTTTCTTTTGGGATATTTTGCTTTGTAATATCATGTTTTTTCTGAGTTTGTTAACCAGTATGGTCAAACCTCAAAGGTTAAATCATTAATTTCCTCAGATGGAGTAAAAATAATGAGAGTTTTAAATGTATATTCTTTTTAGTTGCTCTTTGAACTGCTAGATTGTAGGATTTTGATCCTTTTGGATTCAGGATTTCATTTCTCCCACTGCAAGCAAGGACTATCATTTTGAAGAAGTCATGGGACTCCAGGAGACAGGGCTTCTGCTACCAAATGCTATATAAGGTGAGAATACAAATGGTATCTAGACTGTGGTGGTCAAATCCTTCTACCAGTGGAGGATTCCTGCCTGTAACCTGAAAATTGCAGGCAAGAATTTCCTGGTGTCCCATGATGCAGAAAAAGAGAATTTCACAGGACTCTGACCATTCAAAGAAAGTAAATTCACATATTCAGAAGAGGCCTTATTCGCTTTCATCACCATTATTTGCTTCATTTCTGTATGAATATGACTGCATATAGTGAAGACCTGTGCCTTATGTTATATCTATGTGCTTGGATTTGAGGAGATTTAGAAATTGCAGTTGAGTGAATCTTACAGGCATTAGGCCTTAGCTCTAAAGAGATGCTCAGAAGTATCTTAAAGCCTTACTTTTATTAGGATTCTGATTTTGTTCATTAGAGCCATGCATTAAGAGCCGCAGTTTTAATAGAAATTTGAGAGTAAATTGCTGTGTTGCTTCAAAACTACTAAAGGGTAATCTCATGTAGCTGCAAGGACTGCTTGGCCAGTCCGACAGCTCTGCTTCTCACGTTGCTTTCAACTTGTCCATTTTTGCTCCTGCTCAGCATCATTACTCCCCTGACAGCCACTTGGATGTGCAGCTGCCATCATTCTGTCACCTCTCTAGACAGACGGCAAGAGGTAGCGTCAGTCTCTACTGAAAGACTGATAATATGGCATCTTATTTTAGCTCTGAGGAGAATACTGTGTAAAGGGTTGCCTTTCAGTATCATCTTGATGGTTTTCTGAGTCATTTCTACAGTAGGAAAAGAGGTTTGATTCCCCTTTAGGTTCTTCTAAGGTCTGATAGACTCCTGCAACCTCTAATAAGACCATGTAACTCCACCTGGACTGGAGAATCATAGATTCATAGAATCATTTAGTTTGCAAAATTCCCTTAAGATCATTGCATCCAATGGTTCACCCAGCACTGCCAGCTCCAGCACTGAACCATGTCCCCGAGTGCCACACCTCCAGGGATGGTTACCCCACCCCTTTCCTGGGCAGCCTATTCCAGAGGTTGATAACCCTTTCCAAGAAGAAATTTTTCCTAATAACCAATCTAAGCCTCCCCGGGAGCAACTTGAGGCCATTTCCTCTCATCTTGTCACTCATTACCTGGGACATGAGGCCAACCCTCACCTCAACCACAACCTCCTTTCAGGGAATCGTAGAGAGTGATAAGGGCCCCTCTGAGCCTCCTTTTCTCCAGGCTAAACACCCCCAGCTCCCTCAGCTGCTCCTCATCAGATTTGTGCTCCAGACTCCTTGGTAGGTCTGGGGAAGCTTGGATCAGTAGAAGTGATGCAAGAAAATCCCCAATTCTTTCACTGTTCTCCTTTTGGAAAGAACACATTCTCCAACTTACTAGCCCAGATGGAAATAACCATCTAATTTACATTACATGTAATAATTTTCTTCATATTTTTGATTCCTGATTCCAACAGTCTGTTGTCTAGAAATATTTTTCACTACTGCATTCTGAGAGGGCTTAATTTGGAAGTTTTCATATATATGTATTTTTTTCCTTTGCCAAATTCCCATCACAGGCAAATATTGTGTCCTGTAAAGTCATCCAAGAAGCAATTCTTTCACTTTGTAGTGTGTACTTATAAATACTGTTGGTATAATTGCTGCTCTAACTGTTGTGACAGAATATTCTTACGAGACATTGGAAATACACCCCTTTGACCCTCTTTCTTTAAATTACTTGAACAGGTCTAGGAAGAAGAGCAAAAGTTTGAAAACCTATGATTTTCAGATAGGTTTTTGAACTAGATAGCTTTTTAGATGGTTAGTGTATATTTAAAAGAGAATTGTCGGAGACATCCATTGGGCATAAGAGTCAGAGGGGGATGTGTCTTGCCTGTTCCCTGTGCTGGTTATAATCCCACTGGAGGTTTGCACCTTGAGAGGAGCCATTCCTGGTTTGTTCTGGTTCAAAAGAACTAGCAAAAAATGGTGCCAAAAGATGGTCCTGTCCAGAATGACACTGTGTCTTGCTCCTTGGCTGGCCTTGCAAGGACCTTTGAAGCACTATTAGCAAATTGGCTTAAAGGGTTTGTTTTTTTTTTTTTTTTTTTTTGGTTTGTTATGTGTTTTTCAAAGAGAATTCTTTTCCTCTAAACAGACAGCATTTTGCTTTGCTAAGCTGAGTTATCACATGTTCAGCCCTGCTCTTCTTCCTGAGGAGAGGTGCTGTACCAGGGCTTGAAGCAAACCCAAGGAATGGCAATAAATTGGGAGACCTGGAATTAAGGGATTAATCCTGGAGGAAAATACCACTTAGGAATAATTCAGAAAAGGGACTGCAAGCCCTGCATCCTGCATGGGCTCTCACTGGGGCCAGGCACTGGCGTGATGGACACAGTGGAACTCTGGATGTAGGTCCAGCACCAGCCAGGGCTTCAGTCGAGCAATCTCTGCTCCAAGAAATCAGGTTTCATGAAATCAGGCCTGAAGTGTGTAAGACAGCTATTGCAGTCTTTATTCAAGAAAAAGATTTGAACATAAGCTGGACTGTAAGGGTACAGTTAGGCCACCACTTTCAGTGAACTGCATATACTTCATCTTTACCTGCTAAGGAAAAGAACTTATCAAGCAATTCTGTTTCCACACTGTCATTCTGTGTTCCTGTTCAGTGAGAAGAAAACACTCTGAGTTAACAGAGACTTCCCCTGAACAAGCAACTCATCAAAGCACTACAAGGCTATATTATGCATGGAAAATTATATTCTTTCATGTTGTACCTTGGATTTCTCTCTTAAATAATGATTGGTGGGGGTTTTATTGATGTTCAGCAGCTTGATATCAAAGACAGCAGCTCATAAGATCAGAGAGAAATTATGATTGTGTATTAGTGGCTGGTTATTATTTAAAAACAAAGCCTGTATTGGCTACTCCTCCATCAGACACACTCTTGTGGATATTATTTTATGATTGTTCCATTTTCTGAGTCTCACAAAACAATTTAAAGCTAAGCATAGTAGAGTTTATTCTGCTTAAGATATCAAGGGAATTTACATAATGACGAATTTAAACGCAAACACACAAATTAAATAAAGTCACATGCAAAGGAATATGCTTCAAAAGTTAGCACATTTTTGCTGGCTGGGATTCAGAGGATAATTAAAACCCTCAATCCTCTTGCTGATCATCAATCCAGAAAACATGCAAGTAGGTTTATAGAACAAAAGGCGAAGGCCCTGCTCTCAGTACTCTGTCTAGACAATGAGCTGACCTTATTTAAACTGGTGCACTGGGGGGCATCTCCTGGGACTTGAAATCCATGAAAGTGAAGGAGCTAATTGCTTGAGATCAAATCATAGCGTCTAACAGAAAAAGTGTCCAAAATTTGTATGCATTTTGGGAATATTTTCAGAGGGAAAATAAAGCTGAAGAACTTGGGAAGGAAGGCTGCTTAAACTGCCGTCTGAAATTTCTGTCTGTTGCTAGAGCCTTCTTGTTCTTCTTGTTCTGTGCTAAAGTGAATCTTTGCACAGTTGTGCTGTCAGCCATTTTGGGGAACTAAGCCAGATGAATGCTGAAACTAATTTTCCTTGGTTTGTTTTCCAGACAGATCAGTTCCTCAGTGTGATTCACTCTTGGACCCAAAGGTCTTGCATAGGCACAGCCTGAGGAATGATGCTTGGGCAGGAAGGAACAGCAAAGAAGCTGAAGTGTGATTATCCCTTTACTGACCATTGAATGCATTATTCATCTGCTGCCATGCTGAGAAATATGTTTATTTAGCAATTTGATGTCTTTACAAGGGCATGTAGTGACAGGACAAGGGAGAATGGCTTCAAACTAAGAGAGAGTAGGTTTAGACTTGGTATGAGAAAAAAAATCTTTGCTGTAAGGGTGGTGAGACACAGGAAGACGTTGCCCAGAAAAGCTGTAGCTGCCCCATCCCTGGAATTGTTCAAGGCCAGCCTGGATGAGGATCTGAGGAACCTGGTCTAGTGGAAGAAGTGTGTGACCATGGCAGGGGGCTGGAACAAGATGATCCCTAAAGTCCCTTCCAACCCAAACCGTTCTATGATTCTGTGATTCTTGATGTTCAGGCTGACAGGTAACTGTTGTAATATACTGTAATATGGTTTATTACCCCTCCTTTCTCCATAGCCCAAACATTAAGACCAAGAGGTTCAGCATAGTGCCAGGAATAGGTGAGAGACTGAAAAATTCTGCAAAAGTTGCAGCATACCTCAATAGTTACCTAATTAACCTGCTTAATTTGATGAGACTAAGACCATGTTCAAATTGACTGTCATATAATTATGCTCTGTTCAGTAATATTTTGTATAATATTTCTTATTTGCATGGCATAACTCAGTGTGAATTACAGTGTTTTTTTTTTTAAAAGCTGCAATTTTGGGAATGTGTAAAATGATAATTTATTCATTTTCTCTGTATCTTAAAGTCTGCGTTTCAAAATCAGCTGTAGATTATGACTGTAAAAAATGAAGTGTTTATTACAAGGACTTGGGCTTCTTATGAGTATTCTCTGCTGGGTTTTGAGGTACAGTTGACCCTCTTGGTGAGAGCATGAGTATTAGCATGATCTATAGTGTCGCTGTGAAGATTAAATATCAATAGCAAAAGTAATGATGAAGCTTTTGACTTAAAGAAGGTCTAGATGTTTTGACTCAGCAGAAAGCTGAAGCACACAGTTTGAAAATAAGATAAATTTTAATATCCTAAATAGTAATTTATTGCAATATGTGAGCATTAAAGAAGTGTATGGGTAGATATATGGATATGAAAGTATTCTGCTTATATCTGATGTCTTGTAGTTATTTCAGATTAAGTCTTGGAAAAATCTGTGTGATTGTTTTAATTAGTGTTTTTTGAGACAACATAGTTCTCTGTGAGTTAAGTAATAAAGGAAAAATTCTGAAAACATGAAGATTTTTATTTTAGGCTACTAAGCCTTGAGTTTGGGCCATAAATTCCATTAGTGTGGGATAGCTGATAGATTTAAATTTGTGAGGAGCTGCTTGTTCTAGATTTGTGAGTTTTAGATTCTTTTGGAGATGGCATCATCTGAGTTGGCATCCTCAATAATATTTTTTCTTTAAAATCACTTCTTTGAAAACTTGATCTTTAGAATCACAGAATCATTTAGGGTGGAAAAAACCCTTTAAGAGCATGTTATCTTAACGCTGCCAGGTCCATCTCTAAACTGCCCTTAAATGCCCTTAAGTGCCACATCTTCACATCTTTTAACACCTCCAAGGATGGTGACTCAACCACTACCTTAGCTAGCCTGTTCCAATGCTTGATAACCCTTCCCATGAAGAAATTTTTCCTAATATCCAATCTAAACTTCCCCTGGTGCAACTTGAGGCTGTTTCCTCTTGTCCTATCTGTTGTTACTTCGGAGAATAGACAGACTCCCAACTGGCTACACTCTCCTTTCAGGGAGTTGTAGAGAGTGATAAGGTCCCCCTTGAGCCTCCTTTTCTCCAGGCTAAACGCCCTCAGCTCCCTCAGATGCTCCTCATAGAACTTGTGCTCCCTTCCCCAGCTCCACTGCCCTTCCCTGTAAATGCTCCAGCACATCCTTCTTGTAGTGAGGGGCCCAAAACTTTACTTTTGTGGTACCTTTTTCCAGTTATATGGCTTCTTACAAAGGAGATTGCTTCCTTTATAAGCAAAGGGTGTTAGGATTAATGCCCACACTCTGAGAAGTGAGACAGATTTCTCTGATTTCAGTTCAATTGTATGCTCTGTCACAGACAGTGGGACCTTTTCCCTCTGAGGTATTAAGGTACATCCCTAGCCACTGACAGGGGAATATAATAGGTTTAAAAAATCCACCCACTCCTCTGTTCAGGTTTTTGTTAGCTAATTGAATAGGAGGTGGAGTTCTTCAGGATGAGAAAACAGGAAACTCACCTTTGCTTGCCTTGACATACAAACAAGGACCTGTTAGTGAGAAAACACCTTTAATTCAAGCAGTCTTTCTTGCAATGGGGCACAGAGCAGCAGTGACTCATGAAACCATGCCAGGCCTTTGTACATGCTGGGATCACTGCCTCTGTTCTCTCACCTCCATTATGTCCTTTTTTTCTCTGCTCTGTCTGCTGTCCTGGCTGCGTGCCCTGGGGAAAGGTTGTTTCATACATCCTTGTATCATTTACACTCTTGCTGGACCCTTCCAGTAGTTCAGGTCCTTGGGGGATCTTTGCTGCATGACATGAAACCACCAGCTGAGATGTTTAAATCTGAAAGCTTTTTTCCCTTCATTGTGTGAGCAATCAGGGGAGGAAGAGTAGCTCTTGCTTTGCCTTTCCAGGCTTATTTAGGCATGTAAATTGAGTACTTGACTGAATTGCTCTCTCTCTTCATTGACCACATAGGGAGGCTCCTGAAACTTATGTCCTGCCTTAGGCATCTAACATCAGATGACTACAAATTGGCTGTGTGCTATAATGATTAAAATTTTTTTCCTCTCTAGCTTTATTTATAGCTTTAATCATTTCAGTTATTGTTTGCGTAGTTTCTATGACCTCTTTTTTAATAGCAAGATGTAGTTTTTGCTTTTTTACCTTGACCATCTAGGCTAGTTTTCTTATTCTCATAATAATTCACTTCAGAGAGCCTTCATCCAATTTTTAATCCACTTTGCAAGCTGCTCTTATTTGCATCCTCCAAGGCCCATATGAATCACAGGATCACAGAATCAGTGGGGTTGAAAGGGACCCTCAAGATGGTCTTGTCCAACCACCTACCCAGCACCACCATAATCAGCCCTAACCCCAAGTGTCATATCGAGACTCCTCTTGAACACTTCCAGAGACAGGGACTCCACCCACCTCCCTGGGTAACTTATTCCAATGTCTGACCACTGTTTCAGTGAAAAAAAAAATTCTAACATCCAATCTGAACCTCCCCTGGTACAACTTAAGGCCGTTTCCTCTTGTCCATTCACTTGAGACATGGCAGAAGACACTGACTCCCACCTGGATACAACCTCCTTTCAGGGAGTTGTGGAGAGTGATAAGTTCCTCACAAGTCTTCTCTTGTCCAAACATAACAAATATTTTCTAGACCCTTCACCAGCATCATTGTCCTTCTTTGGACAACCTTCAGTTCCTTCATGAAGTAGGAAAGGAACCCATGAGACTGACACCAAGAAGCTCCCACTGAAATTACAGACATCCAAGATGAAAAGCATTGTCTGCTAAATGAAAACGCTGTGAATGTACAATTTCACCCAGGTTCTGTCAATTTAAAAACATCAGTGGAATGAGAAGTGGATTTTAGCTGAGGTTCTCGAGAAAGTGAAGTAATAGTTAAAGTTAATTTGGAGGAGTAGAATTACCCATCTTTGCTCATAAAAATGCTGTGGGAACTTCACTGACTGGAGAGCCAGGATATCCCAATTCTTGATGGCTGGCTGTACACCAAATTGTCTGCAGACAGAATTTTATATGATTTGCTGAAGCTGTCCCCAGTTTCTGGTCTGCTTGACTTCTCAAGATGGTATAAAAATAAATCCTCTCAAGTTTCTTTTCACAGTGGAAAATTGTCTAGTTTTATACACCAGCCATTTTTAATAAGTTTTGTTTTCTGGACAAAAGCCTGTATTTATTTCCCTCGGCTAAGCAGGCAGGTTGCACACAGTGAAGCTACACTGGTGTCATGCATTAAGGGCAGCTCCCAAAATTAGTGACTATTTATGGATACAGCCCACTGCCAGAAAACCCAATGAGTAGAAAATACTTAAAATGCTTGACACCAAAAAGGTGCTTGTAACTAGAGCAATTGACTGATTTCTTATTTTACTGGGGATTGTCCTTTCCAGGAGGAGCTACCTTCTGCCTTCGTGCTAGTTATTTCCCTGGTAAATGAAACAAGAAAATAGTTTTGCTTGAACTCATTCATTTTGCCATCTGTGAGATTCAGGAGGAGATTTGATCTGCTAAAAGTGATATGTGATTCACGTCATTACATTCTGGATAGAGTGTATTCAAATATTTTTATTTAAGGTCCAACCAAAATAATTAGCTTCTTTTTTGCACAATAAGATCCTACATCCTTTACATTTTTGCATTCTTTAAACTGTGTTTGCAGAACATTTTTTAAAAGCATCCACAGCTTTCAGTTTATTTGAAAAATTATTGTAATTTTCACATACATTTGATTAAAGTTTGAAGAAATTTAAATAGTGGCATGAAGCAGATTCCTGCTGGAATAGAATGTAAGAAAAAGCACCCCCTTAGATGCAGCAGAAATTTTTTTATGTTCCTACCATTTGTACTTTGTCATTCATTTTCTATTATTTTTCGAAAGTGTTCTCTGGCATGTATTTTCTTATTCAGTAATTATTGGAAGTACGGATCTGTTCATATAGAACTTCAAATAAAGACATTAACCACCTTATTCTGATTGCTGCCAGATCTGGGGACAGTATAGACCCTCCACCACAAACTGTTCTTTAGCTCCACAAACCCCCAAATTCTGAATATTTTATAATCTATTAATTTATCATATTAAAATACCACAGCTTGACTTTGCTTCTGGTTTAAAAATTGTCTGTACTGAAATAAGAGTTAGAAATGAAACCTAAGTGTGAGAGACCTGCTCTGTTTCTTCAGCATCAGATCTGTTGATTGCAATGACTACAATTGCAATCTTATTTTCTTTTTATTAATTTTATTATTTGCTAAGTGTCACTGCCAGCATGGGGTAGTTTGTAATGACCACCAATTTCACGATCATCTGCAAAATCTGTAAATTTGTGATAGCAATAGGATAGCTTTTAACAGCCAGATCTGTTTGTAGATCCCTTGACAGATCTTCTCATGCCCACAAATCCCTGCATTTTTCAAGAGGGAGGTTCATTTTTAAACAGTGTTCTGCTTCAAAGATGCAGTTTAAAACTGCCAAAATGATACTTAATATTTCAATATTAGCTTTAAATTTTTCTTTTTTATTTTTAAAGATACAGCTAATGTTTCATGGTTTTAATATAATGAGGCTGAAGTTGAAACAAGACATGTTTGATTGAGGCTTGCTGTTGACCTTTCTAATATTTTTAATTTGCAGAAGTTCTACTACCTTGAATTTTATCACCAGCATGTGATGGGAAGAAATACCGGCATTTCAACAATCAGTTCCAAGATAGGAAAGACATCTAGCCTGGCAGACTGTGCATTGAGCTGACAAGGTTAAAAGCTAAGAAAATTTGGCTGAGTGGGGGTTGCTGATTAAATACGAAAGGACAATAAATGTGTAATATTATCATGGTGGTTTTATATCCTCCATTTTAAAGGAGAACTGTGGTTTAATGAAACCTTAATTTAAACAACAAGGAATTAATTCCACGTCTTTTTTTTCCCTTCCTAAATTTATAGGAGCCAAATAAAACTAGAGCCTTTCTTTGAACATTTTAAAGATTTTACTACTTTTGGACTGCCTGGATACTTGCTTTTATTAATATTTTATCCTGCCTCTTCCCTTGAATTACATTTTTTGTGGCAATGCTTTAATTAAAGGAAGCTGAGAAGTAGAAGAATTGTTCTTCAAATCTTCAATTGAAATAAAATGGGTTTTGGTGCTGTCAACTTGAGACTGAATGGTTTACTCTTGAGGTTTAATTTATATCAATTATAATGACCATCCTGTGAGTATAATATGGATAAATGTTAAGGAGAATGTAATTGCTATGATTTTTCATACCCAGGACTGTATAGTTTGCAGTCTTTAATGTTGTGTAGCTAAATAGGTATTAATATGGTGTGATAAGAACCATCTATCCAACTCAGGTTGCAACATGCCATCCTCACTAACTCCTGTATGTCCTTCTTGCAGGAGAGGAAAATGAAGGGAACATAAATATATCTGACAAAGTCATCAGGGATTAGAAAACAGAATCCAGCAATAAATATGGTAATTAGGCAATTTGAGACTTAAAGCACAGGATTCTTTGAAAATGCAATTTTGGGACTGAGAACCAGCACTGAAATTTTTACCATTAAGGAGAATTATGATAGACCTGAAACTTTTTAATGACATTTAAACATTTTTTATTGGGAATTTAATAACTTTTCTGCTCATGCTAGGGAAATTTTAATGATGAAGCTATGCATAGAGAGCTTTCTGTGCACACCCGTCCTCCCTACTCTGTCTAATCTCCAGCAGCTGAATTTAGACTCTTCCAACATTCTTTCCATTGCAGTATGACTATGGGGGACTACTTAGCAATGAGAATGTGGAGTTTCATGATTAACAGTAATTTTGGACAGATAACACTTACTAATTTCATGGATTTGATAACCTTAAGTAAGCTTTGCCATTTTTCAGCATTATGTTCATCATTAATAGTTGAGGTCCTCATACATTTTTGTGGTTGATGTTTTCCATTATGATAATATGGTAACAAAGCTAATAGCTTGAGGTTTTGTAAGTAGGTGATTCCTATTAAAGCAGGCTTGATGACTTTTTAAGGTGGAGTTTGGATAACTAAAGATGCCAAGTCTCAATGGATGATAACACGAAAAGTTGCTTTACACCCATGAGATTTTTCTGCCATGTCCCTCTACTCCTCCCCACCCTCCAGACTGCTGTCAGCTGGTTAACTGCTCCTCAGCCCATGGGGAAATCTCTTGGTCTTTCAAGCAGTGGCAAAACTCAAATAAGGAATCTGTGCATGGCATCTTCGGGAAATGTCTGATGTTAATTCGGTCTTGGTGATGAACAATAAATTCTGTGTCACACTTGTGGGGACCAACCCAAGAAAATTGCAGACTTGCATTCTTTCAATACTCCAGGGTATGAAGGGGGGTAGAGCCTTTTCAACTCTATCTGCAGCAGTGTTATGTTTAATTAGGGACCATTACAGATCACTAATAAAAGCATAACAAAGCAAGTCTCACTGTAACTTGCAAAATTATTAAAACTAGCCTGGAAAGCTGAGGCAGATGGAGGCCTGGTGGGTAATGATCTGTGCTGGGCATCAATTGCATTTCCCCTGGGCATGGCTAAGCATAATGTGAGGTGCTCCAGCCTGGGGAGCCCTCGCTCTCAGCGTGACAGGGCAGCTGTAGTGCCACAACACCACCTTATTTTTGCAGGAGCACTAAATGCAGGTGAGATGGCGTAAAATCCTTATGTGCAGGTGAGGTGTGCTGTGCTGCTTTGGAAACTGTGCAATTAAAGATGAACACTCTGAACTGCTTCCTAGACACTAAATCTGTGCACAGAATGTATACAGGTACTCACACAAAAGTTTTGAACCCTTCTGCCAGAGGCAGGGTAACCAGTATATCTGTTGCCCCAAAATATCTTTTTTTTCCATCTGGTTGCAGTGCAGGAGACGGGATGGAGAGAATTATGTGCTGATAAAAGTTAATGAATACTTTGTGTATGCCTCAGAGAACAAGCCCCCTTGATTTTTAAATCTCTTCTGTGTCACTTCAGCTCCCCAGACTGATCAGTATCTCTCAGACAAGGCTTTGTCATTGGATTGCAGCCAAAGCATATTTTGGCATAGGCAATAATAACAATCTGCCACTCTGCGGATAAATAAACATTTGCATCATTGTGTGTTTAAAAACTAATCCTGAAAGGCATTAACTTGCGTTTGCAAATGTCCTCACTGTCAGTCTGGGTATTCCCGATGTCCTCAAGAGAGTTATCCAATGAGCTCCCTTTCCTGCATTGTGTGATTTCTGTCTGAGCACTGGGGGATACTCACTCTTCTTCAGCTGGTTTTTGGTTGGTTTTTTTTTTTTAATGTAAAAATTCCCAAACTGAGCCCATGTCAGTGTCACTCAGCTATCTTTGCTGTCACCGCTTTTGTGCAAAGTTCACGCCAAGCTAACAATGATCTCAACTGGATGGCAAATCTACAGCCCACCTGATATTTTTGGATTGCCCTTTTACATGCTCAGTGCAGTCCAAAGCAGATGGAACAATACAGTGATGAGAGAAATACTCTTGTTGTGTATATATTTATTGCACCATTACAGTGTCCAAAGGGGCGAACCAGGCTTTTCCATTAAAAGGGACCATTGACCTTAACACCTCAAAACATTTCAAAACCCTAAGTAAACCCATATCCATTTCTATCCTGAGTTCATGTATTGCCTTGAAATCATGGTGCCTGTTTTGATATTTGATGTTTATAGGTAAATGTTTTACAGTAAGGATAACAAATCCAGAAAGAAGTGAAACATCAATCCCAGCGCACATTTGGTTTCCTGGAATAAATCCTTGTAAGCTGGTACACTCTGATCTTGTGCTGCATTTTGTCCCTCAGTTTTAGCAGCACTGCAGTTTGGATTGCCTACTGTCTCTGTGGGACTCCAAGTTCATAAACCAGTGAATAAATTATATTCATCCATTTGTTTAGTTTTATTGTCTGGGGCAGATAGGATAAGGAAAATAACTTTGTGTAATATGGAATGTGTGACTGATGCTGTGTAAGTTGGAAATATATGTGTCATGGCTGTCCCTGTGTATGCAACTGAGCCCAGTTTGGTGTAAAAAAATCATAGAAATGCAGTGACTTGTGGCATTTCTGCAGCCTGTAACTGCAGCCACACTTCATGACTATTTCCTTGTTCTCAGTGCTTCCTACTGCTTCCCCCATCTCTGATGCTGTTGGCTCCCCCTCACCCTCCAGCCACACATCTGCACCTCCTTTTTGTCTGTAGGAGAGGGCAGGAGCTGCTGTGGGACCCAAGTACACATGTCCCCAGCCACCTGTCTCCTGTCCCAGCTTTCCCGTGGAGCTGGATCCAGGTGCAAAAGCCTTTTCCCTGAGCGGTTGCACTCCTCCCCCGTTTGAGAAAAGGTTCTGCAGTGGCTTTGGAGTACAGCAGGAATGGCCACAACTGGTCCCTAGAGAGACCCTGCCACCGGGGGAGGGCCCCACACCATAGCAGGGGGATATTCCTTGCAGGAACTGTGGCCGTGGAGAGTGCTGGCAGGAGCAGCTGTCCCTGAAGGGCTGCAGCCCGGGGAAGGGCTTGCACTGGAGCTCTCTGCCCTGCTGCATGCCACAGATTAATTCTGTGTGTTCAGTGCCTGGACAGTAATCAGTGGTGACAGGTTACTGTAGGGACCATGATGTCTCCAGTGGGAACCCCAGTGGCATTTGGGAAGAGTCTAAGGGATATTTTGAAGTTTAAATTTGGAGCATTTTCATTCTACTCAATAGTAATTAATTACCTAATAACAGGTTTTCCATCACGGAGACCAGATGAGCCAGAGCAATAGCAGAAAATGCACAAAGGTCTCAAAGTGAGGCTGGGGTTTGACCATCTTGCATTGAGAATTGTAAGTGCATTGGGAGCATTTGGACTGGCTCGTTTACACAGTTTTAACTCCCTGAATGAGACTTAAAGAGAAAGCAAGGTGAGATGTTCCCATTGGACTCTAAATATTGGACCTGACAGAAGGTTATTTCTTTTTGATTCTAATCTATAGCTCCATGATTGTGTGACATTGTGCCATGACTTTGCTATTGAAGGCTGGTTCAGTGCTGGAAAGTCGAACCTCAAACTCCAATACTCTAGCTCTAAAGAAATGAAAAATGTATGTGCTAATACAAAGTATTTTGTAGCAGTTTTTGGAATATGGGAGCTTGGAAGCATGGTAGCCTGCCTGGAGGCCAATATCCCTTTCAGTTCATATAATATAATTAATCCTGTGCATTTTGCTTGATCTCCAGGCATTACTCCAGCTTTTTGTCATGAGGAGAGTAATACTGTACCTTCTAACCAAGCCCAAATCATCCAAGATTTTATAGGCTGAGACCAACAGTTTGGTTGCTAACTGGAAGGTAAATGGCAAGCAGCAAAAACTGTGGATTTCTAACTTTACCATATCTCCAATGAACCACTTCATTTAATAACCAAGCTGCATCCTGCCTTTGCTCCAGTGCCCAAGCAGTCCCAGAGCAGGGTCCCCTGTGGAGCAGATTCCAGCAGCCTCACTAATTTAGTTAAACTGGAGGAGGAGCTGGTCAGTTAAAATTAAAAAAAAAAACAACACCCACATCACATATTGCTGTGTATGACTTAGATGTTAAGGATGGGATTAGAATTTGCAAGAACTAAGACTCAATACATTTGCATATATTATGTAAATGTCCTTGAAAATATATTGACATATATTAAACATGTGAACTCTGTAATTTGTGGTACAATCTCTTACACTGAGGGAGTTTCTGCATGGAAGCTAGTGAAGTTTAGCTTGAAATATGCATGGTAAACGTTTATATAATTAGCCAGACATACAAATTGTAAGGCTAATTATTTTAATGGATTAATTTCAGTTGTGTAGACCAATTCTTAGAGTAATTACTTGACAAATCTTAATTGATTAGTTTACTTTTTTTTGCAGGCATTATTAAAGCTACCATTCCCTGGGGGGATCTTCATTTCCAAGAGAAATATATATCACATATAGCTAATGTCCTGGACACTGGCACAGCACTTGCTGATCAGGGACAAAGCATTGCCAGCCCTGGAGGTTTTCTCACCAACCAGTGTTAAAGGTGTTCAGACAAACAGTGTGGAAAACAGCTGCCCCTGCAGAGAATAATTCTCTGCCATCCAAGTGCTTGTCTGAAGCCTGGAAATGGCTGAGGAAAGAGCAGGAGCTGCTGCTGCACTGGCATGTGTGCAGAGGATGTGGAACATGGAAGGCAAAAGCCGTATTTTCTGCGTAGGAGCAGTCTGAGCTGCATAACTTTACTTAAAATGTAACGTTTCAGGGAGCTTCACCAAGGAAACAACACTTTTCCCAGCAAAGTCATCAGGAAAATATTCCAACTGTTTTAGTGGTAGTAGCATTTTGCCTAAAGTCTTTGGGTCATGGCTGTATATCTTCAAAAAGTAAGGCTGTGATCTGCTCCACGGATATTTGTGTGTGTGATAATATACTAGCTAAAGAAGCAGGATATTAAAGTTTCTGGTTTGCTTTTGCTGTGATTGTATTAGTTCCAAGTTTTTTTTATGTCTTTAAACTAATTTTTCTAAAAATACAGAGCTCAAAAGCCAGTCCTACACAGGAAGGTTCATACTTTGTTCACAGTGGTTTTATTGTTAGTGAGATTAGCTCATGGATTAGAAGTTGTGAACCTGCTAATTTAATTCCCCCCACCACAACCTTCTTACCAAAATGCAACACTCTTGTCCCATATGCAAAGACCTTACAAGAAAGAAATTAACATTACGAAATGTATTTATTTCAGAGGACAGTGGGTTTTCTTTTTTTTTTTTAATTTTTGTGGTTTTTTTCATTCTCAGAAGTAACAGAAAAATGTACTGAAAACCAGGGAGGAAAAAATCAATCTGAGGCAAGAAGCAAGCATGAAATGCTGTAGCCCAAGTGGATAAAATGAGATATAAGCAACTGAAAACAGAGACTTAGCATGGGAAATGTTAAGCAACCTTATCTCTCTGTGTTGCTAGCAGCTCCATCTGTTACACACAGTAAAAATACTGAAACCAGAAAAGCAAACACAGCAATGATCAACTTTATTTATTGAAATAAAGATGCATAAAACAACACTCCTATATCAAAATGTCCTGGAGGAAGAAAACCAATCTCACCAAGCATGGTTTCCCAGTACTGGAAGAACTACGAAGGGAATTGCTGGAGGCAGAGGGCTGCTTTTTTGTAGTCAGTGATACACCCTGCGATACAGAGGACAGAAGGATTTCTAACACAACAGAGGCTTTCTATAAATTTTTCCAGTTTGCATTTTCTATAGTTGTATTACAGACACTGTTCTCTTTTTTTGAAATGAGTTGTTCTGAAAGTATACTGGTCGAAGTGATTTACTGTTTCCCTAGGAGATTATAAAGAGGGAATCTATTTTGATGGTTAATCATTAAATGGAGTCCTTTCCATTTCCAGGGACAGAGCGTCTCCTAAAAGAAACAGTGACTGAAGTGAAAAGCTCTGTATTCATGCAACCTTGGCTTGCAAATAAGACAAAAGTTATGCCAGCAATGGCACATGTGAGTCTCTGAACAAGCAACTGGAACCATTCAGTTTACAAACAGGGAATTGGCCCTAATGGCACCTTAGGAAACAGGATGTTATCGTCCAAGTTATCTAAAGTATGTTTTCTGCTATGCTTGCTGCAGATGACAACATTTTTTGTTCTGTGGATTCCTAGACAACTTAGTTAAATTGGAAATTTAATTATGATGTCGATAATCATATAAAAGTATAAGTTTTGTGGGTTTTTTTCTGTAAAGAAGGAGTAGACACTGTAGTTAAACAGACTGATTCAGCTCCCTTCTCCAGCAGTGTTGAAATGAAGCTGCATAAACTGTAATAAGCATTGATACTTCCCTCTGCAGCATCTATTGCAGATTCCCTCAATCAAGGATTTAAATCAAATGAAATCTTTGCCCAAAGCAAAAATCAGTCTTACAGAGACAAATAATATCATTGCATTTGATTCAGGCAACTGCCCATCTTCTGAACAAACACAAAATCATCTTCCTTTGAACTAGTTCCTTTCTCACTCAGATGTTGTCAGTGTTTGTATAAAATACTGCATATAGTTATGCTAAATTTTATCTGCTTAGCTGAAGCAAATTTTGTAATTTTTTTGTAGAAATATACAGTCAAAGAAATGCATGTGACTTAAATGTTTGCATGACTAATGCTTGTGTGTCGATGTATGTATCCTTGTCCAGAGAGTTTTTAAATAGAGCCTCTGAAAAGGTCTCTGAGTTCCAGTATAACACACCAGAATATATCACACCAGAATTATTTAGCTGCATCACCAAGCATGGCAAGTGTGTGGATGTGTGTGTGTGTTTGCGTAATTTCTATCAAATTAAAAATAGGAAATGAAATGGGTGAGGCTCTGCTACACCAAACAGCTGCCTAACTTTGATAACCCTGCTGACCACTTTACTGAGCTTTCAATGCAGAACCCAGGTGCAGTCTTGCAATCGAGTGTCAGCTCTCCACACCTCTGGGATGTTGCTCTGAAGGCACTCCATGCTTCTTTCAGTCTTCTGGCACTGGCTCGTGGTCATCACACAAAAGGCTCGGCTACCGCACTGCGAATGAGCCCCAGCCTGATTTCCCTGGAATGTGTTCACAGCCTGAAGAGGCTCTAAAGCTGCCTGGATGCTCACAGACAAAGCAGTGCCATGGCACAGGGCCATGCTCTGTCCCACAGAGGCCCGTTCTGTTCCAGGATGAGCACAATCCTCAGTGTGGGGTTGGCCCACACCAGTGAGGGGTTGCCCACAGATTGCCCTGGCAATGATTTGGGGCCAGCACAGAGCAGCTGTTGTGGGTTTGAACATCTTGTGCTGAGGGCAGGGGCTTGGAGAGGGGGAATTAGGTGTATGGATATCAAATCCATATTACCACTTACTCTGCTTTCTAGGACCAGTAAGAATAGTGTCTAGCAGGTTTTATCTAGAGACTTGATCTGACAGATATTAGGCCAGCTTTTCTTACATGCAGCTTCTGCATCATTAAATTACAAAACTCACTTAACAAGAAAGTTGGGATTTTGCTTCCATAGTATTTTCCCTTCTCACCAGGATGAATAAATCCAAATTAAGTTTTACTTTCTATTACATCATCGACACTTGGCTGCGCTTGCTCCTGTCGTAATTCCTGTTCCGTATTTTGGAAGGAACACAGCTAATGAACGAGCTTTGTTGCCAGGGTTCCACTAATCATTTTCAGCTCCAGGAAGCTACTGGGAAATGTGAATGTGCCATGTCGCTCAGAAAGTCTTTATGCTCATAGACTGCTTGTGTCAAGTACTGTGGTTGGTCTCCAGCAGCAAAGATCTGTCTGAGCTTTCATGGGTTGTGGAGGTTGCTAGAACTATCTCCTTTTCTCCCTGTTTCAAATATGAAGGCATATTTTTCTCATGTCTGACCATTGTGCCTGAGCTCTGTAGATACCTCTGCTTCCCTGTCTTTAAGAGTTTGTGTCATTTGTTTGATGGGATTTTGTTTTCTTTTCCCATCTATCCCTGATGCCTGGTCACCACAAAAGTGTGAACCATTTTTTTTCTGAGATTTGTGCTCCTATAAATCTTCCAGGTATTCATTTAATAGAATGATTTACATAATTTCCTGCACTCACCTATGTATAGCCTGCCCCAGTTTTGTAGGGATTGGTTTAAACTTGTCTTGTGCATCCATATCAGAGAAAATATTCCTTCAGATGCTGATGAATCTGGGGTGATAATTTAATACAAATACCTTTGCTGTGATAGGAGTGAGGCAGACAGAGAAGTGATGTTGTGACTTTGACCCCTTGTTGAACCTGTGGTGCCCGAGGGGACACATCTCCAGCGCTGACAAGTGCACAGGATCCTGCTTGTCTGAGGTGAGGTTAGTCTCAACCCAAGTGAAATTTTAATGAATCTTTCCTGGCTTACTGCAAAATTTCAGGGTGTATGAACCCCACTTAGCATTTGCACAGACAGGCTCCTTCTCCTCAGTTATCACGTACACCACACTACATTTACAGAACTTTTGGCATTTACCTTCCATTTCCAGGAAACCTTCAATCTGGGGACTGCCATGCTTATTAGATTTGTGGACTTCTACCTTAACAGTTCTCTGAGAGGTGAAGGGTCTTGAGTTGCTCTGCTCATGAACTTTTCAGGCTCAGCGCATGGAAAAGGCTTGTAAATTAGTTTCTTTCTTTTCCGCTGACTTTAACCTTGTTTTCCTGAGGACACCATGAACAGATACAGTATGATTTTGCCTTTTCTGTTGTGGTTGAATGGATACCAATTCACATGGATAACATTCACCTGGGTAGGACCAAGCCCATCTCTATAGATGCCTGGTTCAGCGTGGTGCTGCTGGTACGGATGGTTACTGATGAGTGAAATGCAGCCCCTTTAGAGCCTCCATTAGAACTAATTAGATTCACCAGTGCTTCGTGGGTTGCAGTTGCTTTTATTTACAATATGGGGTACATTGACTCCTCTGCCTTTCTTCCTCAAAACAAAAAATTACCTTTTTCCCTTCCCTGTGTTATCTGAAGGGCAGATGCCAGTTGACGTCTACCACCCGTGGTCCTGCCCTTGATGTTGATGTGATACTTGTAGGTAATTCACATGTACAAGTTCATATAAAATGAACTCTTACACTAGAGACAAAAGAACCTGGGGCATGACTCATGATCTTCAGAGCTCGTTTTATGTTTTACTTTGTTTATTGAATCACCTTGTGTGTCCCTGAATTCTGACTGCTACTTCTGGCATTACTGATCCAGCACCTTTTGGTCAAGTTCTGTTACCCTTTGTCACATAAAACCTTTGAAGTCTTTCATCACTAACACAGTACAGATGCACTGAAGCATGGTCTCCAAGTAATTTCAAAGTACTTGTTCATGTTGGTTTTTAGCTGTGGTATTAATCTCCTGTTTAACTTCCTCATTCTATTATGAAATTTGAAGATGTCCACAATGCTGCCCTGCTTTGGGCATACAGTGCTCTGCTGAGAACTTTTACAGGTCTTGTGGACGTATGGTTCCTGGTTTCGGAGATTGCAACAAGGCACTTCATAGGGCGTTAACGTTTACTGCCACAGATAGTGAGAAAATTGGTTTCTGTTTATCTTTATCTATAATCTTATTTGTGGGAAAATAGTGGCTCAACCTTTTTAACCTTCTGAACTTCCGTATGCTTTCAGACAGCTGCTATGTTTCACTGTCTTTCTTTTTTATAATCAACCTGTTCATGAAGTGTTGTCTTCTGTTTCCAAACAGAATTTCATTCCTCAAATTGCTGTGACTGAATTCAAAATAGACAATATTTAATCTCTGCCTGCATGAGTAACAAACAGTATTCATCTACCACTGGTCACAGTGAGTGCTGAATATACAACATGAGGGTTTCTTTTAAACAATGGATCCAGTTTGAGGAATGTGAAATATCTTTACTTTCTTTTCACTCTAAGTTCTGCTTTGGATCAGGGTAAGTAAATCATCTTTAGATTGAACAATAGAAATATTAGTAAAATAAAAAATAAATGAAAAAAAAAAGAAAAGAAAAAGCACTCCTGCTTGTATACAGAATTTATAGTAGGCTAGACTGAGGCTAATCTTTTTTTAGTGTCCAGCATTTTTTATTCTGTTTTGCCACTCTGTCTGTTTATTAAGTTACACCTAAAAGGTTAAGTAATGCTGCACCACAATATTGTGGCTTGTGTACATCATAGTATATCACAGACCAGATGCTCTACAGATGTAAATCAAGAGAGATTCAGTGGCATCTGCAGAGCAGTATTGGTTTATTAATCAATATATCAACTGGAGATCTGTCACTTTATATGTAGAGGTACATTCATACATAAAAGAACTATAGAAAAACCTACATATCCTATGTATCTATGGTCATTGAGTTGTCATGTTCCTGACACTTGAAAAGGAGAGCTGATAGATGAGGTATGAGTGTCCAGGTGATTTTGTGGAACAGCACTTTTTATTTTACAATTGACAGCACAGAGCAACAAATTCAGCAAAGACTCTGCTCCAGAAGAAGTTCAATCCCGACAAGAAATGTGCGAATATATTATATTATGTGTGTGTGTATGTATGTGAATGTGTCTTTAGAGTGAGGATGTGCATATGCATACATGTGTGCTATGCAATGTTTACATCATATCAATTACAGTATCAGCTTCCCCTACAGCTGAACTGGGAACATGAGCAGGAGCAGAAAATATGTGAAAACAGCTGTCTCCAAAGAATCCCCCGCCTCCCCTGACTGCAGGTTGCCAGTGTTTCCTAGAGACTGCACAAGCTACAAAGTTGTGCATTATTTAAGAGAAAGGCACATAAATCCCTCATGAGGATTCAATCCGAATGTGTTCTTTAAAAGAGAGAGGTTGATGATGCTAATGTTGATTGTACTATAAAGCTGCTCACTTTTCCCTGCCAGCAGAGCACATGCACCGAGCAGTCATTCAGTGCCTCAGAAACATCTGTGGCAAGATACCTGATTCAATTTAATCCCTTACCTTGCCAGGATTTTTGCATGGCTTTTCATGTTGAATACAATGGGCTCTTCAGCTTCCTTCCTGAAGCCCTTAGCAGCTCTACCAAATACTCCACTGCCCTTATCTACTGGAGGATATCAGCTACAACATAGAATACATGACAAAATGCACTGTAGTATTGCTAATCATCCACACTGAGCAAACAGGGACTTGGTCTATAAGGATTCTTTAGCATTTGCTATATGGAAGGATATTCATGGTACCTCCCAGGTGGAGGTGGAGGAGGTGACATTGGGGCACCAAGTTGAAGGGTGCCCAGCACAGCACATTCGCCACAGCCTGCTACAGATGCAGCTCTATCTTTGCAGCCCTCTTTTGTGTGGTGCTGTTTGCCGTGCTGCTGAGAAAATTG
This sequence comes from Dicrurus megarhynchus, assembly GCA_013399195.1. NCBI lineage: Eukaryota > Metazoa > Chordata > Aves > Passeriformes > Dicruridae > Dicrurus > Dicrurus megarhynchus. The sequence continues at coordinate 604,418 of VXAD01013538.1, forward strand.
CACAGCCATTTTCTGCCAGAAGCTGCCAGAACCCAAGCTTTACCTTGGGGGTTGAGAAGTCTCTTGGCTTACAGGGTGTGTTTGAGGTGACTGTCACTGTCCTGTGTGGGTGCAGTGACAGAGGTGTGCTCTCCCTGGCCGTTACCAAGACAGTGGTTCCGCTGACTAATCAGTGAGTTTCTGAAATAGTTGTTTTTGTACATTTTCTGCTTGGAGATTAAGCTCAGCAGAATGACAGCCCTTGATCTGCTCTCTGTTCAACACGAAGGAGGCAAATTAACACAGACGTGGGTGGAAGAATCAAGAACTGAAGTCTAAATCAAGAGGAAAGGCAAGTTTTGAGATGGGCTGATAAGTGATACAGCAGGTTATGAGCAGCTAGGAAAGGAGGATGAAGGAGCACAAGAAAGGCCATCTCAGAACGATTGGTGAGTGCTCACTTTTTTTGGGGGGGGTGTGGTTTGGCTTGTTATGACCTCCCCTCTCTGCTGCCTTGCTAGGACATCTCAGAACAGATGTCCAGTTCACTACGTCCACTACTAGATTTGATGTACTAAAGCCACTGAGCACCAATGCATGCCATATCCTGTTTATGTGCTGGACTAAAAATATCCCTGCTTCCTAGAAAAATATTCACCCACAGGGGGAGAAGAAAAAAAGTTCATCAACACTGCAAGTATTCTAATGGGCTAAAAAACTAAATTAATATCAATAAAGTGAAAGTGGCAGAGGTTTGGGCAAACTGAAATACTCCAGCAATCAGTTTGAAACATTAATAAAGACAGAGGGAAACACATGAAACCATCTTTATGGAGTAAGGGAGTTAACAGAGAAGTAACTCACTAGTGACACAGAGATAAGCCACTGCCTATCAGTTCATGATGTATTCATCAAGCCATTTCAGCTTAGATCTGCTCAGTAAACCTTTACCTTCTAGAGCTTTACCACCTATGCAGTTTGTTTTGGCTGCTTTTTCAGCACCTCCTGATTTCTGAGGAGTTAGAGAGAAGAATCTACTCCAGTGTATGACCTCGTTGTTTATATTGTAGTTAGAGGTCACCTCCATGCCTGAACAGAATCCTTATCAAGCTAAATGTTCTTTTTTTCTTCAGGCATCAAAGTTTTGGCATGATAAGATAACCTGAGTTGAAAGTTCATATTGAGGAGAATGACAAAATAGGCAGCATACAAGTAGGAAAAATAAGTTTTCCCATGACTAGATTCCCATTTTGTTTATGGACACTGGAAGTAACCAGCTCCACTCAGTGGTAATAGTAGTGATGACTCTTCTAACATTTAACCATAGCTACTAAAACATAAATCTAAGTTATACACACCAGGGTGAAAATTGTTGTGGTGTCTATAGATTTCCACAGCAGATACAGGCTTACCCTGCAGTAAAACAAAGCAAATAATTAATAACCTAGAGCCATCTCCTTCTGGTGGAGGATATTAAAAGAATGGGGAGAACTGCAACTACCATTGGTGGAAATAGTATCTACCCATATTCTGATATTTACTCCTTGTTCTATAGGTGACTCTAAGTGGAAGATTGGACATTATCTCTGAGGCCCAGCAGTCTCCTTTGCATGGAAAGATGAGGGAGTTGATTTTGGCCAGTGCTGCTTAAAAATCACTGTCTGCCACATGAAAACTCGGGACTATGATCAGGATGTGGAGCTGATACTCCAGGGATATGTGTGCCACCCCAGTTTTGGTGCTCTCCTTTAGCCAACCTGCTTTGAATTTTTAGCTAGAAGGTGAGAAATGACAGGAATCACTCTAATGTAATATTAACCACTCGTATAGGGAGAATATGTTGTGCAGCTACAGAGCTTTTTACTTAAGACTCTCAACCATCACAATTTAAGGAATTCCCTTAAATCCTGTGAGCTGCATTAGCTAACTGGGTAACTATTTGCAGTAAGATAAGCCTGGCACTCCTGATGTTCGTGGTATTTCTTATGCAGGCAAAGACTGCAGACACAGAGTTTACCTGTTTATCTCTGGTTATATTTAGTAATCTTAAAAGATGTTGAAACTCAACGATAACAGTCACACTGTGATAACCATACTGTTACTAAAAGGTAAAATATTTTGTGTTTCTCTGATTGAGATGGAGCAGCTCCAGCCCAAGCTTGTCTGTGACTGGAGTAGGATATATATTTACTTTGTGCCGTAAGCCTTAAAGTGACCTGCAAACAAGAGTCAAAATCTTGTTCTCCTGCATGTGGGAGGTTAAGCCTTCTTCCTCGAGCACTGCACAGGGTGCATGTGGCTCAGTAAGGCTCATGCATTTTACATTGGTACCAGCAGAGGTTTTTTTCTCCACCATGCTCAAAACAGAGCTGAAATGCCACCTCTGGGTCAGAGAGAACCAAGGGCACAGCCCAGGCTGGAAGGAAGGGATCTGCCTGGTCTAAGGGCATTGCAGTAGAAAACCTGAGGCAAAATGGCCCCACAGGGTCATGTAGGGAAACCCAAATGCTGATCAAGGGAGGCTCTTACCAGTCCATCAACTAGTCTTTGGAGGACTGGGGTCTTGGCCTCATTTCCATGAGCTTAAGATGTGACTACATATCTCCCAGGTATGATATTTAGTTTGCTGAACCATGTGTTAACTACTTAACTACCAGCTTCTATTTAAAACCATATAAATATTATTCTAAGATGATCCTTTTGGGTCCCTTCCAACTCAGAATATTCTGTGATTCTGTGATATTATCTGTTATGGTTTATTTTCAAAGCCTTGTACTAATATGAAGCAAACCAGTGTAAGTTAGATGAAACTCCTCTATGCAGCATAGTCATAAAAACAGTGAAAGAGCAGAATCACAATTTCCTCTGTCAAACTTCCATGATTGGATTTATCCAATGTAAGTGTGGGCAACGGCCTTGGATTCAGAGTGCAGCTTGCAGGGGACTGTTAGCACATGCACACAAAAATGTGTGTGCAACCTATATGCTCACACAGATGTGTGTATATACACATATAAATCTTTCCTTGTGTGTGTGTGTGTGACTGTGTGTCTGTGTATACATATATATCTATAGAGACAAAAGGAAAGAGATTGACTACATATGAGAAAATAATTCAGTTCTCCTAAGATCCAAAATGCCCTCTGGATGTGTTTGCTTCTCTTTGCTAAGTACTGAGAAAACCTAGGGAGGCTGAAAAAAGGCTATTTTTAGTAATACATTTCCTAGCTTGTGCTACTAATTCTGAGGTAATTTATTACACTGAAAGGTGTTTGGAATTTAATTAACTTGGCTTTTAATTCTGATTGTTTGCTTTGTTCTTTCTTCCACTGTGGACAGGGAAAATGAACTGTGGACTTTCACCTTTATTACCAATCAGTGCCCAATCACTTTCACTTTTGCATTCTCAGACACATACACAGTGCTTCTGTGCAAGAATACAGACATTTCTCCTGAACTCAAAACTCTTTTTGTTAGCAGAAAGAACTGAATAAATAAAAATTCAGGGAACCTTTTCTGCTTTGAAAAACAATATATTTTATACTGCCTCTGTTGCTTATGTTTCAAACTATTCCAGTTCAATTCTGCCTTTAAAACTTGTTGTTTAACATATTGCTGGTCTTAGTCCCGGGGATCTGCTACTCTGAGGTCCATGCGGAACACCTCATAATTTCTACACTAAAATGGTTCTCAGTGCTGCAAGGCTGAGCCAAACAGGTGAATTCACACCACCCAAACCTCCTTTCAACTCCAGCCAGTCCAGACTCGTTTTTGCATACTTTGGCAAGCCCCAAATGCAGAAGATGGTTTGTCTTTCCACAATAGGCCCAGTGACACTGAGTCCACAACAGGGCACCTTCTCAATCTTCTTTCTACTTCATGAATTGTTGACATTTTAACTTCTTAATTTAAAGCCTGCATCTGGGATGATTGCTTCTTCAAGAAGGAGGAACATTTGACCAGTTCTGCCAAAGGCTGTTGTTATTTAATACAGAAAAATTGTATTGATAAAACATCGCTTAATGGGAGTGTCTACCTGTTGATAAAGCTGTTGTAGTAGTACATTTCCTTAAGAGAACAGGAAAAACATAATTGCATTTAGTGACTTTTTGACATATGAAAACAAGGGTGTTTAGTTGTCCCCTTTCATAATCTCAGGGCAGAATCTCTCAGGGCTACCAACAGCCACAAGAGTTCAGTGCAAGAGGCTGAAGAAAGAATTTAACACTCTTGATCCTTATTCATAGCACTCAGCTTGTTATTCAGAACCTGGTATGTTTGTGAAAATACCTACTGAAGAGTGTTTCAGCTTGTGCAGGTTTAGCCAGGTAAATTGTGTTGAACTGTATAACTGTTAATGTTTAACTGAGAAGGTCCAATTTCTTCCAAATCTGAATGTCAGAATTGCTCCTTGATCTCACATCAACTTTCTGTGCCTGAATGGCACAATGCTGCTCACATTATCCATGGTGACACTTCCATGTAGCCACTGGACAAGACTGACACTTCCTCAAGCCAAAATTTTAGTTCTGTGTACACATCTGCATCTTATTTGCTCCCCATCCCCCTTTCCAATTTGCAGATGATCCTTCTGTGAGAAACTGGAAAGGAGAAAATCTTAATTTCAAGATTGCTCTGGACTTAGTTCACATCAATATAGGATCTTTGACTCAGAGAGATGAAATAGTGGGCACTGCTATCAATAAATAATCATATCTTCCACATGCCCTTTCCTTATTGCAGCAGCTCCCATTTGGCCTCTATTAGAACATACCCCCTGTCTTTGGCTAGGCTGTATTTTTGTTTCTCCATCAGAGATACTGAAGTGTACGTTAGTGCCTGAACGGAAATCCCTCTCAGCATTGCTTGAACCAGGCTCTGCTTGCTAAGTAAACAGTTTGTACTGGTTATCACACAGCCTAAAATGATAACAGACTTTTGAAAACTTATCTAAAGCAAAAATGGCTGCTTGAGATCAAAGTCCAGGTCACAAACTTCACTCATTTTGCTTTTATATACCAGGAATAATGACTCATATTCTCTGTTTCTTTTCATGCACCACAGTAGGACGTCCCATTTGCAGCCAAAAGAGAATAAAGACCGATGAATGGCAAATTAAATTACTGAAATTCAGTTTCTCTGTCCTTTCCTCAAATTTGCAAAACATTTTTGTTAACATAACACTTTAAAATCTACAATTTATATTTTGCCCCATTTGTAGGTGGGTTTCTTTATTAAGTCACAAAACACTAACTACAGTATCCTATAATAATGGTCTTAAGAGTGGAAGTAAATTGGCAGGAAATTACTGTAATTTCCCTTCTTGAACAAACAGGCAAATCCATCCAAAAATTCGAAATATGTTTGTGTGAAAATACCCAACTCCTTTTTTTTCTATTCAAGATCTCTATTTCCCATTCTAACATTATACACCACTTATTTGCATTACACATCTTGTTTTTCAGAAGCCACATACAACGCTATAGTTTAAAATTACGAACCAAAAGTTTTGTACAAATTCATGAAATTCTCTCTAGAATTACATTTCATGACACAATGTAAGCAATCACCCTATTTTCATCTTTCAAAACAACAGTCCAGCCTGCCACAACATTAGCCTGCAGAAAATACACAGGACATCAGCAGAGCTGGCAGGCTGCTGGGACCATGTTTCCCCAGTTTGCAATGTTCACATTGCTTTAACCTTCGTGCTCCTGCAAAAGTGCAGGAGAGATTGGAAGCCTCTCACACCCTCCACAACCACATATTGTCAGTACATGGAAGTCTTTGCCTCTCTGGTTACCAGACTTATGGAAGAGGAAAGGTAGAATGAGAAGTGGGTGAGTGAGTCCTCTGCTCAGATTTGAACAACAAGTAGGAGGAAAATGCCTTGCCTTGGGAAGAGTTAATCGTGCCTAGCCCAGTCTAGCATGACTAGCTCCGTCATGGTGACTTCCCTTGCAGCACTGAAAAGTTTGACATCACTGTTTGTTTAGGGCTATGTCCAAAAGCACAGTCACACCCTGTCAGGAGCCGCAAGTGTCGACAGCTTTCCTTCAGTGCTAGCTCTCTGCACAGTCCCCAGGGACCAACATGGAGAGAAACCCCTGGTGAGGCAGAACTGGAGCAACAGCAAACACTGAGATGAGGCTTTATCACTTAATCGTTCATTTTCAGACTCTTGATTCAGAAGCATGTTTTCGGGCGTAGGCTTACAAAGAAGCAGGAACTTCCGCAGAGTGTCAGAGTGTTCTTTCAAGTGCACTTCCCTCCCTAACAGCCTTATGAGTTTCCCGTCAGCTTGGGGCTTATTTAGCTCTAAAACTTGTTTTTCTGTAACAAAGGGGAAAACCTGAATTTGTCATAAATGAAGCGCTTTCAGCTCTATCCACGTTTTAAAGTAAGGCCTCTATACTGTCATGGCTCTGCTGTTGTAATTTATCTTTATGGGCACGTTTCAGTGTTTGCAAAGATGAATTCTGTGTCTACAAGTGGCCTGTTTTTCAAAGGCATGCTGTGGAGACAAAGGTTGAAACCCAAATCACAGCAGTCTGCAAGTCTGCTTCTCTCTTCCGAAGCTGTAAATGTGTCTAAGCAAAAAGCAACAGTTCTCCCATCTTTAAATAATGGGCTTGGGTGAAATACCTCAAATCCCTGAAAAAATCTTTGTTTAAAACAGAGAAGGAAATTCTGGTTCTGGGCACTAGCCTGGAGTACTTTGGGGCTGGATTAGTATGCAGGAAGTAAAGAAATGAAAAGGCAAAGGGTGGCTTAAAAATGTCATTGCACAAACATGCATGCATATTCTCTCAGGCCCTGCCTGGTGGTTCAATAATGCAGCAGGCAATGATAATGATACAATTTCATAGCTCCTCTAATCCCAGAGGATGCACAAAATGCTTGACAAACTGATGTTCTATATAAGCAATAGTCTTGGCCTTTCCTTCTCATCTGTAGAGGAGTGGAAAAGATTACAGTACAAATATAGCAAAATCTGGTAAGATCAGAAGCAAGGGGAAGCAAAATATATTCCATTCAATGAGCACACTAAAATTTGTATAATAAAGACATTCAGACAACTTTACACTTAATTAGCAGACAAGCTAGAATTGTTCCATTTTGGTTTTGGGAAAGCATGGTGGCAATAGAAAACAGAAATCGCCAAAAAGACACATAGGCCATTTGTATGCGTAAATCTCTGACTCAGAAGAGAATATGGAGGTCTCTGGTCTCATTACGTAGCAGAGAGAGAAAGATCCAGCCCTGGTAAACTTTATTTATGAACCTTGTTGTCATTTCCTCTACTGTTGTCTTTGCTTTTTGCAGTTTGCTTATGATCTTCTAAGTAGATTTTATTTAATTAAATGACACCATATTAAAATAATGTAAAAATTCTCCCAAGGAAGGAGTCACCACATGTGAATGATAGGTTTTATTCAGGTGGGAAGTTGAGGTCCAGCAAACTAAGTGTTGTTTCTCGTTGAAGCCTCTAAAGACAGGCTGCCTTTGAGGGTTTCTCATTTGGGTGATTGGAGTAATTCTAAGAGAAGTCTGTCTTTTTTTATGGATAGGAAACCCTGTCAGACCAGGTGTATCATTTGCCTGCCTAACATCAGGCTCACAAAATGCTCTCCTGCAACACAAATGACCAAATTCAGTGAACTTCTTGATTTGTATTAGAAAAACATTAGTTCTTAGTGCAATGTAAAGTTACATGCTAGCAGGCCAAAAGTAGTGTTCATAAGCTTAATACCTCAGCTACTGATAGACAATTAATGGTTATTTATCAGGACATCAAAAGCTTTCAGAGAATTTCTTTCAACCCTTTACAATCTCTGGAGCAAAGCAGTCCAAAAGGCCAAGAAAGAACATCTTGTGCTTTGAAGATCTTGACACAGACAACATGTCTGCTTTGCAATGTTATCATCTGTTGTTTCTCTGTGGCATATTTAGGCAAGTATCTTCGAAAGGTGTTTGTAATCTCAGTGACAATTTCTTGTGAGAAAAAAAAAAAAAAGAACTCTTAAAGTGTTTTTGTAGTCACCTTAACCACAGCCTATTCCAGGAATGTGAAGCAGCAGCTAAAGAGCATCAGGTATTTCACACAGGAAGGGGGCAGGGGTGGGATGCTGGCACAGATCCCCACGCCCAAGGAATGGTGTCTGTGCAGAGGAACCTGCAAGACAGTGAGGCTGAGAGTGCTCAGCTGAGCAGTGAGCAATGTTGGTGCCTGTGCTGGGTGGTCATTCCTCATCTAGCCCTCTCCCAAAAGGAGAGCTGCTATCCCAGGTAGAACACACACACACAGCAGCACAGCTCGTCAGTCGCTTAGGCTCCCACCTCTAAGAAATCAGGCTAAAAATATTCATCATGGGACCACAGCAGCAATGTCATTTATTAATCAAGGTCTATCAGATGGTGAAGGGACAGATGCTGTGGGCATCTTCAGCACTGACAGACTGTTCATCAGTGTTATGAATTTATATATCTCCTACAGGTTCTGCTATCAATTGTGTTCCCAGTTAAACGGGTCAGGCAAGGAAGTACACTCCCTAAAGGAATTGCAGTCTCCTATAGCTCAAAAACTTCAGTCACAGAGGAAATATCCTATTTCTATGTGGTTCAAGAAGGTGGCGGGGAGAGAAGTAGAAACTTTATAGCAAGACCAGCTTGACTCAGAAGAGGCATGGTGTGCTGCTGATTCAAGACTCTTTGGGGTGAAAAAGCCCTAGAGAACAGCAAGGAAATGTTCTTGGTCTACATGTAGAAATTGTTAAAGGTATATAGAGTGAGACATTCTGATAATCTCTGCATTATTTGAAGAATGATTCTTTTTATAATGCCTTTATTCCTGCAACAATGCTACTGTTCCAATAGCTCTGTCAGAGCTACTGAGTGGTGAGTTAACCCTGCTGCTGCCCTGAGAGTGGAAACTGCTGAGCTAAAGCAAAGAGGGTGGACAGACCTTTTCAAGCTGCAGAAACCCTCAGCTTAGTGGAGTGGAAGTGACTGAAAAAGGAGGGTAAGAGAGACCTAATAATGATTCCCTGAGGAAAACTGCTGGTCAGAACAACTAGCCATGAATATAGGAAAAGCCATAATTGAACAGAGAACAGAGGGTTTATTTTAATTTGGTATCCGGGAGCACTTTGGATGGGAACTAAAGGAATATTTTTCCTTTCTAAGCAGATACCTAAAAAGAGGTGGCCAGGACTGCCTCCCAGCTCCAGCTCTTCACTCTTCATTATGGCACATTATGGGACAACTGGAACATTAAGTATGTTGCAGTCATTATGCCAGTCACAACTATGGTCTGCAAATGTGACTGCATGGAATATCTGGTTTCTAACACAGGCTGCAAAGAGATGTCCCTTTTTACCGTGATCACGGAGGAGTTGACAGGCTCACCAGAGACTTCAAAAAACCTCAGCCTTTCAGTTAGCAAGGAGCTCAGTGCTCTCATGTACTCAATTTGTCACAAGGGGAATGCCATGCAATATTGCACAGAGTAGTTATAAGGCATTAGCTGCCATCTCATTTACAAAAAAAAAAATCACTCTTTTCTCTGCTGCAGTTCACCAGTGATCAGCTACACACAATACATCCTTGATCCTGTCTCAATGGAAAGCCATTTTTTTTATTTTGTTGGGCTATAGATTTAGCTTGTGGGAGGCCAGGCCAGTTAACAGTGTAATGTACTTTAAAAAGGAATGTGATTACTAGTAACTATTTTTCCCCATTAAAATCAGCAGAGAAGTTTACTTAATTCTTTGTCCTTTAATCAAAGCAGTAAAGCATTTCAGCAATCTGTAAATCTGGCTGTATAGAGTTACAAAATAGGGAAAATTCACAATAGTGTCATTTTTCTTTGAAACTCCTTTATCTCAGTGAAAGATATTTGAGCAAACCCGTCACAACACACACTGCTGTACAATTGACTGATGTTCCTGTTAGGAATTCTTGCCACAGGTTTTGCAGCAGAGGGTAAGGGCAGCACACAATCGTGTTGAAAAGCATTGGTGCTGGTGGTCAAAAAAATCAGTGCTCTTTTTAAAAACCCCAACTTGAGTCTTTAGTAGGCTGTACCATGAGACACATACATGCTGTGTTACATTAAAATGTTTAATTAGAAATATGAGTTATGCTTTGCATAGTAACAAGAAACCACCATAAAATAATGTATACTCTGATAGTCTCAGACTATCACAGCAGTCATGCATAAGTTCAGATCCTTTTCAGTGGGACATTGATTAATTCATTCTTTGATGAATCTGGGCCCAAGCATTCAGCAACTTCTTCCCTTTCTCAGCATGGGTTTAGTTATGTGAAGCCAGAAATGGCCTTTGTATGTTTAGACTTTGAGAGCACATTCAGCTGGAATCCTGCCTCACACCTAGGGCTAGACCTCTGCAATAATGCAACTCTGCTTGTTCCAGCTCTGAACAAAGACAAGCGGGGCTATGGAGTTATGTTACTCACTACAAGTTGAGGAATCAGCTTTCCATGTGGCATTATCCTCCCACCCCCTTTCCCACAGGAATAACACAATGTGAGCTAAGCTTGTGCCTTTGCCATTATCTTGCTTTAGTGGCTCAGTTCCAACACACAGCCATGTACCACCTCATTATTTATATCCTGCCAGCATCTTATTTAGTACCTCAGCTTCCACCACAAACATATTGAGATAACTGGATAAGAGACTCATTATAATTGCAGCTTCTCTGCAGGGGTCAGCACCTCCTCCCCATGAATATGATAAGGTGCTCCAAGTGCCACCTCACCTGCAAATGGTGTTTTTCCCTGAAGACTCACTTCCCACAGGCTACAAGCTGCGACTGAATTTCTGAAGTAATATTTTAATAACTTAATTTAAGATTTAACAGCTTTCTTTCCTGAGCTTTGTTGTATAATTAATCCATGTGACGGAAACTCATTAGACTTGGGGATCTGAGATGCATCTGGACATGCAAGGGCTGTAAACAGCCCTAAAACCTGTGTTAGGGCCTATTTAAGTTGGACAAATGCAGAGCTGTGGATGGAAAGAATAAATTATTTTATCCTTGGGGTTAATCAGAAACTACCTTTTTGATAGTTGGATGTGTCTTTCAATCATATCTGTAATTTGTTATAATAATAGTAAAACCAACAAAGTTTTGTCCACTGACGTTTAAGGTTGCATCCTTGACTTCCTGGGCTGAGAAGATCTGGCCCAACACCTCCAAACATCATCTTGCATGCATGTGTGCATGCCCATGGGCTGTGGGCACACCTGCCTCCTGAAAACATACCTCAAGCAGAAACTACACAGACACTTCGAGCCTGATATTGAACAGTCCACCATGGGATTTTGTCTCTTTCGCTTGCTTAGTGCTGTGCTGCTGTGTTTATCACATGGAAGAGATGAGATCTGTCGCTGCCATCCTGAATTTCTCAAAGAACTGAAGCCTTGGTGTCCCACTTCTCCAGAGAACAATGTAGCTGCAAGACTTCCATGAGGTTTCTTGTTTTCTGCTGGTAGTGCTCTTCTGCTTTGATATGATCCAGAGAATGCAAATAGGTCTGGCCCTAAGCACTGCTTGGAGCATTTGATCAAGTTCAAGACCGTGTTCTGGATTAGGCAGAGCAGAGGTTTGACACCACTTTCCAGGAAAACACAGCTGAGTGAGCTGCCCATTTACCTGTAAGTATGGGTGTGGGTATCTCATTTCTTCAGTTTGCAGTGAGAGCTGCAGAACCCAGCTCCAGGGGACAGGTTGCAGCAGAGAACACCATGGCTGAATGTGCACACCAGTCTGCCCCACTACTGAATGTTTCCCTCTTCTGCACATCCCTTTCAAGGGTGCATTGCTTTCTTGACAAGCTGAGGAACAAAAGCATAAAAAACACAAAGAAAAAACAACAGCATGAAAGGAGTAACACCTTTGGGCATCAGGGACATGTTCCTCACTGTGTGTGCAGTGCTGAGGTTCCCAGCAGAGCACCTTTTCCCCACTGGACATGAGCAACAGCTCTAATAAAAGCTTTGTAAAGAGGAGTGCTGCCAGTTGCCTTCTGTGGGAGCTGGATGAGCTTTGTACAGAGATCTGTTTTCCACAGACACGATTTACATAAGCACTGCACACATTTCTCTGTGCGCTGTCAGGGTGCCTCGATCCTTTTCTCTCTCGAGGCTCATCTTACTCTGTACAATTTCTCTGGTGAGCCAGGTACACTTGTGTACCTGTTTTGCTCAATTAAACCTTTTCCATGGATGTGAGTCATCTATTTCATGGTCCAGAACATACTCATTTCATTTCCTCTGCCCTCCAGTGACTGAGTTAATTAATACTTTGTAAACACCTTGAGACCTCATCGCACTAAGTACTGTACAAAGAACAGGGCTTGTCCCAGAATGATTCTTCTGAATAGGACAGGATGGAAGAAGCTTGGGAGAAAGGAAATATTAGAGAGTGTAGACTTTAGTATGGTCCTCAATTGTTAATATTCCCAGTTAATTTCTGCTGACTAACTTAATGCAAGCAACAAATTCTGGTTTTGACATAGGGACTGATCACAGTTCTCAGTGACCCAGAGTGAGACAAATGAGCTTCACTGATCATTTGACATAGGTTTCTAGCAAGCTCCAAACCCTTCACACAAGCTCTGCCAGATCTTCCTGACCAAAGGGTGCTTCAAGTTCTTCATTTCCACTGGACATTGGATCCAGTGTTTGGGAGAGGCCCATGTGGTGGCTGGCCCTGGCACACAGCCAGCAGCACGTTGTGGCTGACAGGGGCAGTCACTTGCCCAGAAGGGGCCAGAAACTCCACTGAGAGCAACAGAGATGCTCAGCAAAGGTGCTGATGTGCCACTGGCATCCGAAGAGGGAGCAGTAGAGGAGGGACCCCAAGGAGGGCTGGAGGAAGGGAAGGGCAGAAGGGGCTGCAGGCCCAGAGCAGAGACCTCCCTCAGGCAGCACCAGAGAGACCCCGCTGGAGCAGAGACACTCCTGTAGCCCAGGGAAGAGTCTGTGCTGGGACAGGGAGAGGGGAAGGAGGGAGGAGCAGCCAGGAGGGGCTGGGAGGGACCAACCACAGCCCATCTCCACCCCTATGCCCCTTGGTGTCACAGGGGAAAGGGAGGAAAGGTTTAATTTTTTTCTTTCTTTCTCACATTTCAAATCCATTTTAATTGACAAGACATGTAATTTTCCCCATTATGTGTCCAGTTTGCCTGTGACAGTCATGGGTCACTGATGTCCCTGTCTTTATCTCAACCCACAAGTTTTTCCATCTACTCTTGCTCAGTAAGAGTGAGAGAGCAACCATGGAGGGTTGGGGCCCTCTCCACAGGGAGGACTCAGCTGTGCAGCCTCAGGCTGCAGGATGCTCCTGGGACTCCTTTTCTGCAGGTCTGTGCTGATGAAGCACCTCTGTGACCAAGGGAAGGAGCTGCAGCGGGAGGTCAGGACGCTGTGGAGCTACACAGATGATGAAAAGGAAGTTGACTGGATGCTCTCCAAGTTACAAGGGAAGCCTGACCCTTCAGCTGAAGGAGGGACAGGCAGTCTGTGCTTACTGGACTGGAAAACAGAGAATGGTCCATTCCTGTGTGCAAGAAGTCAAGCAGAACTGTAATGGATGATCAAGGGGTCCTTGACAAAACTCAAACACAAAAAACCTTCACCACATACATGGTAAAAGGTTGCTTGAAGAAGTCCTCAGCCTCCATAATCGGAGTTATGAAAAGTAGGACTGGATTCAGCCCTGAGGAACCTGCTGCAGTTGCATGTGCCTTGAGCAAAGGGGTAGATTAGGGGATCTCCAGAGGTCCCTTTCATCCCTATGGATTTGCCATGATTCTGCAAGTCTGCTGTTCCCTGTTCCCTTCCTTTCCCCTCTAGTCCTTGGGCAGCTTGCCCTTGGCCATGAGGCACTGCCTCCTGCTACAGTGCAGAGATCTTCAAAAACACCAAAAGGCAACCACTCTCAACTTGAAACTTGGGCATCTTCCTTTACAACAATGGAGGTGTTAGTGGTGGGCAGCAGGACTTTATACAGTATCCCAGAGATCTGAGCAGAATTTCAGGACCGATGAAGACTGAAAACTGATTTCCTCTTCTGCCTGGGGGTGATGGGGATTCAATTTTCCCATCACTTTCAGATTTTTGTGGGGTGACGACCTTCATGGGTGTTGTACTGACGTGACCCACAGTACAGTGAAGAGGGAACTGAAGAGAAAACCTCTCTGTAGAAGCCCAGTGGCTCAGAGCAACCAGGCAGGAGTGCAGAGACCTCATCACAGTCCATGTCCCTGTACATGCATTTTACATTACCCTATTTCTAGCTCAGGTGTGTTCTGACATAAAAGGGCAATGCAAATGTCCTTTTCAAGATGCTTTTTTTTGATATCTGATGTCACATACATTCTAGAAGCAGCCACTGGGAGGGAAATCCTTCTTGCTGGATCTCCCTCCCTATGGGGACAGGCTGTGAGAGAACTCATGGACTGCTTTACTTTATGTACCTGGAGAAACTCCGGGGTGAAAAAAAGGCCCAGAACCTCAAGACTATGAAAACATTCTGGTGACTAAATAAACACACACACACAAAAAAACCAGGTCAAACTATGAAGCTTCAGAGTTCAGTGGCCTCCAGTGCTAGGTGATAACTGAGCAGGGATTTTCACATATTGATCCAGTCACCCAAATCACGTTTTTGGTTCTTCATGTTTTCAAATCTAGTATCAGACACCTGAAAATTCAGGCACTCTTGCAGTCACATAGAGCACAGCTGGGTGCCTCATACATCTTGTTCAAAGTCACTCAAGTCCATACCAGACCTACAAATTTGATGTTATAGTAAATTCACAGCTGCAGCCCTGAGCCTTGAAAGCTGCTGTCTCTGATTTAAGAATTTGTCTCACTTTCTCTCACCTATAAGACAGCTGTCACAGACAGCTGCCACCCACAGAAGAGCTAAATCTCCACCGATGCTTTCAGCAGAAGTCTCATCTCGTTACAACTAGATTTCCTCAGGATGGTTTGACTCAAAAGAGTTCTTGCCGGAGCTGACTCAGTCCTTTTGTGAGACTCACACAGCTCCTGGTGGTCAGGATCTTGAGGACAAGTACAGTTTGTTGGTTGTATCACTGTTTTTGCCATTGTGAATATGCACCCAGTGGAAGGCTTTAATGAATTAACAGTGGTTACCCTATGGATATATCTTACCAAAACACACCTTGTCACCCTGATTAAGAAATGTCCCTAAGCCTGGTGTGGGTTATAGATCCCACACCAGCCATGGACCTGCCACAAGACAAACCACCACACAAACTGAACAGTTGTACAGACTTCCCCAAAATCTCTGAGTTCTGTTCTCTCGTTTCTCCCTCTAGCAGACACTACATCTGTTCCTTTAGCAGTTGCTGGCAGACAAGACAAGCCCCAGTGCCAGCTAATACTATATGATCTGCTGCTGAATTAATTTTCCACTTAAAAATTCAATTATGGGCCAGATCCTCAATGGATTTAATACAGCTATCACCTATTAAGCATCGGATGGTCTGGCCTTGTATAGGGATTATTCTTCCTCTCTCTTTGTAGCAAGAACACAACCAAAGAGTTAGACTTTGATCTGATGTGTGAAGGCAGTGAAAATATTGATTGTTTTGTGTCTGATGAATCCATCATGAGAAATTACGACTTTTTCAAAAAGCTGGAGAAAAACATGCCATTCAAAAAACAAAGAAAAGAAAGAAAGGTTGTAAAAGATACTATAAATCTTTTATTTCTTTTGAGTTACTATGCAATGCCCTTCATTTTGAAGGAAATGGTACAATCAATGATGTGTACTTCTTTCTCAGGAAAAGAAGATATTTGCACTAACAATTCAACATTTACTGACAAAAGACAGCTTACAGAAAATGCTCATGGTGGAAAAAAATCATATTTGTGATTACACTTCTTATTGTGCATGATTTCATGAAGCGTTACAATGTCAGGAATTTCAAGTGTGCATTTAAAGAAAGCTTCTAATCCAGTATTAATGCAAAGGAATTTGAACCATAGTATTAATGCAAAGGAATTTGAACCATCTAAACCACTGGAGTTCAAAATCAGCCTGATTTCTTCCTATTCACAGTTAAAGAAAAAGCCTAATCTGAAAGTCTAAGCCCATGATACAATACTCCTGGCCTTATCACTGCACACTGATTTTTAAGAGTAGTCAAGCACACCAAATTAACAGTAGATTTCTTACAAATAGAAACTGCTGTTGGAAACAATGTATTTCCCACCTCTACTTAGTTACTAGTCTCTGATCTCTTTTACAAAATTAAAATTTTGCTTTCAAAAAATGTTTGTTCCTACATGGCTGTTAGCTTTATGGTTGGTGCTGTTAATTGTCAGAAAAGCACAGGTGGGAAACCACTCGACAACACACTTCACATACCCAAGGACAGACCTTTGGTAAAACTCAACCACAGGAGAAGAGAAAAAGAAAACCACCATTACATTCAAAATCTGAAACAGATTAATCACACACTATCACCTATTATAGTACTGAGTGGAATAATGAAATCAAATTAACAAAAGGAGTTTGCCTAAGGTTTCATTTATAGAAAACAATTCAAAGTTTACTTCCATAGTCTGGGGTCCTTCAGTCTGAAGAATATATTTTTCCAAGTAAGAAAATACAGTTTTTGAAGTAGCTTTTGGGAATTTTCCCTGCCTACTCTACAACTGCCTACCATGTTGGCCAGAGGAGCTCTAGAGTTGCTGTAATCAATACCTTGCATTCACACAGAATCAGGGATCACAAAATAGTCTTCAGTTTATGTCTTTGTTCACTGCCATGGAAGGTGAATGTCTAAATTGTGTTTTTAAAATTACTCAATCGAGGGATAATTGTAGGTTTTACTACAACACCTTTTCCAAGGCATTATTTGCATCAAACACGCCAATACTTCAGGGAAATAAGAGTGCTTATCTACATTTCCTAGCTGGAGCTACATTTACACATCTGGGGCTCAGCCTTGCCAGCCTTCACACGTGCATATTGATATTCACAGCAGCAGGTATGCCCAAATGAGTTAAATTCATACAGATGATTAAATGTTTGCACAATCAAAGGGCATTTTAAAACAAATTATATTAACTTTAAATGTTAAAAATGCTAGGGGAAGTTCAAGCATGACAAGACAAAGATACCGCAGAAATCTGCAGCAGATCAGCAGCTCAGCTTACAACTGCTGTGTAAGACACCTCTCACCAAATCAGTGCAGCTCCTGGATCTCCAGGGGGAAACTGAGGCCAAAGTTTGGGCTGGGTTCCACGAGCTCTGTTTGGACAAGAGGCCCTTTGAGAAACAGCTTTCACTGCACTACTTGTTCTCCCCTGTTGATTATGCAACCTCAGATCCTCCACGCTCCCACCAGAGACCTCACATTGAAATTCCAGACCCTCATTCACAAAGAAATGTAAATATACACTTAATTTCGAGCACAGGAATAGGCTTACTGATTCTCAAGTGGCCTCAAGTAAGTAAGGTTACTCAAAACTTTAAATTCAGTATAGGCTTAAGACCTCTGCTGAAGCACGAGCTCTGCAGAGGGATCACACCTGCATTTCTCTATGTTAAAGCAGCTACAGAGAAGAGCAAGTTTATCTATTCCTTTCCTCTCTCTTTTGTGATCTACGCAAAAATCCTGAAGTAGACACACACACTAAAGATTCAGCTTTCCTGGGAGATCTTTTTTTTTTTTAAATCAAGCTCCAGAAATCCCAGCTTACTCTGCAGACAGTAACTGAGCAAAGTACAGCAAAGACAAGAAACCAAGCAGTTGTGATGTGCTTCTACAGCAATTTCTGTTCTCACATCCAGGTCATTACAGGTCCATGGCTTTAAAACCAGACTGCTTAGAAATGTGTGCAGTGGTGTTTAGCAGCACCTATTAAATAACACTGCCTAATCAACAGGTAGGGGAAAAGGACCTGCCTGTTAAAGATTCAACAGTTGCATCTCTATCTGCTGGAATAAGAAATTCTTGTATAGAGGTAGCCCTCTTTCACACAAAATAAAAAAAATGCCAAGGTTCCCTCCCTCTTCTACTTTTTACACATAATGGAAGGTCAGGGGACAGCAAATTCCCAAACATAGCTTGCAGGGAAATTTTAAAATTCCAGATATCAAACACCTGTATCCCAGGTGCCAGAGGAGCACAGAAGTTTTATAACACAGCAGAATGCATGCCAGACTCTGCTGTGAGGCAAGCTCCCCCTTCGCTCTCTGTCCTAGCAAAGCACTGCAAGCTCTGGAATTCTTTGCTAAGGCCCTGTGCCTGTGGGGGAATTTATCCCAAAAGGCATGACCGGTACAGAGAAGCACCAAGACCAGCACAAGACAAGATTTCAGTTAGTCAAAGAAGCTTTGCTCTCCATTCCCAAGCAGATTTGGTCCTTTTTTTGTTAAAACAAAAAAAGTGGGAAAAAAAGAATAGAAAACAAAGCCAGACTATTCAGGCTATCTCAGAAGGAGAGAAATGGCTAAGTGTCATAGTTCTGATGTTTCAGACACAAGGGAAAAATATTTTCACAACTAGTTTACTGTTTAGTACCCTGTAGATACATAATATTTGACATTTATAGCAGTTTCTATAATTTATGACCTAGAATATACTTTAGATCATGAATGAAAAATAAACCCATTCAGAGGACTGGAAAATAACGTGCATAACAACTTACTTTCAAATGCAAGGTTATGAAGGGTTTTTTTAAACTTTCAAAAATATCTCTAAGAAAATATTATTTTACATAGCTATATTACACAGTGAAATAAACTTTGTTATGTACAAGGTTTCAGTATGAAAGAAACCACAGCTAGACATTTGCTCACAGTCTAGATAATCTGTTGTCTCTATCAGTCAGTAGTACAACAGAAAGGCTCTCCTTCACTCTTTTTCAGACTGTGTCAGGGATCATTTCAGCTTTTAGTAGTTACTAGTAGTTGTATAAAACCTGTGTGCAGACATCCACATATTAACCCTATCACAGTCAGATATGGGTAGATATGCTATCAAAACAAGGTTAGACATCTGCTCAACAACCACAGTAACCTGAGTATAATTCAATTGCATATTGGTGAAAAAAAAACCACTTAGTTCAGGCACCTGAGCTATAGCATTCTAAGGGAGCTTGGTATTAAACTCTCCCTTTGATATGGGTGTTTCAAAGGCCAAATCCTAGCTTGTATATTCTAGGCAGAAAATGCGACGCCACAATCTACTCGGCTCACATTGGCAAAGTTGCTTCATATAATCTTAACTAGTCAAAAGCTTGTATCTACCTATTCTTAAATGACAAACTTTGCTCCTGTCACAGTGGTGGAAAGGACATGGAGTACTTTGCTATTTGTGGTGTAACTGTAAACAACTGCGGGGAAGACCATATTAACTGTGCTTCAAGTTTACATCACACTGCTAGTTTCCATTATTTAAATGAACTCAAGCTTATCTGCAAGTTCACATTGTCATATTGTGCTTTAAGGGGAAGAAATTTTGCATTAGAAACTGCCTCCAAATCAGTACTTGTTCACACCCTAGATCCCAGGACAAAGACCTTACAGTGCTGCCTGTGTGGGAGACCAGTTCAACGGTTGAAAAAAAGTTCAGGGAATATTCAGGGCAGGCAGCACTGCACTCCCCCTCCTGAGGGACTTGCACAACTTTGGAGGCATGTCCTCTCCTCTAATGCTATAGCTCAGCTGTATACTATAGAAATTAGCTAAAAAAGGAAACATGAAATCCCTAATGAAGAGGAAACTGCTTTGGAACACCAAAACCCCCCTGCCTGTAATGTCTTCCAGCCTGTGCTCCTTTCCATCACAGCTGTGGTCACTGTGGTGCAGAACCTGTGCCATGCTCACAGCCACAAGCACCCAGCCAACAGGTCACCCTCTCGAGGGACAGCTTACACAAAACATGCTCTTACACATATGCAACCTGCTTCTACTGCCTCTGTGTGTACTACAGGCATCATCAGGAGCTCTGCCATTTGCTTTAGGAGAAGCCAAGGCAGCCTGTAATGAGCCCTGATGCAGCTCAGCATCTGCCTGTAGGAGTCCCAGCACACACCAGCATGCAGAGTATAACTGGGGTAGCAAACTTCCTTCCCTGGGACCTGTTGGCAATAAATACATCTTCTGTCCCCAAAGCCACATGCTGATGGCAAAGGAGAAGGTCCCCCAGCCCACCTGCAACTTCCTATCAATTAAGAAGGCACCAGGCACACCAAACCCATTTCGTTAAAATTGGTGGAGATTTCTGCCTTATACCTTCCGGGGGACTGGTTACTAATCCACGAAGCCCTGAGCCAGGCAAGAGGCAGCTCATTGCAATACCAGCAGAAGCCACAGCTGAAGAGAAACAGCAGCAGAGAAGGCGAAACAATATCCTCATGCCCAGAGCTACATGGTCATGTCCTGGAAGTTGTTGGCTACTTCTTAATGGTATTAAATACTATTAACTTCTGCTGATAAGTAGATGTCAAAGGCGTTTAGCATCTTGTAGGGTCAGGCCTACCGGCAGATGGTTGAGGAAAAGGCTACGTGCGAACATGGCAGAGAGGAAGGGAAAGAAGTGAGAGAGGAGAGGGGTAGAATTGCCCTGAGTTTTATCCTCTACAAATAAGTCAGGGGTTTTATCATCAAGCACTGAAGGAGTTAAGCACTAAAGCACAGACACTTAATCAGCTTTCCCCCTTCCTTTCACGTGTGATTGGAATGAAGCTGCACCGAAGCAGCCCAAAGGGCTTATAACAGCTCAATTTCGCAGCCTTCAGTTTTAATCCCCATCACCCAGGCTAAGCAGTATGGTGGTGCTGAGGCTGCTACTCCACAGCAGTCTGAGCACCTGGATGATGATGGTCTTCCTCCTCCTCTTCCTCCTCCTCTGCAGCCTGCAGGTGGCTGGAGAGCTCCTGGATCACAGCAGCCCTACCAATCTGGTCATTTCTCCTCTTCTCCATTATCAGATCCTCCAGGCTCTGAAACTCCAGCGTGTGGCTGCGCTTGTCACCCAGCCGGATCTGCAATCGGTAGGGCTGCTTGCCGATGCGCAGCTCCCCGCCGATTTTAAACTCTCGCTTGCCGTATCGGCACCAGGCAGCAAAACACTCAGAGTTTCTCCAGCTCAAGTCCCGATCCTTGCAACCCACCTGCTCCAGGGCGTTGCGCACCACCACGGCCGGGCTGAGGGGCTTGTAGCGGTACAGCTGGTTGGCAATGCGGCCCCGTCTTCCCTGGCTGGCATCGGTGAGGAAGCTGTTCACCACCTCCAGCCGATGCAGGTGCACAACTTGAAAATCCCCAACATAGACCACCCAGTGCGGATACTGGGCTTGGCACACAAACTCCACCAGGTCACCTGGTTTACACCTATTCAGCAGGTTCTCCGGGGTGTAGGTGCTCAGATGCCCCCCACCTCCTTCATCACCCTCCTCTAGCTGCGTGTCCTCCTCTGAAAAGCTCTTCTGGTAAATACACTCATCCCGGTAATAGACTGAGCACTCCACCTCGTGCAGCTGGGGATCGTAGGGCTGCAGGGCAGGGTTCTCACCCCCCAGGTCATGTACCGAATCCTGCTGCTGCTCCAGCTCATCATCGTCATTCGAAAAGATGTAGGAAACCCCGATCCTGGGCCCTTCATCTCTGTCCATACCCGTCGGGTCGGCCGTGGGAACTTCCTTGTAGTTGAGATGGGTCAGCTTCTCCACCTGGTTCCCCATGCCCGCTGCAACGACAGACACACGGCGGGGCCATGAGGGCGGGTGCGGGTGAGCGGCTCCCAGAGAAGCAGCGGGGGCGTGAGCGCGGCTCTCCCCGCTCAGCGCAGTCCCTACCAGCGTCCCGGGGCTGCGGGAGCCCCTCGGGGACGGGGGGAAGGGGGAACACGACACTTCCCTACCTGCACGGAGGAAGGCGCGGCGGCACCACCACCTGTTAGGCGGCGGCGAGGAGGAGGAGAGCGGCGCAGGAGCCTCCTGAGAGCGGGCAGGCACCGAGCCACCTGTTAGAAGGGGGCTGCGAGCGCCTGGGGAGGTCGGGAGGTCCGAGCTGGGGACGGTCGAGAGCGCACNCCTTCCTCCCCCACACCTCCCTCCGCCCCGCACCTTTTCCCTCTCTTCGCTCCTACATGCCAGGCGCTTTGCTCCCCGCCGAGGCTGGTGGCAGGCGGAGGTCGGACACGGGGCTATCTGCGGCGCCGCTGCGCAGCTCTGCGCGGGCAGCGGGCGTGCAGCGCGCTCAGCCCGAACTCGCCCAGGCGCGGCGCCTTTAAGGGAGCGGTGCCACGGCAGCCCAGCCCGCCGGTGAGCTCGGGGGAGGCTCCGCCGCCGGAGTTTGCCCGGGACGGCGCCGGGAGGCGAAGCGGAGCCTCGGTGCGTGGCCGCACGGATGCCGCCGTGCCCCGCGCAGAGGCGCGGAGCTGCCCCGGGGGAAGCGCCCGCCCCGCGCAGCCCCCGCGGGAGCGCCAGGAGGTGCCTCCCTGGGGCCGCGCACAGTGACGGGGGAAGTTGTAAAGTGAACACAATCAAAGCGCCCGGTTCTCCTGGGCTGACTTAGCGCCTTCGATTCCTCCATGCACGGAGTGTGTAATTAGGTTTATTAATTTATTTTCTTTCAGACTCCAAGAGCTCAGTCTCTTTTTCAATATAGAATATTATGATTCTTTCTCCCCTGGAAAGGCGTTATGAGATCTGGTGGGAATATTTTTCTTTCTGTGTTTTGGAGAACACAAAACAATATTCTGCTTTTTCATTAATGCCTAGTTAGTGTGCTAGGTGGGTTTATTTTTCATACTATTTTAACATACAATGGTAAATTCACGCTGTTAAAATAGACTACAAGAGATAATTTATGGGAGGTAGGAGTAATGTCTTTAATTTTGTCTCATTTATTCCCTTTGTCTGTTGTCTTGTAATTTATAAGCCCAACTGCAACGCTGCTGTTCTGAGAATCCACTAAATAGCAGCAAATGAAGGAACAAGTGTAGTGTTACCAGGGCCCTGGGCACTGCCCACCGGCTCAAAGAGTACAGTTTCCATCAGCTTCTACATCTCTGTGGTTTCAGATGTAGACCTTGCCTTTTGGGGTGGGGAGAATTGCTGTATCTGGGGCTGGGGAGATGAGCACTCTGCTCTGCTTGGGATGGTGGGGCACTGTAAGCCATTGCAGCAGTGACAGACAGGCAGATCAGGACCTTTCTGTTTTGGGTTCGGCTGTCCATGGGAGCATTTTTTAAATGAATCCCCCAAACACCCACCCCTGACACACATGCACTTTGGTTTGCATCCCAGTGTGTTTTCAAATGGTGCACATTTCTCTCAGATCCAACAAAACTACATGTACTCTAGGGGCAGGGTTGGACCAAGGCTAGCTGAGCAAATGTCCAAACTGTATTGAATGCAATGCGATTTCTGGGCACTGCCTGTTTCCCTCTGCAGTTCCTCTCCTCTATAGCTGCTGCTGGATCAAAAGAGGGCCCTACGTCATAGTCAGAGCATTGTGAAATTGCTTCAGTAATTAAAGATGGGCATGTGTGAAAGTGAGAGTATCCTAAAAGGAGGAGCTAAACTGAACATAGAAATTATTTTTTGATTTTTTGACATTCTCCCATTTCCATTGGAAGCTTTGTCTCAGCACTGTACTTTACTATCTCTGGAGCTGTTATGTTTCTTCACTAAAATGGTTTGGCCCTGTGTTCAAGGCCAAGTGTCTTTTTGAATCTGATGCAATGTATGGAAAGCTGTGTCTGTGCCTGAGTGGAAACTCAGTATGGTCCAGGCAGTCACTCGTGTGTTCATGCACATCCACAAATATTTCTAGCTCTCTATCATGTTTTCTGTTTTTCTTGTCTGCTTCAATTCACCTCAGTGCTTAATTTTCTGCATGTTGTCAGCTGCTTTGATCTCTTTGAGTTTCCTTGCCATGACTGCTCCATGGAATCCATATTGTCTGTTCAATCAGTTGCTTTCTGGGATAAGAAACCATTGGTGAGTATTTTTGTATCGTAACCCACATCCATAATGGCTTACTGCACACACAGGTAAGGAATTGGGTGGAAAATCCACAAAGACTTTACAGTGCCTGTATATCACTTGGACTAGTGCATGAAATTGTGATGCTTAAAACTTCTTCATGCTTAACCTCTAAGCCTCAAAGCAGCTAAACTCTGCAGGCACATGGATGGCAGGGTGGCTGGTGACAGTGCATGCTACCTCAGTGACTGTGCTTTTGGAGAGAGAATTGACTTCTTGTATAGCATTTGGAAAAAAATAAAAAACCCCAAAAAAGTGGACTTTGGTGCTTATCTGCTAAATATAATGCAGCCTTTGGATATCAAGTGGAGGCGGGAATGGTTGCACAATTCCTGAGCTGGGAGCCCAAATTGCAGCAGGGCAGAGTTGAAGGCACACCCCTGACCGTGCTGTTGGAGGGTCCCCAGTTAGGTGAGTCCTTGCTCAGTGTGCTGGCATTTGTTACCCAATTTTGAGGTACTGAGCTTTGTGCACGTGTCGCAGAGGGAACACATGGACACCACAGATACAGCTGTGCTTGCAATCAACAGGGAAGCCCACACTGTTAAACAGGATACCTTCCTGGGGTCACTTCCAGGTTCCAGTCACTTGCTTGTTCAGATTGTGTAGGTATTTGTTCTTTGTAAATTCTGTTTTGGAGAGAAAGCTCCACCCCAGACAAAACACAGCTTTGCTTCTGGAGTGGGTTCACACCAGCAACTCCCTTATCTGAATCCCCACAAAGACTGCAAGGAAGCAAGGTTGAATCTACATCAGATCTGTCTTGCTCAGCTCTACACAGCCCTCCAACACTTTCACAGCTGAATTTCACATCCATATGCTCTCAATCTATTGTTGAATGCAGCAACATATGTCTACAGGTTCCTGACATAAAAATACCATTCTGGTAGGTCTTAATATGGCTTGTACAATATTTGATATGCCTGAAAATTTGATAGTCCCCTTTAAGGCAAAAATACCTGCCATGCTGGATGGCTCTTTGGGAAGCCAAAGCTGCTTGCTTATATAGTCCATTGATGTATAGAGAGGGGACTGCACCTCTTGGCTTAGAGACTGTGGGAGGTCTATGGAGCAAGTGACTTCTATTAATCTATGTATCTGCTATGATCCAGGGACCTTTGTAGTGTTAGTTGTGGTTGCTTTAAACTTGCAACCTTACGTATATTTTACGTCCAGAGATTAAAAAGGTGATGATGATTTGAAATCACAATTCATCCTTACTTGGATATGAAATGCTGTGGTCACATTGTTAATGTTGTTACAAGATATCCAGGATGAGAAGAAAAAAGTTTTGCTATGTGTTTATATTTTTTCTTAGCAGCGCTTCTGAGTAAGACAAGGTTTAGTGTCATATTCTGTAGCACACTCTGTTTCACAGGTATTCAGCCAGCTGATGGCTATGACACCCTTGAATTATTTAATAGCTTCCATTTCTTTTTTGCAGTAGAGTTTTATGAGAACTGAGATAAACTATGCTCCATTTGGCAGGTAAGCACTCTACATCATAGACCTAGTGATCTAGAGTGCTTAAACACCATGGTGGAATTAGGGGCACTGGAGAAATAAACCACTTCCTAGTGAAGTCCATGGAAGTTCTTCCATGAAGTTCTGTAGAAATCAATCATGCCCTTAACTGAGGGAAGTGTATGTCCTGCGAGTCACTTGATGAATGGTGTCCTTCCATGACACCATAGCTAAGTCCACCAAGGATATTTGGATTAAGAATTGTTAAAATTCTTTTGTGACCTCTTTGTCCTCCAGTGGAAGCTGCATCCCCGAGTCAGGCACCAAGGTCCTGTAAAGCCAGGAATGCCACCTAAAATGAGATTTATCAAACCTGGCATGCCAGAGGTAGCTGGTGGGGAATAGGACAGAGAGTTACTGTCCTGACAGCTGTTGGAATATGGTGCTTCTGTTCACTTGTGTTACACTGCCTAATACTCTCCCAAGGTTAAATGCTTTAATGAGGTTGGATTTTCTCACACACAAGAGGAAATGGTGCCACATCAGTTAATAAAAGCATTAATATTTAAAATTGCTTCCTTGGGCTATGAAAGACCAAGGTTGAAGTCTCATATCTCACTGGAGGAACTTGAACCAATATCTCCCAGGAGGGTACTGAAAGCCACCAGACTGTAAGCTCTTTTTGAGCAAGTCTTGCTTTCTCTGTCCCACTGAAGCTGTTCAGCTTTGTATGGGCTCATTAAATACCCATTCAATCAGTCTGAAAAAAAGATTGAAAACATCTCTCAGATCAGATGCAGGAAGGGGATGAGAGTGCTCTGAGGTCCTCTCTGATGAATATTCAGATGTCTCACAATCATGCAGGATCTTCATCAAGAGTCATTCAGACAGACTCATCAGAAGGATCTGAAAGTTGTGGTTTTAGGATGTGCTCATGAGAGAGTTTTCTTCATGTCTACCCTGGAAGAGATTGAACCTCTGGGTGTCACATATCCTGCATGACTGGTGTAATGCAGATGCTATTAGATACCAGCTCCTCTTGGTTTCTGTTGTGTTAGAGCCCTGCCAT
This sequence comes from Dicrurus megarhynchus, assembly GCA_013399195.1. NCBI lineage: Eukaryota > Metazoa > Chordata > Aves > Passeriformes > Dicruridae > Dicrurus > Dicrurus megarhynchus. The sequence continues at coordinate 631,000 of VXAD01013538.1, forward strand.
ACTGATATCTCTGCTGGGCCAGGCCTCATGAATGCAGAAGCAAGAGTTTGTGACATGAGTTTGGGCTTCTGTGGGAAATGCTGGCACTATTCAGTGGTTCTGCTTGTGTCTCCAGGAGAAATATCAGGAATTTTGAGAATCAGAAAATTTATGCACCTCAAAATGTCGAAAAATTATTGTGAATATGCTGGTATTTCTGAACCTTGAGTTTAATGATATTTGACATAACATGAAAGAGATAATGAGCCTCTAGTGTCAGGAAGGTTTTATCTGCATTTAGCCTATAAATCTTTGATGACATCGATGAGTGATTGACATCTGTGCACTTCTAAACATATGATCTTTGCTTTTCCTTATAGTGTAGCATGGCTTACCATATATTCAAGAAAGGAAAGTTAGACAAACTGCAGATAGGAAAAAACCCCACATCAGAGAGCAAATCCTGTATTTTCTAAAACTCTTACTGGAAGCTTATGGCTCTGTTATCTACTTCCAACACTGTAATTTGTGACTAAACATGATCTGTGGCAAAATAAATTGCTGAGATTGCCAAAGCTACAGAGTTTTTAACTGAGACATCCAAGCTGTATCTCAGAAGCTCTTCCACTGTGAGTTTTTAATTGGTGCATTTCAGCAAATGAAAACAAAGTAATTCATATGTCAGTAGGGGCCTGGATTCGTAGGAATTGCTATCAAACTGACTTGAGCAGCAGGAAAAGCTTAATTAAAATATAGTCCATATTTTTTTTTACCAGAAAATAGCAACTATATTTCAAACATAACTTAACAAGGAAGGAGGTACAGCACATGCATCTTTTCAGCCTGAGAACTACTCATCCCTTACATCTCTCATCTGCCTCTTGCTGAGCTTCTGCCCTGGAAGCTCCTCCTGTGATGTGTCTTTTAGCACGCCACAGGACTGCTGGCTGCCTTGGTAGCACAGTGTGTCCTTGCAGCTGGGAAGGGGTAGGACTTCTGATGGAAGAAGCTTCTGATGATTGCTCCTGGTGTGTGGTACCTAAGCAGAAGCCATTAGTAAAAGGAAGGAGCCTTTTCTTTGGCTGTTGCCATACTGATGATAAAACATGGAAGTATTAATATGAGGTAAACATATCACTCTTTCCAGCAAATCTGTGGTGTGACTGCAGGTTATTCAGAGAAACTCTGGTTTCTGTTCAACTGTGGTTGAACACTACCTCCCTGGTACCTCCCTGGTAGTGTTCAAGGCCAGACTGGATGGGACTTCAAGCAGCCTGATCTAGTGGAAGGTGTCCCTGCCCATGGCAGGGGGTTGTAACTTTAAGGTCTGTTCCAGTCCAAACCATTCTATGAATCTATGACTGTGTGCTTATGCTCCCATTTAAATGGGGAGGAACAGAGGAAACACAGAGCAGTGTCTCCTGTGGGTGATGTTTGTGCCAGAATGTGAGGCCGGTGAGGTCAGACCAGGTGGCCGTACACAAGGTGGTAACACAGCTGGGAGTGTGAGGGGTCTGCTCTCCTCAGCCCAGCTTTGGGTGCTCGCTAACTTGACCCAGAAATGCTGGCCATGGCTGCTCCCCACAGCTTCTGGAGATCCATGGCAAAGTATGGGAGCAACAGCTGAGCAGATAATCCACCTTGTCATTCATCCATTAGACTGAGAAACAGGTTAATATTTTTTTCTTCCCTAGCCAAAGGAAAGCAACAGAGATGCAAAGCCTCAAACCATCTGTGAGGGTGATGTTTAGGGCTTTCTGCTGGACCTGTTCCAAATCCAGCAGAGCAGGACTCAGCCCCTGTCTGGTCTCAGTTGCTGAGTCTGCGGTGATGCAGGGGTAGCAGCTGTGTGGCTTCTACACAGCCACCTGCCCTAGGGAAGGCCTTGGGCTAACCTGGCTCATGGTGTGTGTGTGGTGGGTGGGAAAGGGCAGATGACAGCTTGCCCTCCATGTAGCCCTGTCAGAAGCCTCCTGTTGCACTGCTTATCTCCCAGAGCCCTCACCACAGATGGATGCACAGAATGAACCTGCATCAGCCCCAGGTGTGTTATGAGAATGCCTGTGGAAGGGGGATTTGCTGAGCAAGACAAGGAGGGAACAGGCAGCTGAAGGATCTGCTCTGGGGCATTAGTGTTGAGGCAGAGCTCATGGGCTGCAGTTTGTATTGGTCTGATGCAGTTTTGCACACACTCCCATCAGACTGAGGCACAGCAAAGCTGGGTGTGAGCAGTAAGACACCCTTGAGAGCACCTAGTGTGCTTTAGCAATGAATTTGGACTTCTAATGAAATGAAATGAGAAGATCAATGCTTTCAGGGCTCTTCTGAATAACAGCTACTCCTACTTGTTGCACTGAAGTACTGCAATGATAAAACCATTAAGGTCCTGAGGTGCTCAGAGTGCCTGCTAACAAGGCCTATGGAGACAGAGAGGGAGATTGCTAGGTAGATGACATGTTTTTTCAAGGAGCAGGAGTATCCAAATTTGAATCATCCTGCTGATGTCCACAGAGCTCGGAGAGGTCCCTGACTCCTTACTCGGGCCTTCCTCTAGAAACAACATGCAGGAAATTCCCTGCAGCACACACACCAAACACCTTCCAGAGAGGTGGTTTTCAGTCAGCTGCAAGCATCCCTCTCCCGTAACTCACTAATGATGCTGCTGAGTTGTTGTAGGCTGCAGGGGACCAGCCAAGCCCAGGCAGGCTGGAGTCACTCCTGTAGATTCATTCATTACTGCCTGCTGCCAAGAACCATTTTCCACCTTGGTTAAATGCACACCTTGAGACAACCTCCGTGGCTTGTAGACAAATAGCAGGAACAGCATCTGCTATTGCTGCCCCTTTGTGGAAGGTGCACGAGCACGAGGAAAAGCCGCTGTGCTTCTTGTTTAAGAGAGCATCAGTATTATCCTTGTCTTCCACTAAGCCCTTTCTGATAGTGCCTGTGGGAGGAGAGCAAGGAGCAGATGGTTATTCCTTAAATCCTGTGAACTAGTTAGATAAAAATCATATTCCTAGTAGAATCTACTGGCAAGGAAGCTTCTGGCCTGCTGGATGGCAGTGCTGGGTTGGATTTCTAAAGTGGTCTCTGGATAATGATGTGTGTGTTAGTAATAACGACTTTCATACCTGTTAGAACTGACAGCCCTATGTGTTTGTCTTTCTGGAGACAGATGCTCTCCCACCTGGTTATGTGGGTTGATTCCACCTGGGGAAAGAGGACAGCATGAGCAATGTGCTGTTCATTGTTATTTCATTCCCTTTTTTATTCCTTTCCCTCCCTCTTTCCTTCCCTGGGCTGTCTTTTAGGCAGGAGCCTGACGGATCACATCAGCTGCTGCAGGGAAGCCCCTTGGCCATCTGAGTTCATCCTCCTCTGCTGTCTATCAGAGCACAGGAGGAGGCTCAGGGCAGGGCTCTGAACTCATCTCAGCTCAGCAGCACTCCAAGCAGTTTGATGCTTTCCATCCTCACATGTGATACCAGCTGCAGACTGGGCTTGAAGCTCATGCTTACAGGCACGGCTTCATTTCAGACAGCCTCTGTATAGGTTAAAGTTGTCAGCTCGACACCAAATCCCTTTTCTTGGCTTTTTCTGTGTAACATGGTGTTCTCTTGCTCTGATTCAAGTGTTTTATGGTTACACATGAAGGAGATAACAGCATGAGCAAAGCTGTGGGTAAAGATAAATCATCTGTAGGGGAAGATAGAAACACTGTTTTTTGGAAGGCAGCAAGGCCACCATGCCAAGGGACTAAAACACTTACTGTAGCAAACGTCTGCAACTATCAGCTTAAATCTCTACTGCCTTAAATTCAAAGTGATTTCAATGCAAAGCCATTTTTCAGTGCACTTTTGTATCAGAATGGAGCAGTGTATAAACACTCCTGTATGGAAGATTCAGATTCTCATTTTTCACCTGACAGGTCCCTCGTTTGTTGCTATAAACTAAATCCAGCCCATGGTTAATTTGAGGGGAAAACTCCAAATTACTTCAAGGGAAGAAAAATTAAATTGTGTGCATTGTGCTCTTTCAGAGCCAGTACACTGATTCAATGGTGTAATTCTACTGGGTGTCCTCTCTTTTTAACATTTACAATCTACTGATCCTAAGAGTAATTGGAAAGAAGACAGTGTTATTTTGCTGCTATAGAATAGATCAGGCAAAACCATTCCTACAGTTTATGCCATTTCCTTGTTCAAACTAACAGTAAAATCCACATGAAGGTGATGACTTTGGGATAGATTAATGAACTGTAGCTTGGTTACAACAAAAAAAATGACAGTCTGATTTTGGATCCTCTAAAGAAGTGCCTCCATGACTGTGCCACACAGAGTAATTTTGTGTATTGATGAAACTCAGCAAGACTCACCAGTCTAGTGAATATAATTTTTTTTTTTTTAATTTCGCTCTTCATCCATGAGGAACTCTGAACAATTTGTGGCCCGAGTCACAGTTTCTGTTACACTTTCTTTTATAAGTGCAGAGGGGAAACATTGCCAGTTCTAGGTTTCCAGTACAGACTAATTAAGGCCATATAATAGCCAGATTTCAAGCATGTCCTTTCAAGGCAGACTGTATCCTGGGCTGTATTAATAAGGATGTAGCCAGCAGGTCCAGCAAAGTGATCTTTCCCCTCTATTCAACACTTAGGAGATTGCATCAGGAGTGCTGCTTCAGTTCTGGGCTCAGAAGAAGGAAAGTGACGGAGCCAACAGACAGAAGCTGAAATCAGTAAAATTCGATTTTTAATATTAAAGGGGTGGGGGTTTTGGTGGTTTTGTTTGTTTTGGTTTTGGTTTTTTACCAAGGGAGTGGTCAAATACTGAAATAATTTGCCCAGAGACATTGTTTAGTCTTCATCTTTGAAAGCATTAAAGACTGGATCCATCCCAGAACAACCTGATCTAAGTAGACCTTCTTTGCAAAGGGTTGAATTAGATGACCTCTGCAGGTCTCTTTCAGGCCAACTTATGACTCTATGATTCTCACAGGTCACAACAAGTCTGCTTATTAATAATGCCTACCAGATCCAGTGAGTATAATGTACAGCTTCTTTCAATTCCATCCTGTAGTCTGATTCAGTAACAACTAGATAAAATCTTCTGCTCAGTTTGACACTCGAGGCTCTCCTTGTCTAAATACTTAAGTTCTGAATTTCCTGGACTTCAGAGGCAGAACACTTTTCTGCCTGGAAATGTCTTTGTCTGTGGATGCCAGAGAATATAAGTTCCTTATCCTTGCAGGTATATTGGGTCATCTGAACAAATGACCCCAAACTGCTTCCCTGATTCTTCCCCAGCTGTTTGTTCATTGTAGAGCTGTGTGTGCACTCTATCCATGGTGAACAGCACCCTCTCAGTTACCTTGGGTGGAGCCCACGGGACCTGGTCACTGCCCTGGGATGGGGCTGACAGGCTGGAGCAGTTAAGGGTTCTTACGGTCAAGGGTTTTGTGAATTTCCTTCCCCATTAGAAATTTTGGCATATTAGTACTGATGGGCTTAAGTCTGAAATCCAAGCTCAACACAGTACTAAACTGACTGCAGTGCCAGGTCTTACGAAAGATGGGCATTACAAATCCCAAATAAATGTGTGCTTTAAGGCACGAGGTTGCTTCCATTCTTTGCTGATCTAAACAGGCTTGTGAGAAGGTGCAACTCTTGCAGGCAAGGCCGTGGGAGCTTGGCTCTCAAGGACTATGGTCTCTTTAGTACTGCTCTGTTCGGTGCTTGTGATGGACAACTGGGTGGTGTCTGGGGTGAAGTCACTGAGAGCTGTGCATGTCTGGGCTCCTCTGGTTTGAAGCTGGCCTTATTCACTCCACAAAAGAGGCTTTGAAAAGTTGATTGCTTAGGTTTTAACTTTTCCAAAATGGTTTCTCTGTTAAAAGCTTCTGGTTGGAAATACCAAACCCTGTTGTTGCTAAGATTAAGGTATTTGTTTCTTAGAAATGGCTTATAAGCAGAGACAAGCACATGGATTTTTGCTCCTTCTTTAGCCAAGTGGAGCGAAGGTGCTTCAAGTAAATTGGGCTTCCAGGAGGATCAGTTTTGCATGTGATTTTGATAATGGTTTTGGGGAGGGAAGGGTCAGATCTGATTTTTTATATTTGTAACTCACATGGGAAAAAAAGAAAAGAAAAGCAGTACTTACCACTAACATATTGGGTGTTAGGCTGTTTTGAATGAAGATTGCAAAACCAGCTATTGTGTTTCAGTAAAAATTTAGAATGTGTTTTATTTTTGCATACTAATGAAAAAATGGAACATGATCAGATTTATGGATTTTACTTTTCTGGAACAGGATTTTTTTTTCCTCACTTTTTGCTGTGGTTCACTACCGCCCCCCTTTTCAAGGCTAATGTCATAAGCAAAATAAAATCTGACTAATTAGCAAGACCTCGGGAAGATTGTAAATACCTGTCAGGAAACAAGAATATTTTTTGCTGTTGCTAAAAGTGACCTTAACTGCGACCTGGAAAAAATGTGCTTGTATTTTGTGAATGATGTCAGTAACTGTGCTGTGGTACTGCTGGCCTTATTATGAAATGCACATCACAGATTGTGTCTAATTGCACATGGTGGTTTTATGGTATCTGTAGCTACTGATCCAAGACTCAGATGTCAGATATCAGCACTCTTGCTGTAGTTAAATGCTGCTCCCATGTAATAGGTTCTGTTTATCTCTCTTCCAGCTTCCAAATTGCCGTGTCTTGGGTCAGTGGCCTAAGTTCAATTTTCATAAATTCCTGACTGAAGTTATTAGCTCTCCTCTTTAAAAACCAGGATGAATTAATGCTGCATTATGCCTCATTCAGGGAAGCACGGCCCCAGCTTTTATCATTGTCGCTGGGCTTGCGGAAGTCTTCTGCTGATGTTTACAGATCTTGCAGGATTGGAGGCCTGGAAGAAGGTAGACCTATGATGTGGAGAACAGATACATCCTCATTTCCCCCAGCCTCAAATGCACATGAGTCTGTGATGTACTTATGAACAAAATGTACAATAAAAAAATGGATATTCATGTTCCTTAAGTTCAAGGGTGCAATGCTGATGCCTTGGGCAGCATCACCATTACCATACCATCCTTGGTCCTCTTGGTCAGTCCTCCCCGTGCCTACCAGATTCCACACACCACAATCTGCTTCTGTATTGCCCAAGGGCCCTTGTGGTGCCCGTGCCTGGATGGAGCCTTCTGCAATGGCTGTCTCTCACTCTTCCCTTCAACTTCATCAGATCACAAATGATGACAACAAATAGCAATGGTGTTTAAGGTCTTTCCACTGCCGACACCAGAATAAGATGCTGCTGAGAGGGATTGTGTGAGTCCTGTCCTGTAACTGTTTTTCAGACAATCAGCACTGCATAGAGCCACTTTCAGTCTTTGGAATATATGGTGTCAGCTGCCAGGAAAAGGACTAAAGTGCTGGGCTCCTCACTGCACTTTATTTTCATGCAGCCCTGTATTGCTTCCAGTTTCCAGTTCCATAACAGTTTTTGCAGAGTGCTTTGTTCTTCCCCTATGCACTTGGAACTGGCAGTAAAATGTGGATTGTTCTCAATGTTTAGCATCAAGTCCTACATGTGGGAAGTGATTTATCAACAAGATTACAGGCTGGAGTACTGTGGAAATTGGACTCCAAGGTGCCATAATTCTTTGGAAAATGCCAGCCACAGTAGGTTTTGCCTCCCAGCGACTGTCCATTATTGATAGCCTTATTCTAATATTGTGCTTATATTGTAAACAATGACCAGCTTCTCAGCTTTATACTTACACAGGTGCAGCTAATTCAAGTTTTGATCATCATACTCATCTCTGTTCTTTCATTTCAGTCCCCTCTTCCTGTGCCCTCACAGTCTTTTTTTTTTTCTTTTTTTCTTTCATTTTATGCAAGAAAGCTGATATCTCTTCCAAAGAAACCCATTTTCCATGCAGAGTAGTGCCGTAAGAAGTTATACTCACTAAGATACTCTCCTGGAAACATGGAAATGTCAGTGCCTAAAACATTCTGATGTGACAGATGAGATAGACAGGCACTTGGTCCAGTTGCACAGTACTGTGGAATCTTCATGTCACTGATAGCTCATGACTCTGCTCAGTGGCAGAGAGAAAAGAATGCTGCAGTACTCCTGGGACATTTTTTAATTACTGGACCTATGGCAAGGGAAGGAATAATTAGCACAAATGCCCACTTTTAAGATATCCAGCCATTGGGTTTTTCCTTCACGAGGGGGCTACAGACTGCGTTGCAAAATGTGCTCAGTGGGGTGATGTGGCTGTTCTTGAGCTGACAGCAAGGAATGAAGTGGAATTTCTGTCTGTCTACCTGCCAGTGTTGCCTCCTCTTCTCTTCTTAGCTCCACACCAGAGCCTGCTGGCCCAGAAACAGTGGTGATGCTCTTATTTGCTAGACAGCTGACCCACTGAACCTGGGGACCCTAAACTCCCCTGGGCAATATCAAAGGTCTCAGAGACAAAGTCAGCTGGAGGTAAAAAGAAACTGAGAAGTTTGACATGTGTCTTCCATGACCCAATGAAACTTAGAGAAGTGACAGACTAAATTGCTCTTTACATTTTTTGCTTTATATCCTGTTTTATCTGCCTGCCAGGGCATTGTCTCTTTCCCTGAGAAAGTAAAGAACAGCAGGCACTAAAAAAAATCAAAGTGCTTGAACTGCTTGGAGGCTGCAGTCAGTGGTCCCAGTAAAGCTGGAGGTATGGAGACTTCTAAGAAAGGCTGTTATCTAGAAGCTGCAATAAAATACCTGAGAAGTGATCAAGTGTAAAGTTTACCCATAACTGTGCCAGCCTGTTTTAGACTGGAATTCTTTGATATTGAGATAGGCATCACAGACTATCCATAAATATTTTGGAACCAGCAAATTTAGGAGGCAGCTGTGATACAAATAAAATGAATTTTGAGGGTCATGAAGCAAGTGAAATTAGCAGAATTCCTATTGACTTCACCAGGAACAAGTTTGGGCCTTGAGTTATTTGGCTCATAAATCTGCAGCAAGATTGAAAGAAAAAGGGTCTAGGAGTTTTTTGATCTAAGGTTTTATTAATGTCCAACCAGGATGCTGTTTAATCTTCAAAACAAATACCAGCACTCAGAACACATCAATTGTTTGTATTCGGAGCTCTGTGTTACACTTATTCATGGACAGGGAAATTACAATGAGAATAATCATTGTCAGAATACTAATGTGATGTAAACTAGTGTAGAGATATTTATTCAATGGAATGCAATTACCAGCAATACTCTATTTTCTGAACAGAGTGACTGTAATCCAATTTAGGCTGTTTAACCCCTGGTGATTTGTTTCCGTTTGTATTGTGATAGGCTGAAAACAGGCAGGATTGCTGGGGGCAGCAAAAGGGAGAGTAAGGGGAAATAGGACCCCATGTAATCTTAGATCTTAATGACTTTACTAAATCTACATAACCACAGGGCTGTTCTTCATGGTTGTGCTGCTAATTGAATTTTAAAATAAGGGTAGATCCTGCACTCACTTTCTCCCAACATCATTTCATTTTCTCACAAATGCTTAGTCACCAGTTTAAAAAATCCTTTATGACTTCAACTTGAAGTTACATCAGGACCTTGGATTTCATGTAAGACAGGATTCTCAGGTACATGGTGGAGGCAAGTGTTTAAGAAGATATTCAAGGTGACTTTCATGACCAACTTCTCTTGCAGAAGCGCTCTCAACTGCAGGAGTTGCAGCAAGATCCCATGGGCAAAGGGCAGCTTCTCTCCTTCAGAGAGAGGGGCATCACGGGAAGGACAGAGTGTGGGGATCTTGCTGCAGGCAATTTCTGAAGACTAAAAACCTTCAGCTAGATACTAGTACACTCATTAGCACAGAGGAGTCCCCCTGAAACTAGCACAGTTTCTGTTCTTCTGAAACTAGCACAGGATATCTTATCAGCACTGATAGAAGTCTTGAGATGTGGTCTTTAAAAGAAGTTTCTAAGTAATCTTGTTTTAGGTGCAGAGGGATATTTTATAAGCACACAGAAATAGGTGGGGAAGACCTCTGTCCATCTGGTACAGAGTTTGCTAATGGTGATGGCAATTTCCCCAAGACAGGAAGCATTCAAGCAGAAACCATTCTGTAACTGCTACCAGACTAGAAAGCACAGAAAACCTGTTCTCTCCAGAGAAATGGGCCTGGATGGGAACCTAAGTTAGATTTCCAGCTTTAGGGCTTTTGTACTTCTGTTTAGGATTTTGTGTCACTTAAGCAACTGCCTTGGGCAAAAGATGCCAGCTGGGGCTTGCCCACATGGTACATCTTGCAATGGTAAGAGGGAAGCAGAAATGAGCAGGTAAGAATTGCACAGTCAGGACAGGGTGGTCCTAACTGCCAGGGATTCTGCATATGGGAGATTTGCAAAACCAGTCCCTTAGTATTTCCAAAAGCCATTCAGCCATAAAAGCTGTGACTGAAATACACACAGTGCAGCTACTATTCTTTGAAGTCCCATTTGAGCTGTTTATTTTTTCACTTTTAATTTTTAGTATAATTTGTCTTGTGAGTTTGTATGAAGTGTTCCTCCCCAGTCATTTACCAAGGGCACTGTGGGGATTCCTGACAACACGTCTGGGGCCCACCACATCAGTGAGCTGAGGAAGAAGGCAGTTGTGCTTCTTACAACAGTTCTTACCTGGGCCCGGTTGGATTCAAACTGCAATGCACTGGAGGTTTAGTACATCTGTAACAGAAGAAACACCTGCAGAGCAGACTGTCAGGTGACAAATTTCCTCTCTCTGGACTAGCTCTCATCTAAGCTGAATTCTCTTTGCCAATGTGCACAGCCCATGTTACTTACACTGGTGTAAAATAAAAAGAATCAGAACCTTTCTTTCCTTCAATGGGAAAACCTTGTTAAGCATGTGGCTGCAAAGCAAACCTGGCTGCACAATGCCCAGACACCTCCTCTTCCAGTGCCATTCCCCCTGAGCAGTCTGCTCACCTTGAACAAACTGCAGCACATGGCCTCTGTGAAAAGCCAGATCCTCTTACCACTTCTCATACACCAAGCTTTGAAAGGCCAGTGTTCTACAGTGAAGGTGAATGTCAGTTTCTATTCAATACATATGAACTTTGAAATGAATCATAGTTCCATCTAAGCCAGTTTCCACTGATCACAGACCTTCATGATTCCTACAGATTAATTATAGCAATTTCACTTGATGAAGATTCTATGCACAGATTTTGAGGTAATGTTTTTGGCTATGAAGATACCATACCATTTTACCTCTGAAAAAAGACTGGCCTCCACCTGGCTACAACCTCTTTTCAGGTGGTTGTAGAGAGTGATAAGGTCTCTCCTGAACCTCCTTTTCTCCAGGCTAAACATCCCCAACTCCCTCAGCCACTCCTCATCAGACTTGTGCTCCAGACCCTTCACCAGTTCCTGAATTGCCCTTCTCTGGGGGCTCCAGCACCTCAGTGTCTTTCTGGCAGTGAGGGGCCCAAAACTGGACATGCTGTGTGTGTCCCAAAACTGGATTTGAGGTGTGGCCTCACCAGTGCTGAGTACAGGGGGATGATCCCTGCCCTGGTCCTGCTGGTCACACTATTGCTGATACAAACCAGGATACGATTGACCTTCTTGGGCACTTGGACATCATCATCATCTGCTGGTTTATGTTCAGTGGTTGACCAATACACCCAGGTCCTTTTGACTGGGCAGCTTTCCAGCCACTCTTCCCCAAGCCTGTAGTGCTGCAGGGGGTTGTTGTGATCCAAGTGCAGGACTTGGCACCTGTCCTCGTTGGCCAAGTTGGGTTATTGATCTCACCATATCTTTTGAATGGGAAGCCCTAATTCCAATGTGACCATCCTTAGGAACTTCTGTGGTTTCTATCATATCAGTAACCCTTGTGTCTTTGCTGGCACATGGATCTCCACCTCTACCTTCACTGAGACAGCAGGACTGTGCTAGCACACCACCCCTCAAACATTGGCATGATACCAGGCTTTTCTCTAGTGACCCTGGTTTTATCCTTTTTCCTCTTCAAATCCAGCTTAAAGCTCTTTCAGTGAGCCCTGCTATCTCCTGCACAGTTCCTTTTCCCTCTTTGACAGAGGCATACCCAATGTTGCTAGCAGGGCTGGTGTTGTGTAGACCAGCTCATGAACAGAAAACCCAAAATTCTGCCAGTGACAGCAGGTTCAGAGTCAGGTATTGGGCTGCTGTTCTTCCTATTTTTTCCCCCATCATTCCCTGCAACTGGAAGGGTAGAGGAGAACACTACTTGTGCTTCAAATGTTCAACTGCAACCTTACTGTAATTTGCAGTGATGAATTCCTATTTTTAGAAGTAAGCTGAAATCCTTATTTGAGGGGATGGTAGGAGCCAAAGAGCCAGATTTGGCACCCAGTCATATCTCGAAGTTTTGCAGTCCAAGTAAATTTTGCACCTGAGAAAGCCAAGTGCTCTGCAGAGGCTTAAATAGGAATGTGTGATAAAGAGTTTTTAGAGAAAGAGGTTAGTAGGCGGAAGGGAAAAGAAAAAGAAATACGTTATCAACATTTCAGATTGTCCATGTAGAAGCAAAATAAGGTGTGAGATGAAGTTTTTGTGTACTGTTCATCACTGTCATGGTCTGAAAGGTCCTTGTGCGTGCTCCAGGCCATATAAGGGAGCTCTCTCCACCTACATCCAATATACTCATTCCAGGACAGTTCCTCCTCATGTTTTCCCTTGTTACCGACCGTGTAATGCTGCAAAAACAGTTGCAGGGGAAGTATTTGCAACTCATTTGGTGACAGGATTGAACATGAAAGGATCCCAGACTTCTGCACCAAGAGGATTACAGAAATACGCCTCACCTCTCCTACTCCAGCAAAAGCAGCAACTGAGGAAGGTTGAGGAGGGACATAAAGATGAGGAACTACTGAGAATTTGTGCACATCTATGCCTTGACACTCTATTTGCTAGAGTTGTGGCCACAAGTTTTGGATCTTTGCTGCTTTAAGACTGGTGCATTTGTCATCAACTTTCCCTCTAAGGCTTCATTCATAAATCACTTCTGGATTCTGAATAAACCATGGGGATGCTTTAATAAATGGTTCTTCACATAAAGTTTTATTCCCCAATAATGATTAGCTTATTAGTAAATCCCTGATGGCATTACTAAGGAGGTCATTATCATTATCCCTGTTTTATATCTGCAGAAACTGAACCAGAGAAAGGAAAAGTCACCACTAAGTAAGATTTGTGGATGCAAACTCCTGAATTGAGGTACATGCTTTATTCAGCAGGTCACAGGACTAATAAGTGCTTGAAATAAATGGTTAATCAACTGGTTAATCAAATCATTACCTCAGAATGCTATAGGACAGTGATATCTTCTTAGAAGATATTTAAAACCATAGTTACTTGCATCTCGGATTGGTTGTCAACATTTAGTAGCCCAAACTGTTCATAGAGGCCAACTTAAAATACACATAACTGTAGAGTTCATCTCTAGGAACCTGCATAGGTTGTGTGCTGTCAGAATTTGTGCCATCATCTCCTGATTTGTTAAAAAGAAACCGGCATGCTATTTACTAAGTTTTTTACTCAGAGGCGTCCATTTTATTCAGCTTATTCCCAATCATTTGAAAATAGTTCTAGTACACTTAATTGTTTTAACAGTGCATTACTGGCCATAGAAAAATCTACTGCTGTCTCAGTATACAGAACAACAAAATGCAAAGTGGAGTTAAATCAAAATAGATGTCATGAAGGCTGCTGCAATGACTGCATCATACAAGGCAGTCTTCAAATTCAGTGAGAGATTTGTGTGCCTTTTTCTGACAGCAGCCAAAGAGGGTTTCCAATATATAAGGGTTCCTCTTGAAATAGAAACCTACCATGCCCAGCTATACACAAGTGGCTTAAATACTCCTTAAGGTGGAGAGAGAAGTTTAGACAGAGAGTGCGTCATGTCCGCGTGGTATAGAATGATAGAATCATAGAATTTTTAAGGTTGGAACAGACGTCTCAGATCCTACAGTTAGCCTTGCACCTCTCTGTTCATCACTAACCCATATCCCCCAGCACACATTTCTGAGTGCTTCCAGGGATGGTAATTCCAGTACTTCTTTAGGCAACTGGTCCCAATGCTTTTCCACCCTTTGCATGAAGAAATTTTTCTTTATATCCAATCTAAACCTCCCCTGGTGAAACTTGAGGCCATTTCCTCTTGTCCTATCACTTGCTACCTGGGAAACCGACCCCCACCTTGCTACAATCTCCTGTCAGGGAGTTGTAGAGAAGGATATGGTCCCCCCATGAGCCTTCTTTTGTCCAGGCTTAGCCCCCCCAGCTCCCTCAGCTGCTCCTCAGAGGACTTGTGCTCCAGACCCTTCACCAGCCCCATTGCTCTTCTTTGAGCATGATGATACTGAGACTGCAGCTCCTCCAAGCAGGCTCAGGCTCTGGGAATTTACACTACTTTAAATTCAGTGCCATAAAATTGGTGTAAATTTAGTACATTACTGAGCAACTTCCCAATTCCTTTTGTAATGAATGGTGGGGAAAATAGATACTTGTGATAGGTACCATGTGATTTACCTCTAATGTGCTGAGCATTAGGTCCTCCAAGACAACCAAGAGGCAAACCAAAAAAGTTTGATAGACTGTCATCTGGGCTTGTTGGTCCTGCTGCTCAGAGTCTGAAACCACTCTTAAACTAAGATCATATGTTTGGAGACTCTTAAAATACTTCTGACACCATTTTGCCTACTGACACTGTGGTGAAAGCACCCAGTCAGAGGTGGGATTTGAAAGTTTGGAGTCCTTCTCCACCTGAGGAGGTTTGACTGTGACTTCTGAACTCCATGAAAAAGCCTTGAACATCAGGGTGTAATAGAGTCTAAAGGGACAGTGGGGTGAGCAGAGGTGCCCTCTAGACTTCACCAAGTCACAGGATAGCCAGGGATTCATTCCTGCAATGGAAAGACAAATTCAGAGAGGGCAACCTCCATAGCAGCCTGTGCCAAAGCTCCTGTCTGATTCCTGGATCTCTGCATGCTGCTCTGAGATTTTTTTCCTGGTTACTGTTTTTATTCCTTCAATCCAGGCTCTCTAATGAGGAATGTGTAAAGAGTTGTGGGAGCAGTGTAGACTCTTCGGGCTGTCCCTTGCCAGCTGAATATGCAGAAACCTCACACACCATCCGTGTTGCTCAGGGGAGCTGGTTAAGGTAGGATTGTGTGTATGAAATGGGCATAGTTTATGCCTGTGAAGTAGTTTAAAACATCTAAGGGCAACTCAGACTCAAAACCCCCTGCTCCAGTGTGCTGCAGAAACCTGAAAGACCCTCTGGGGGAAATGTTATCCCCCTCGGTCCAAAGACTGCCTGTAAATTGGTCCCTGCATGTGCAGATAGCTGGCCACCTCCTGCAACACGGAACAAAGAAGTGTGAGGCAAATTCCAGCGCTTGGAGTGTGACATGAAGAGTTTGACGTGCTGCTAAGGAAGCCACACATCCCCATAATGACTCAAAATTCCATGCCTGGTAACCAGGTGCAGGGGGTTAATTAGGCTCATAAGCTGGGAGAGCAGGGAGACCTTTGGGAGAAGCTTGTAGACAAGCAGCAAAGCATATGACCTCATTTGAATTTTCCTATTAGGTTTCCTGCAGAGATCTCAAAAGCATCCTCTGATCACTGCCTGAAACTGTTTAGGTTTCACATTTGCAAACACAAGGCATCTCCATTAGATTCTGAAGCTGCTGCACATGTTTTAAAAGATCAAACTGATGATTATGACAAGCAAATAGGTCCCCCCACCTCCTTTTGTTTGTTTGGACTATTGACTCTCTTGACTCTTGGGGCAAACAATCTGCCATTCTTCCTTTAGAGCTCTTGTGGTGATGCAGGTTGGAGCTGAAATGGGTGAGACTGGCACTGCTGGACATAAGGCTGTGCTTATGTGAGGCTTTATTTTCTAAAAAAGGCTGCAATAGGAGCCTGAGCTGTGTCTCTGTAATCTGCAGCTTCTTTGGTTGCAGTGGGCTTTTGTACAAGTGTTTGGCATTTCTCTCCAGTTCATAAGTTAGTTCATAAGTGTACTGTTCTTCTCCTCCCCCACCAGTTTTTGTCCTCAGGTCATAGCTGTGGTGCCAGTACAGCACATTTCAGTCCTGCAGCCTTTTGGTTGGAATAGGGGAGATTTCCCCAGACTAAAAGGCAGCTAGTCTGTGTCTATGAGCCTGCAAAAGGCTTTGCTGGAGAGGAAAAGAAAAAGATAGGAAGGGGCCATCACTTGAAAGCCAGCACCAATCTGGCACCAAACCTCTTTCAGTCCTTTCTCCAGCTGATGCAAACCCACTGCTGTTCATGGGGGTCTTTCCTCTGGCCATGACAACCACTGGTTTCACATCAACAGCAGCTCTGGGAGAGCACAGGAGGGGGAAGGGAGGTTTCTTGTTGCGGTGTCCAGTTGCAGAACGTGTCACCGGAGAAGTGTAAGGGGAGTCTCATTTGAGTGCCCCAATCCCTCCTGTCCCAGATGCACGTTTTGCTTCTGCACAATAAAGTAGTCCTTGCTATCAAAGGGAGATGATCCCCGCTGTCAAGACAGGAGCAAATTATAACCTTTGCGTCCATCTAGGCAGAAATCATGCTTGGAATAACTTGTTCTGAGGGTTACAGTGAGTTTCATCATTACCATGGCACCTGTTCCTTTGACGACAGCATCAGGGAATTCACCTTCAGCCTTTTGGGCACCCTGTGATCCCAGGCAGCACCTTGGCCATGGGCTGCGTGCAGCCCCCACGGAGCACAGACGTCACTCTCGCTGCAGCCGCCTTTTTCCATTAAATGTGTGTGAGTGAAATCAAACCTGGGGGATTTCTTCCCAGCGCTCCAGACACGCAACCGCACCGCGGAATACAAATGTGAGAGCCGGGCTGACGCAGGCATGAGGAGTTCAGCCCTCAGCCCCAGGGACTAGAACAGGCAGGCAAACCTTGGAGGGCAGGGGAGCTCGTTAACTCAGTGCTTTAAATAATAGCAGTGGTGAGGGTGCTGGTGACGAGTGTCCCTGTAGCGTGCATCTGTGTCTGTGTGGTTTGACAACAGGCAGGAAACAGCCCTTGCTTCTGCACTCCTCAGGCAGCTGTCCTGTAGAATGGCATCAAGGAGGGCATAGGAAAGAGGTTATTTTTTTTTTTCTTCTCCTTGGAGATTTTGGACTGATTAAAAAGCTATTTTTGCTAGGAAAGCAACAAGGAAAGAAACCCCAGCCATATGTGGCAGGTATAAAAGAATGTTTGATTCTTCTGGTAAATACGATAGGATTTAATATCTTTCCTGCTCGACCCAATATTGCATCACAGGCATCACCGGTGTTGTGCTTCCCAGCATGCCTTAGCATTCCTTCAAGCAAGCATTCACAGTAGCAGAAAGTCCGAGAAAAGGCTTACTCCCTTGAGGATCAAGAAGAAAGCATCAGTGAAGAAAGGTATAGTAGCTATTAATATTAATGTTAAAAGAAGAGGGGGGAGAGAGGACTTAGGAGCAGCAAAAAAGCTACTACTTATGGCTTTGATGTGTTCATTTTCACAGGACCAATAGCAACGTGGAGAATACGGAAAGCAGATAAGGAGGAAAATGAGGAGGTGGAGGTGAGCAGAAGGCAGCTCAGAAAATTGGACAAGCTGTGGGTAGTTTTTTCCTGTCTACACACTTGCACACAGCAAAGGGAGTGACTGCCATCTGCATCTCCTCCAAAAAAAGGAAGGGAAAAAAGGGACAAAGCTGAGACTGAAAAGGAAATCCACCTTCATGCCTCTCATTTTGGCTGTGGTATGGCTGATGCACACTGAATGCCTGCTGTGGGAGGGGAGAGAAAGCTAAGAGAGGTATTGTTGTGTCTAAGGAGGCACAACATTAGGGAGCGTGTGAATCCTCATGCAGGGCTCCGTCCTACTGACACAGTGGGAACAGGAGGGAGGGAACTATTTTAGTCCTGTTGAGGCTGCTGAAGAGTAAAAATGGAAGTAATTAAAGGCCTATTCTAGTCTCACTTAAATCTCCAAGTCTTCAGGCCAGTTATTTTTGTTACATTGCTTAAATGGTGTTACATTGACATTTAGGCTGGGTTGGATTTTTTTTTCCTACTCTGAATTTAGGAAATGAGCCAGCACTTTTCTGTGGCAGTACACTCACGTCACTGAAATTTTGCCTGCGAAAGATTGTTCAGGTCCCAGGAGGAATTTTGCTAAATCCCAAGCAGCCCCAGCATAACCAGTGCTTGGGCAGCTGGGTTACTGCCTTACAGTGTAGAAGGGCAGGTTTGAGTCCCAGTGTTAGCTGGTCTGAAACTAGACTAGAAATAAAAATGACTCCTGCACCTTAGCAAAAGTGCTTGATAAATAATGACCCTTGAGTCTTATTGTCCCCTATTTTTTCACTGAGAAAAAAACCCCCAAAACTTCACTGGTTAGGAACAAGTACAAAATACAGAGCAAGAGAAGGACAGGTTTTCTTGTAACAGCTCCAGTGCTGCCCATCGTGTCCTCAGTAAAGGCTGCAGTGGCTGTAAGCAGTGACAGGAATGGCCTCTTGCTGCCACATTCATCCTCAATGAAATTCATCTCAGCATCACTTTTAGTCTGTCTGCTCCCAGGTTTCCCTGTGCAGGCTGCACCTGTGACTGTGTCTCCTCGGTTGGCACTTGTACCATGTGGGATTAACCCACATCTGCAACCTTATGTGGCTTCCTGACAGTGCAGAGTGTCAACAGGAACAGATTGGTCTCTTCTCAGCACAGATATTTGTCCTGTGCAGGCTATCCAGATGTCACAGGTCACTGCAGGCAAGGCAGTGTAAAGGGCACAGAACTTGATGCTTGATTTTCCAAAAAAAATTGGTGTTGCTGCCCTCCAGCATTAGGCCTCACATGGCTGTTTCAGAACTACCAGTTCATACAAGCAGAGATACAAAGTCCATAGATCCAGTGTCCATTAGCTCTGAGCAGTCACAGAACGCACAGCATGGCAGGAGCTCGCCATGGGAAAGTCCTTCACCTCCCTTGCAAGCAGGGCTGAGCACCCCATCCTAGCAGACACTGACAGCCTGCTAAAAACTTCTCAATCCTTTGCTCCAGAATAACCCTTGAGGCTCATTCCCCTGCAGATCAATTGCCCCAAGGAGGGAAAGGATGCGTTTAACCAGCCCTAGTGAGAGGTACTGGCTCGGTTCCTGTGCTCACTGAAAATGCCTGTGCTGGTTGTGCCCCGGTACAGGTACCACAGGCTTGTTTAGCAATGGGGAAAAGCCTCTCCCTGTCTTCTCAGAAAAGCAATAAAGGACTGAGCCTTTGGACCAGTGACTCAGGTCAACAGAAAAGGAATTGCTTGGGCATAGTGAGATGTCATGAGGGAAAGGATAATTTTCTGGTGTGTAGGCAGGGAAATCAGGTCAGACACTTTGAAACCCAGTCTACATGTTTTCACCTCCAAGTGCTTTTAGCTGGTTATACTCATTTGCAGAGACTGACCGAATGCTACAGGTATACTTTAGACCTTAGACCATTCTTGTTACTCCACCCTAAATTTTCTACAATTCTTGTTTCAGCTCCTGAAAGCTGTCTTTCCAACTAGACATAGTACAACTGCTGAACTCCTCTGGCTCTGAGCAGAGCAAGAAAATTATAGACAATGTGTCTTATGGGCAATTCACCCCTTTATTCATCTCAGCAGGGGAATGGATTATGTTACATCTCAAAATCCCTTTTGAGCCCATTTTTTGCATTCATACAATCCCCGTTACCCCTCCAGGGATACCAGTCACTATCATGTAAGCTCATCAGACTTGATTTCTTGTGGTTGCCACTCTGTGTGCCTCACATTTCCATGGGTGTGCAGAAATAAATGACCTTGTTCTTTTCCCATAGCCTACCAACCCTATTTAATTCATCATCATAAGCACTTGCCCAGCAAACAGTGCCACCAAATTCCCATGGCTGCCCATGTTCAGGTTCTCTTTTCTGCTGTGTGTTGTTCAAGAGCACAGAAGTGGCACAGAATGGTGAGCCTGTGTCTGTGGGAGATTTGCTGGGCCATGGATGCCTCCAGGCTCCCAGAGTTCACAGAAGAGTGCGTGGGGCTGCTCCATCTCTCTCAGTTACTCATTCCAGCAGATTAAGGCTGATTATTCCCTGTTTTGGCTCGTGGAGTTACTTTCCTGCTCTTCCAAGCATGGCTCTTTACAACAAGCTAAGCAAGAGTTTGAAGAAACAGGGCAGCCAGGGTGCTCCTAGTCCAGGGACCTGCTGGAGTCAGTTCATTAGTAACCAGCAGTTGGTGTCAGTCCCACTGAGGAGGGCACGTGAAGTTCTGCTTTGGGCCTGCTGCTTGCCATGGCTTGCCCTTTCCATAGGATGAGACTCAGCAAGATGCTTAAGCTAAAGCAGGAGAGTAATCATGTGTGTGTTTGCTGGCTGGGATGAATGATGAAGGCACATGATGAAACACTTTTCTGAATCATAGCTACAGCTGCATTTGAGACCCCCTTTAAAATTCACCTCTGGCTGTGTTCAGCTGCACGGCTGATACAAAGTGGTCTGTTTTTCAGTACTTTGTGTTAAAAGTGATCCTTCTGTATTGCCAGCAGGAAAGTAAGAGACAATACACACTCATCTCTATTTTGAAAAAAGTTACTTTAAATCCCCAAATGTGCAAATGCCAGCACAGCTCATTGGCATGAAGAACCAATTAACATAGCTGATGAGTGAAAGGAAATCAAAATACAGTCAGATCTAACCGACCCAGAGTCAGGACTGTAAATAATACAGTTGCACATTTTTCTGTAAGATGACTTGGTTTGTTCTCTTTCCATTGTAATCAAAAGTGACTTATGATCTTGAAAGGTTCTATCTCTCCCTGATAAATGAAAAAAGCTAATTAAAAACAAAAGTCACAGATGTAATCATTGCTAAATGTTGTAAGCATAACATGACCTAATGCTATTATGAGTTCTGAACAAATTTCAATTAGGACTCCAGCTGGTAAACAGATAAATGTGATAACGACATTTTAATATTACTTGATAATTTGTTAGTTAAAGCAATTTTTATTTCAGCCATTCTTAAGTATGTAAAATGGGTTTAGATTTAGATATGTTTTTCAGCACAATTAGAGGGCAAAAACCATTTCAATGAGTAGCATTTGAGAAGATCCTCCTCAGAGATGTGTTGTATTTTTATTAGTTAACCAGTTTTGGGGTTTTTTTATACAGTCATCATCACTTTGCAGCTTGCTAGTCATTTACACCATTACCAGATCAGAAGAGTAATTAAAACACATACTCTGCACTCTGCATTGGGAGGAATCACTTCTAGGTTACTCTGGCCTTTTGCTGCTTTGTTATTTCTTGTCTTACTGAGCCTAAGGGAATGTAGAAAGTCATGGCTGTGGAGTCAATGGCATTTCAGAATGTGGAAAAGCTGAGGTGCAAAACCATAAACTCTTTCCAGCAGGGTAGGCATTGCTGTAGTTCTGAGAAGAGAACAGCCATGAGTCTGACTGGATCCCTGTGGTACATAAGGGTGGTCCATGGCCAGAGTGCTAGCACGGCTTTGGAGAGCCAGGTCCAGTTCCTTACTCTGCCAGACTCCCAATGAAGGGTGAATAAAATGCTCAATGTACTGTGTCTCAGTTTCCCTAAATAAAAATGCACCTGGATAATGACTTGAAGTGACTCCCCTGGAAACCAGGGGTGCACAAGGAAACCACAGTCAATCTGCTGCTCTTTTTTCTGAGAGGCAAAGGTGAAAAGCAGGGGCTCTGGAAGGATGGCCTCTGCTGCCCAGATTGGCATTCCATGTCTCTGCTGCAAACGGTGCTCAGGACCAGCATTTGATTTCAAGGCAGGTGTGGAGTAGCTGCCTTGAAGGGTAGGATGGTGACAGCTTATCACCTCATCAGCATACAATTCCTCACTCATGATTTAGAAGAGGGATAAAATAAATTCCATCACTGGAGGAGTATAGTGGCCTGACAGCACTGAGGGAGGAAATCCAATCCAAAATTAAGACACTGAAGGAAGGTGCAATGCAAGGCTCTCCCTGCTGTGCTTTTAACCAGTCTTAACCTTGTCCTCACAGAACCACCCCTAATGTGGGAGCACTCAGCATCCACTGCCTGGCCTCTGTGCTGAGGGGACCCACCTGCCACTTGGATGCCAGTGATGCACATCATGTGGACACCTATCTTTCATTTGCCTTCATTTGCATGCAGCAGCTTTCCTGAGTTCAGAGTTATTTGATGGCAGAGACAACAGAAGCTGTCACTACCCTGAAATAAAATCCTTGCTATCCTTCTGTGACATGATTTTTTTCCCCTTCCTCCTTCAATTCATCCATTTTAAATATTTATTATATACCCTGTAGGGTTACTTTTGCTCTTGAAAGGGCAAGGGTTAAGCTTTCTTCTTTTAAACAAGAGGAAACATTGAAATAAATCACTTGTCTCAGCAGCAATAACAATAATGCACACAAAAAAAGAGAACGAAATCCAATATGAAAACATACTTTTCTTAGTTAAAAGTGCAATCATTCTTGGGACTGAAAGTTCTCCTGACTAGCTGTTGTGTCCTCTCCATTATTTACTCATATCACAGTAGCAACTGGAGGTTTGAAATAAAATACAAGATTGCACATGCTAAGCCCTGTAAGATGCAGTAGGAGCTCCCAGCCTGTGTAGGCAACAGAGCACCGTGGGAAGTGGAATGTCACTGTGTCCATGCGAGAGACAAAAGTGTAGAGAAACAAAGTGACCTGGTTACAGAGGAGGTGGCAGATGCAGTTTGTGGTGAGGTCAGGACTGAAACGATGCTCTCAGAGCATTTGTACAGCTGTGAGTTCATCCTTCCTGGTGGGAATTTATGTGAACCTCCCAAGACTTGGGTTATCACTCTGATCCCCGAGTGACTATTAGGGGGATTAGTGAGATGCTGTTTTCTAACTTGACATTTCTAAAATGTAAGTGCTTACCTTTGAGGTAGTTACGTGGAATTCAGCTATGTTTATGGAGAGCCAGTCAATACTATCCATAATGCCTGGGGCATGATTCATCTGACCTAAATGTGAGTGTCTGCTTTAGAATAAACTGACTGATGCCTCATGGCTGTNNNCCGCTGCCGGCTGTGACCGTAACTGCACCAGCGGGGAAAGGGCCTGGAGCCGAGGAGGCTGGCAGTGGGTTACTGGTTCTGTTTGCTGTTACTGCCATAGTTATTGTTGTTTGTGTGCCTTGTTATACATATATATATATATAGTAGTAAAGAACTGTTATTCCTATTCCTCATATCTTTGCCTGAAAGCCCCTAATTTCAAAATTATAATAATTCGGAGGGAAGGGGGTTGCATTTTTATTTTTTCTCGTTTCAACGGAGGCTCCTGCCTTCCTTAGCAGACACCTGTCTTTCAAACCAAGACAGCTGTATTGACCAGATCTCCAGCGACTGTAACAGCAATGCAGCCAACAGAGACAACCTAATTTAAAGAGATGAATAACACCCCATTTCAGTCTGTGCACAGAGATGCCTTTACAAAAGCTGTCCTGTCTTAACAAATGCTGACGTGTTGCTGAAGTTGGCAACCATGGTGCTGAGATCCTAAGCAGATGCAGGGATCTGAATAGACTGTAATAAAGTTACTTAATGGAAGACACATTTTTCCAGAACCAACACAAAATTGGCAAAACAATCTTTAGACTGCTGCAGTCTGCATCACGGAAGCCTTTTTCTGTGCAGTATAGGTGGTTTTTTTATTGACTGCATCTGGAAATGGGCTTGGCTGTCTTAGAGCATGGCCTAGCAAAACAGGCTGCCCAGGCACCAGAAGAAATTCAAGAGAGCTTGAAGGGCGAATGATAAGTGGAAAATATTAATCATTTTGACCATCTGGCTGGTCTGTGCCAAAGTTGCATGGCTTTGGGTAGAATAAGGTCCATCTCTGCTGAGCGCCGATGTGGCTACAGTGTTTTGAAGGCCTGGAGGAAATGTTTACAACAAGCCATGAGACTGTCCCCAGCTGCATAATGTCCCCTCAGATAAAGAGACACAGCTCAGTGGCCCCAGCCATGGGAGTGGGATCTGGTCTTTGGCACTGCCCAGAGTTTACTTCTTTTGGTGCTTATCCTCACCTTACTTCCCTGCTGAAGCCTGCTGAGGTTCATTCAAATGAAGTATATCACTCACTCCTGGAAGCAGGTCATTTCTTAAGCCCTCTTTTCTGCTTTGCTCTCCACACAAGATTTCACTGATTGCTCTCCAGATCAGATATTGTATATCAGATAAAATATAACCAACAATTCCTTCCTTCAGGAAGTCTCACTTTATGTGATCCCTACTGCTTTGGTTATGGTCAGCATCCCAACCTATTGCCTGCCTTCCTGTCATCCTATTCTCATTCCCTCCTTCATGCTCCTTCTCCACTCAGAGGACATATTTTTTTTCTAAAATATAGGCCTACTTTTGTTTTAGTTTATCAAAACCACTGCTTTCAACCCTGCACATGCTAAATGCAGTACTTAGAGTCAGACTTTGATGATGCCAGACCCTTCCTAACCCCTTCCTTCTGCTCCTTTGACACTGCACTAACCACAATGACCTGTTCCAAACCAGCACTCCACCCTCAGCTCTCTTTGGCATCATCAGCTGTACCTTCCATGACCCAACAATTCTCTCATACCTTTTTCCTTATCTGTAACTCTTTCTTCTCTGTATTTCCCATTTGTTCTCTGAAGTGGTAATTCTATTCTAGAAATGAAATATTTGTGGCTCTTCTCTTGCCCTATTCATTTACCATAAAGGTACAGCAACAATTCTATTTCATTAGAGTAGAATATACAGAATATCTGTAAGAATACAGAGTGTATTATTGTATAGAATATATAACCCAGCTGCAGCAGCTGTATTTGACTTCAGAAACATTGCTGTGCCTTGAATATTCTAGAATTTGTATTTTATTTTATGTGCTTCTTCAAACATTTTTATGCCTCATAAGCCCCCGAGTACCTGTGTAACCACTCAATGACCACAAATCACACAGAAGAAAACTCAGCACACTCCCTTATTCATTGAAGTCATCCTACGACTGATTTGCTTCCTTAGTTCAATATTTATTATAGGGTTTTTGCCTATCTTCTGGTTTCTGCAAACCCTAATTAACTGGACCATCTTTAAACACTGTTTTATTGCCAGGGTATTCAGACAGCTCTGAAAACACCATATTAATTTATATTGTTGAATATCTGGCATTTTAGTGGTCAGCAACCCTTCCTCCAATTCATCCTTCCAATCTCTCAACAAGGTCATTTTTATACCCTGGTGAATGGAATAGATTTTTTAGTATTTCTGTTGTTAAATTGCTCTGACATCAACTGATTCTCACCTCAAATGTGAAGGTATGCAATTATTACCATCCCTCCTTTATCAAGGAGGAAAGAAAGGGCAGCATTCCCAGAGCACTGAGCATGTCCCTCAGGTTGGTCTCCCCAGGCTCTCTGTACAGAGACAAGCTCCTCCAAAGGGCAACATTAGAAAAGCCTGCTGAGATGAGCCTACTAAGATGAGTCAGATAATTCAGCTGGCTAAATTAGACTCTTCAAATGAATCAGTGGTAGCATTCCTAATGGCTTCAGAAGGATGTATATTCCAGCAATTAGACACAATGTGTAACTGGAGTTCTATATAATTAGCTGTACAAATTGCAGCAATATACAATAGGTTGCTATGTCTTAAATAAGCAATGAATAAGTACAGTGTGACTAGAGCTCAAGGTTATTCTTGTCTTCAATTACCTCCTACAAGAAGCCTGCAGGGCTTTGATTTCCAAAGGGAGATGAAGTTTGTCTTTGTTAAGCCTATTATAACCAGATGACAATTCTTTAGGCCTGGCTTAGTATTCAACTTAGGCACTTCTTTTCTGTCTGCCTTACATATTCCTTGATTTTTGAATCTCATTTTGTGCAGTGACATTTCTGTTTTTCTCCTTACACCTCATTTCTATTCTTCTCTAAAATCTTACAAAGATATGATTGACAGGGATCTCCAAAGGGCAAAGCAGGGTGGCATCAGTGTTGGATCAGCTCCCTCAAGGCCTTTGTGCTGCCTTGCTTTGAATAGCTCCAAGGATGGAGGCTGCACAGCCTCTCTGGGTCTCTGTTGTAATGTTTGTCCACCCTCACTGTGAAGAACTTTTCCCTTATAGCTAATTGGTATTTCTAGTTTCCATTTGCTGTACCCTGTATCTGCCAGCTCTTAGTCTGGCTTCATCTCTTTTTTAAAAGTCTCTTTGGGTAGTTGAAAATACTAACATTATTCCCCTTAGCCTTCTTTTTTTGCAGCTAAACAAGCTTGGCTTCTGAAGCCTCATCTTGTCCGTCATATGCTTTGGTCCCTAACCACCCAAGTGAAGAGCTTCCTTTAGCTCATGGATAACTTTGTTATCCTGTGAAGCCAAAGTGAACACTGTAGTCTGGATGTGTTCTCTTCACAAGTGGAAAGCACAGGGGGAAATGCCCTTGCTCAGACTCTCAGCTGTGTTTTTGCCAACACAGCCCTTTGTGCAGTTGACATTTGTCACTATAAAGCTGTTTGGCACAACCCATGTTCAACTCCTTGTCCCTCAGCACCCCAGATCTCTTCTGCAGGGATGATTCCTAGTCAGCCACTCCTCAGCCTGAGCTGCTGCCTTTAATTGTTCCACATGCAGGTCTTTGTTTCCAGGAACAATTTCCAAACCTTGATCTCAAGATATACCTGAAATTCACAGGTTCTAAGACTGCATGTCAGATCCATCACTAATGGCTGTTGGCAGAGTTCTGCTAAAGCAAATGGAACAAATAACGTTTATATAGCAAAAGATCTTGATTTTACTTTCTTTTTAATCCTGATACTTTTTCTCTGAATACCCTCCTTAATGGTATAAATATCCAATCCTAATTTCTATTATTACTGTGCTTTTAGCTTCAATATTAACTTGTGGTAGTGATTTAATTTTGACTGGTTTTCAATCTGAGAGGCTTGATTCAGCTTGCTTTTTTCTTTAACAGGATCTTTATTTCACGCTGCATGTTGTAAATATGCTGATAAATGTGTTAATTGAAATGACTGTCAGATATACTGAAATTGAATCCTTGCAGGAGTCCTACCCAGAGAGTGTATTCATAGCTAATTCTAAAGCATAGACCTGTACAAGTTAGACTGTTTTTTGCACTACAAAGAAACAGCAATGAATAATTTGTTGTGAAGCACAAAGGCACGCATGCACAGGGATGCACACACCAGTGCACGCTCTCAAGGAAATAGTTTAGGTAGATTCATTATAATGATGTACAGCGTGGGCAGTTTTGTCAGTCAGCTGAGCTCTAATCAATCTGTCTAATGCCTTTCACAGTATCATTTCATTAGAGGCCCAAAATAATCATTCGCTCATCTGCTCTTCAGCTGCTGGGTTTGATTTGTGTTCTTTTATTGTGGGAACCAACGTGCATCCCGTAAGAGCATTTCCTATTTATTGCTTATGTGCTAAGAATATGTATTGCCTTTTCTTATGGACATTAGAGGGTGAAATCCAGTGGGGGATTTCTACAGAGTATGGTATGTAAAACAGTTAATTTCTTGTACAGTTGAAATGGCTCGAATATTCACTGAGTTATCAACCATCTTCCCCACATGAACCAGGTTAATTAACATCCTGCAGAAGCCCTTAGGCATTTTTATTACAATTCTTCAGGCTGTATTCCACCTTTATTTAGACCTCAGTTTTCAATGAGCTTAAAGGTAATTTGAATGAAGAAGTGGATAGTGCAAAAATCTGCCTTCCACTTTCAACAGTCTGTGTCCATCTAGAAAGAATGAGGGGGGAGATGTAACCAGACGGTTGAAAGTTCCCCCTGATACAGAGCATAAAAAGAGCAGAACCATGGAAAAAGCAGTGTCCAGTAAGGAACAATGAAATCCTTGGGCCACTGTGACCAATATTCCTGTTTCCATCTGTTGGTTCCTGTCCTTAATCAATTACCTTTTTCTTCCTCCTAATACTTCCATAATGCCATTCTACAATCTTATTCACCTTCATAATGATGTTTACATTTCTCTCTATTTACATGCTGCATTTGTTCACATCCAGTTTGTGTTTATTTGTTTTCATGCTAATAGCTGTCATTATTCAGCCAACACGTTACAGCTGCCTTGCTGAGACACCAGCATACCTCCCTAAGGGACGGGGGTGTTTTGCATGCCAGACTGACTGAAGCTCTCTCTAACCTCTGTTCAGGATCCTCCACAGGCTGGCTCACTGTGTCTCAGATCAGAAAAGCTGTCTCAGGACCTTGTCTTAGGCTCTTTGTGGATGAGTGGAACAAAACGACCTTTCTCCATTCATTTCTTCAGGTCAAATACTGGGCCACAAACCCTGTGTTTTCTGAGGGAACATGGCTGACCTAGAAGGAAGAGAAAGAAGCAACTACAGCTGAATTTTGTCTCTTGTCTTCTGGCTAGAACCCTTGTGAGAAAGAAGCAAGTCTGGGACCAAGACTTTCATCTGCCTGAGAGAGGTGCTGCAGCTCTTATCCTCTAGGAATCTTTTTCCACCAATGTGATCTAAAATCTTCATGGGACTATACTCTCTGCTTAAGATGTGCCACTGTGCAAAAAACAAATGTATGATATCTGAATCCAGAAGGATTCTGATTCTTTAGCCAATTTAATGGGGCTGTGGCAGAACAGTACTGGATTCTTTTATCGATCTCCAGTGCCTGTGGGTGTATTTAATATAATGACCTTTCTGGTGAAAAATACGTTCTGTTTCTGAAACAGGCACTTCTGCTGATTGCAAGGTGGTTGCTCATCAGCTAAAACAAGGTATTCTCACCACCACTGAATTATCACAGAGTGGTTTCATCACTCCCAGAAGACATAAGGATATAATTTATACCATCTTTGGTGGAAAAATGCCTAGGATTTGTGTTTCCACCTCATCAGTCAGTTGTATGACCCCAGGCTCCACTGCAGGAGGTGCACTCCTTCTGCTCTCAGCTCTGCTCAGTGCAGTTTGACTTCTCCTAGTGGATTAGTCTCAGAGGCTTTTGGTGTCTCTCTGTCCTCCTCTGGATTGCACCTGAGCAACTTAGCTCTCCACAATGAAATGGCAACACAACTTAGCTACTGACAAGGGCAGGTAGCTGTCCCAGTGCTTGGCCTCACATGGGCCCCACATTGTCTCTCAGGCATTTTTATTCCTTGATAGTTTTCACTGTCTGGCAGACTTAGTAGGAACAGTGACACTCCAGCATTTTTTTCTTCTCTAGTAAATTAGGTTCCCTTGGTAA
Organism: Dicrurus megarhynchus; assembly: GCA_013399195.1. Lineage (NCBI taxonomy): Eukaryota > Metazoa > Chordata > Aves > Passeriformes > Dicruridae > Dicrurus > Dicrurus megarhynchus. Next base: position 660,335 of record VXAD01013538.1, read on the forward strand.
TATTAGGAGTCCTTCTCTGCCCATCCCAGTTTGAATTCAGTATTCCTGAATGTGGTTACACACTGAATCCCACATAAATTTCAGCAGAGCCCTATATTAATACTTTACTATCTCTCGTGATATAACCAGTCATCTACTACCGTCTTTGCTGTCACCTAAATGTCAGGAGAAAAATGTGTTTGCATGAGCAGGCATTACCCAAGTAATTTTAGATTATATAACAAAATGGTAACCAGCAGATCATAAAGGGTTTTAGTAACCTTGGCAATGCTGAACATAACTTGAGTTATTTGTCTGACATGTTGCTCACAAAAAACGTTAAAACTGAATTTCAGATTTTGCTATTTACAGCACCTAATTTTTCTTCTCTCAGACATTTTCTCTGTATTGTGAGGGAATTCTCTCACTTCCACCTCTTTCCAGCTTCTCTGCAGTGGTAACACAAGTTGTCATTTTATTTGTACCTACAGAGATTTCTTGTTTTATAAGGGCATTGAAGTTGTCCTCTACCCAACTTCAAGGTCATCTGATGACTTCAAGACATGTGGATGTGAAACAATGGTACAGCAGGACGAGGGAAATGATCACCACCCTTTACTCAGCACTGGATAAGTGCCCCATTTTGGGCCCTTACTGCAAGAAAGACATTGAGGGGCTAGAGAAGGGCTGAGGAGGGGTCTGGAGCACAAGTCTGATGAGGAGCAGCTGAGGGAGCTGAGGGTGTTTCGCCTGGGGAAGAGGAGGCTCAGGGGAGACCTTATTGCTCTGAACAGCTCCCTGAGAAGAAGTTGTGGAGAGGTGGGGGTCGGTCTCTTCTCCCAGGTAACAAGTGGCAGGACAAGAGGAAATGGTTGTATGTTGCATCAGGGAAGATTTAGTTTTGATATTGGGAAAAAATCTTTTCACAGAAAATGTTATCACGCACTGAAACAGACTGCCCACAGAAATGTTGGAACCACTGTGCATGGAAATGTTTTAAAGACATATAGATGTGGCACTTAGGGCCATGGTTAAGTGGTAGAGTTGGCCAGGCTGAGTGAACAGTTGATCTTAGACATCTTTTCCAACCTAAATATTTCAGTGATTCTATGATGTAAGATAAATTATTAAAATTCGGTACCAAATGAAGTACCTAAGAATAACCTAAGAATCTTATATTCACACTCAGAAGTGCTGCACCCAGCTCTGGGCCCCCAGCAGAGGAAGAACATCGACCTGCTGGAGCAAGTCCAGAGTACGCCACCAAAATGGTTAGAGGGATGGACCACCTCTCCTATGAGGAAAGCCTGAGACAATCGGGATTGCTCAGCCTGGAGAAGAGAAGGCTTTGGGGTGACCTGTTATAAATGTACGGAGCCAATTTCTATAATAAAATAAAATCAATTTATTTAATAGCAAATTTGGCAGAAATTTTGGACAAAAAGCCACAATGCAGAGAAACAGCTCCGAGCCCGGGTGTCGGCAGCTGGGTGACAGGCAACCTGACAAGGTGTCAGAATAGCTCTGTTCACCCCGAGGTCTCGGAATGGTGAGCTTATATACAGTTTATTTCGCTGGGGGCAACACTGTATTCAGAGTCCAAAAGTCTTAAGATANCCCCATGGCAGGGGGGGTTGGAACAAGATGATCTCTAAGGTCCCTTTCAACCCATACCATTCTATGATTTTATGTTAAATGTTGCAGGTTTGGGGCATAGCGTCCTGGGCTAAGAGGAGTAGAAATAACCCTGGTTATTGAAGTCATACCATGTCAATATTCAGTTGTCAGACTGATACCAGATGGTTACTGGTTCTTTGGACTTTGATCTGAGCCCCTCTTATCTTTTGGTCAGTCTGCTGTTTATATACAACAATGAAAACACAATAAGAAACACTTGAGCATTTATCAAATGGTTTAGAACAACCTACAGACAAACCAGCTGATATCACAAAATTTCATCTCAGGAAGCAAAGGAAAGGTATAAACCCTTCTAGGTAACCCCAGTTGCAAAAAGCAATGAGGGGGGTCTTTAATATTCCTACTTCAAACAAATTCTTGAGTTTTGCCTGAGATGGAATTTTGAAGTCCATGCAACTACACTCACATCAAGCTGGATATTATCAAGTTATTTTTTTAACTTATTCAAATGGTGATATAAAATTTCCAATGTTTTTCCTTAGTAGAACCATTTTTGTGCAGCTCCCACCAAAAAGGTAACAAGGGACGTTACCATGTTAGGTCTCTTTCTTCCTTTCTTCCTTCCTTCCTTCCTTCCATCCTTCCATCCATCCTTCCTTCCTTCCTTCCTTCCTTCCTTCCTTCCTTCCTCCCTCCCTCCCTCCCTCCCTTCCTTCCTTCCTTCCTCTCTCTTTTTCTCTCTCTCTTTCTTTCTCTCTTTCTTTCTCTCTTTCTCTCTTTATTTCTCTCTTTTTTATTTTCAGACTATAATATTTAATATTTAGTAATATTTATTTAGGCTTTGTTTGTAAAAGGAAGCTGAATTTTTCAGAGCTCAGCTCTCACTACTGAGTCAAGAGGGTCCAAAAGCAAATACAGGCTTTTCAATTTTATCAAAAAGGGTTATAGTATGAGCTATTAAAGCATTAGGCACTTTTGAACATGTGACCCCTACACAGGGGATTAAAAACAGTTGTTCTTTTCTGAAAACTTTGTTCATACCTGCATACTATAGGAGCTCTGGCTTCTCCACTCTTCTGTGGTTTCTTGTTCTTTATCCAAAGATAGAATCCTGTTTCTGAGGCTGAGACCTGCAAACTCCTGAGAACAGATCTGAGAGTCTAAAACTTATTAAATGATTGCATGCCAGAAGGCTAACTGCAAGAATGACTTGCAAATGGAATTCTTGTACAAAATCTATGATGCTGCTGAAATCCTTTCTTGGAGGAATAGCAAGGATTTTGTGGTACAGATTGAAATCTGGTAGGAGAGGAAGGGATTATGGCATACAGTGAACAGCAGGGAGATGGCCATGTCAAAAGTTCGTATGCAGTATGTGATACCCAGAGTTTACAAGGCACTTCATTCCCTTTTCTCTCTCAACAAAGCTATCTAAAATCTGTTTGGAAGGTTTGCCTAGTTCACTGGTTTTGCTGCACCACAAATCAATGAAATAATCTTACATATAAATTGATTTTATGTCATGTATGTGTATCTTTACTGTGTCTCCAGTGCAATGCAGCAGGATACATTGGCTGTATTCAGCAGTGCCAGGTAGCATCCCTTGACATCATCATATCCATGACTCTGTTATTGTCACTGACATCTCCGAAAATTTTCCTCCTTTTACCAACCCATCCTTATGCAACAGTGACAGGAGAAGAAACCCCTTTGAATGTGTGTTTGTGTGTGTCTGTGTCAAAGCTTGTTGGGGGGGGGAGCCTTCAGAATATAAGGAAGTTTTTTAATTGCCTAAGGCATTGGAGGGGCATCCCAGTTTGATAAGTCTCCTAGAGAAGGTTTTCAGTGAAAGAAACTGGAATGCAGGTTTGCTTGATTCCCAAAGGCACAGAGGTATGAGGGAGAATAGATTATATTTCCTATCTTTCCTTCTGAGCATAATACTTGCATGGTGCACGAGATGAGATATTGATGGTCTAAGGGCATGGCTCTCCCAAGACCGTGTTTTTGAAAACCTTATCAGTGGTCTTTCTGGGTTGAATAACTGAACAACAAAAATTATCTTCTAGATGTGAACTGGGAGGATAAAATGGTAAATCACTAATTTGAAATATCTTCATTTTGAAATAGAAGCATGAAGGAGGATAGTCTGATCTGTATAGACTGCCACATTCTCAGGTATTATAGGCAATTTGAATTAGGATGACAAACTAGGAGAGATCTGGAATGCAGTTCTGTGTATTTACAAGCAAGCACTAAGCCATTTATTCCTGAGCCTGGGAGCAATCAGAGATGGTTTCCAGTCCCATATTAGCACCCCCAGACCAACCCCTATGTTCTGAGACTGTCCTTGTCCCATCCTGGTCAGCTTATTCTAACTTATTTACTCAGCTTGTTCAGTTTTCCAAGTTATATTCCTGTGCTGCACTCTCCTACACACACTCACTCCTACACATCTGTCCCATGATACTAGTCACTGAAACACATCAGCTTAGAGCACTGAAACTTTGTGTTAGGTGGATATGTGTACTTTCCTTCCTTCCTTCCTTCCTTCCTTCCTTCCTTCCCTCCCCTACTTATGCAGCCATCCCTTCTTTAATTAATTATTTTTCCACTGCAATTACAACCTGAGGGGCTGACCCTTGGGTAGCCTCAGGGAAGGGACCAGCTCTGTGAGAAGCCAAGTGGGATGAATTGTGCACTTGTTCAGCTATTGGAGGATCTGGGATTGGTTCCCAGAACTCTCCCAAAATCTACTCATTACTCTTTAGACATGTGGTGTGACTCTTCAAGGACTCTTCAAAGGTAGTTGCCTCTGTACCTCTGAGGCTTGGGACCTCTGTCCACTTCCTATGGAGTAAAAGGGGGTGACAGTGGTTTTCCCTGAGCTATTGCAAAATGACAACAAGATAAAACAGAGCAACATGAAAAGACTGTGAGGAGGTCTGTCTGTTTGGTGGGAGGGAGTAGGCAGAGTAAATGAGCAGGCTTAAATAGCAAACACCAGTTTCCCTGGAAATGAATATTCCGTCTGTGTACAGCCATTTTATGGCATCTCTGATCTTGCCTTCTTCTGCCACACATATTGTAACAATATCTGACCACTTGCTTCCTATCAAAAGATGACCTTGGAAGAGTGAAAAGAATGAGGAAAGTAACAGAAAGAAAAAATCACGGGGGGTTTCTGGTGAGCAGGATAAGAATTACACATATTATAATCCTCTCCAGTCCTGATGATACGATCTGTGAAGCGATTTAGCCTGGCACTGCTCTGCTTGCTGCCATGGAGCTACTGCAGCTGAGACCACATGGGGCCTGGCCTTTTGCTCCCAGCATCTGCTGGTGTGACACAGACTGACAGGGAGGACAAAAAGAGCACTCAGGCAAACGTTCAACACCTTCCTCCATTCTCACTGGCACGGAGGTCCTGGTAAATTCAGGAGGAATTTTAGGGAAGTCACTAGAAGTGTCACAGGTGTTCACAGAACTGTTTAACACACTGAGCCTTGATTGCTAGTTGATTTAATAGCAAGTCCAGCGTAACTGGGTGTAATTGAGACCTGGCCTTCTGGATCTCCGTCTCTGAAACCAATCAGCACCACTTTTAGCAGTTTGTTATTTGTCAGGAGTTGCAGGAACACGAGGATGAACAGAGCATGCCAGCCCTGGGCGCTCGCAGCCCATGCATCTGTCTCCAGCAGCAACCCAGGGCAAATGCACAGGGAGGAGAAATGTAACACCAAGCAAATAATGGGGTTTTTCTTCACCTGGACACTCAGAGCTTCCATGTCACTTAAAGTATAAATACAGATCTGGTTTTCATTATTCCATTTGCATACCTCCTAAGGAAATTTCCAACTAAAGAGCATCTTTTATGTGAAAAACGAAGTTCACTCTCCTGTTAAGATTTAAAAGTTTAATAAAGGACCATAAGGGGCAAAGATAATAAAGCAAAAGTCACAGCGCTGGGTGCTTTTGGCGCTCAGCCAAGAGCACACCTGTGGCCTTTAAAACGCCCTTTTTATACACCTGGAGTATTACATATTCATCAACAATTATGCATATTCATAAACAATTATACATATTTAAAACCCTTTCCAGTAACAATTCAGAATGGAATCTTGTTTTGGTAATTCCCGGAATCGAACCCACAGGTGATTGCATATTCAAACCCTTTTCGAGTAACCATTCAGAATGGAATCCAGGCAAATAGTTCGTAAGCATAGCTATTTCTAAGTTTTTTTGTTAAATGAAACAGTATTTAAGAAAACCACATCCTCACAACAACGCTACCTTATATAGCATATTTTACATATAGCATCTATTTGTGGCAGAGCCACTGTTACAAAGGCTACTTTAACATCACTTATTTTAACATTTGCAAAAAGCCAATATTATAGCATCTATTTATCACATTTTATGTCAGTCAAGATGTTAGGCTTACAAATGAGGCAGGTCTGGCAGGCTTGTCCTCCCTGCTTACTGACCTAAATCTCCCTGTGGCATTTGCCACTTTGCTATCAGTGCTCTTTCAGCTTTTTATTTTTTTTCCCCTTATGCAGCATTAATTACTGTTTCACCAAACAAAAATGAGTCTCAGAGATCTCGATCTGGGTGGCTGCATTTCACATTGAGGGAACTGAACTCACATGGTGCCAGAGTAAAGAATTCTTTTGCTAGTGACTTATTATATTTCCTAGTGTATATTACAAGCCAACCCTCTTAGACTAAACCTTGAACTATTCCTAGTCCTGCCCAACAAGGGGATGCCCAGGTCTTGCAGGCCTCCTAACCTAAGGGGTCATTAATTAATGTCTACATTTCTGCATGTGTATAAATATGCCTAAAATCTAGCCATCCTGTAGCTAAAATCCAGTGGTTTTCACCAGCATATATTTGTGCTTTATACTAAATGGAAAGATACTTAGTACAGAGACATTCTAAACATACTGTATTATTAGGTTTAATGATTAATGACGTTTGATGTTTTACAGTTTGTCCAGGATGGGATTTTTTTCCCCATGTACTTGATCTGTTAATAGTTTTGCTACATAACATTGTAGGCATTGATGATGTGAGTGTTTTGAGTACAGGAAGTTCGTGTTGTTTTATGAAAACTAGTTTTCTGGAAACAATAGATACTATTCTTCAGCTTCGACTATCACCAGTAATTAACTCCTGGCTGCTATGCAAATATCTCATGTCCTAATTTCCACACTTGTTCATTTAACACATAAGCTCATTACAGCTGAGGGTTTTTTTTAAAGGCGCTGCAAATATCTCAAAGCAAGTTGCTCAAAAGCTTTATAAATGAGAAGTTTTCTTCACTGGCAAATTCCACTTTCTCTTGCAGACATGGTCTGCAATCCACAGCTATTTTTCCCATAGTCTGTTCATAAAGGACTCTACATCGGGGCACAAGGCCAGATTTTGATCCATCTCTTTATTGATTTCAACTGAATAACTTCAGATTTCCACTGGTTCCCTGGCAAACTGAGCCTGTCCTTTCACTCAAGGATCTGCCCAGTGCTCGGCTGCTAAGAGGAAAAGCGAGATAAAATAATCCTTGTTTGCATGTGACACCCGACTTGTTACCTCTCTTTGCTAAGAAAACTAAAATCTGAAAGAACGGCACATGTCCCCTCTCTCTCTCTCCAGTCCCAGCTGAGCACAAAGGGGACTCAAATTTCATCACATGATGTCTGTGTTCCTAGAGGCTTGTGAAGTGTACCCCTGACAAATTGCTTGCAGATGCACAACATAGACACACGGAGTTGTGTGGGGATTGCAGTGTCTTGGTACGACACCCAAGGGCTGACCCCAGTCAGTCACATAAAGTCAGCAGTGGTCTGTTTTGTGGAGCACCTTTCTAACCAAGCCCTGCTCCCATTTACAGCCATGCAGCCCTAATGAGGCTTCACACCAGTGACCAAAGTCAAAACTTGGGCTTCAGCAATGCTGCCTGCACTACAGCTTTGAGCAAAGCATGATCAGTTTTTGAGGAAGGCTGATCATAATGCTCCAGTTGGATTATTTCAGTGTCTGGAGCAGGACCTTGCTGTCCATGCAAAGAGATTTGCAGAGTTTTCTGGCATAACACTGCACAGCTGACAGCTTTTCTAACAGAGACTCAGCAAGCAAGAAGAGAAAGAAAAAGTAGTTCACACATTCTTATCTCATTCTTTTCTCCTTCCCAACCCCTCATTCTGCTGAAAATACCTAAACACAAGAGTCATGATGAGGGCAGCATCCCCATTGCACTGCAGGGCTGTGCACTCAAGTGTATCCGACCATTTGTCTGAGCTGCTGAAGCCGTAACAGGGACAGGAATGTGGGGGGAGGAAACTAGCCCAAAGGCTCCTCCAAAAACCCTCCTCCAGTCACTACTGACAGGCAAACCTGCCTTTTTTCTTATCCTGCACTCCCTCTCTGGATCAAAGAGTGAAGAAATATCAGCCAGAGGCCCAGAACAATCGCAGTTTCTGCCTCCTCCCCAGTTCTTATCTTTCAGGAATGGCAAAGGTCTTTCACAGAGACTTCTTCATAGCAATGTACATCCCAGAGCCTGAGTTAAGTGGCAGATAAATGGGAGCTAACTTGTGTTTTCAAGGGCTTGTAACAGTCATATAACATAAAAATCCTCAGATTCTTGATTGTCTCTGCTTTCCTAAACAGCTTGGAGTATTCAGCCATGATTTGTTGTTCTTGCCCCACTGCAGGCAGACTGGAGCATCAGGAAGTGCCAAGAACAGTGTCCCTCCTGGACACCCCCACCCTTCAGAGATGTCAGCTTTAGCTTGGTACTCTTTAAGCAGCTTCATGCAGGCACAGAGGGAACTGAGAGGTGCTTTCATCCAGCACTGGGAACTGTTTTGGGAGGCACCCTTTTGTGAGCTGGGCTGTACCACAGCTGCCTCAAGCTTATTCAGCTCTCATGGGTTCTGAATCTAAATTCACAGGTTGTTCCCGTTCAGTTTTCACTGCTCCATGAAGCAGAAACACCCCTCCGTGCCTTTGTCAACTCTAGGTGTATGACCCTGCCCCAAAGATTATCTGCCTAAATGCTAAAAGTGGCTGATACCGGCAGCCAGGGGAAGGTGAAAGCCCATTATCAGCAATGCCAGAAGATGCTGAAGGGCACACACAGTGCAGCTCATTTGGTTTACAACAACCCTTCTGGAAGCACATTGAACTATTGAAGAGTGCCTATCTCTGCTCTTGAGTGGATCAGCACAAAGAAAGGTTAAGGCAGCACCGTTTGGTAATTGGTTTGTGTCATATAAATTGAAGCTTAGAAAGCTGGGAGGATCAAAACAAAACCAGACCAGAACACACAGCAATTAAGAGTGCATGGAATAAATACTTACCCGTCTTGAAACCCTAATAAACCTAATCAGGATTAATTACTATGTCTGACTTGAAAATTTTTCCCTGCCAAATGTCCATTTTTTTCTGACAGATTCCCTCCTGATATAGCTATATAGCTGAGGCAGGCAGCTTTCAAAGCCAAAAGGCTTTTCCTAACACAAAAATCCCCAACACAGCCAAACAAAAAAAAAAAAAAGGTTTCTGTCTTTTAGCTCCAAACATCTCTTTCCTGATCGATTTTGAGCCCCAGTAAACGCATTCATGTGAAAGAAAACAAATACCAGTCTGTGTTTGTTTAATCTGTGGCAGTGAACCAGCTGAACCGGTTCTCACTGTAATCTCAGGACACCAAGCTGGGCCTTTTCTGGTAGGACCTCCCAGAACTTCAGAGGTGTTACAGTGGTCAGTTTGCACTAAACTCACAGATCAAAAAAATTATAGGGTTTTGCTTTCTCCCTTGAAGGACAGACTTCTTACATCAGTAAATCCAGCTGGTAAATGGACCTCAGAGGAGAAAACTATCTGCATCCACCAGGGGCCAGTGGTCCTCTCCTTGTTCAGGGCTGACACAAAAATATAGGTACATGCGTGTAAAATCAGTACAGATTGAGCAAAACAGAGAGGCAAATGAATGCTTAATGAAGAGCCTTTTATGAGCAATTCATATTAGAGGAGCTTTAAGGAACTCATAAATTCCCTAATTCCAGTCCTGTGATTAGCCCACTCCTCTATGCATGCAGCATCCGTCTCCAACCCGAAGAGTTCAAGCCAACATTAAAAGAAAACGTTGAGGGAAGTGAAGTCCTTAAATTAGTATAACAAATATATTCAGAAAAAAATGATGCTAGGAGATCTTTTTCTCAGACAATGCACAATTTGCCTGAGGAATTCATTACCATAAGAGATAAACTTTAAAGAGTGTTATGAAATTCAGAAACAGATTGTTTGTACAGAAGACAGTAATATCCCATATTAATGGGAAACAATTACTTTTGAAGGTCTCCAAGCTAATCTTCATGCAAGTTGTACACTTTTTCCCCAAACACTGGCAGGTAGGAGCCTTCCTTGGGGTAAATGTCTTGCTCCGATCCCTCTGAAACCATCAGTGCTGGGTGCAGCCTTTGCTAGGATAAAGGGAATCACAGGGAGAGGATTGATCTCATCTAATTCCATCCCTGTAGTAACTGGTATCCAGGTTAAGCTGGCATTCTGGGTGTCCTCTCCAATGAGTGCACAGACACAGGTACCTACAGGCAGTGACACACTCGACTTCTAGATAACAGGTTGGGATGGACCATCCCTTGGCATTCCTGTAACTCCCCTGACAAGAGATGGAAATTGGAGGTGGGAGACAGCTCCAGATTACCACATCTACAGGGGGGTGTCTCCACATACATTAGATGCTGGAGCTCCACTGCAGGTGAAGATCTGGTCACTGATTTGCATCCCCAAGCAGAGAGGACCATGCAGGTGGTGACTTGGGCCACCCCATTCTGTTGGTATGCCTGGCAGAACTGAGAGGACATTTCTAGTCAGAGTGACTTCTTCACGAAGGCTGGCCTCCTTCACTGAGGTTGCTGAGAAGCTTTCAGATGTTAGGTGAAAAGTAACTCAGCAGCTGGCAAGGCTGGGTCAATGAGGCTGGGTAGGAACGGCTGCTTCAGAACATCTGCAGCCTCCCTTTGCTCGGCACCAGTGTCATCCGTGGCACAGCACCAATGAGCAGAGCAGTCTAACAACCAGCAACAGCCCTGAGAGTTAAAGATCTGCATCCAAGGGCTTGCTCTCAGCTCTGGTTCTGATAAATGCTTTCCTCCTAACCCAGCCACAAAGTCAAGCTAGCAACAACTTGAAAGGATAACATCTATCAGAACTAATAAGCGCTAATCTAGCATGGAAGAGATAGCAACCATTTGAGTCGACAGGCAGAGAGAGGAACAAAGGCTAGCTGCAGCACACTGAGAATCTATACAATTATAAATCATAAATTATAAAACAGCTCACTGCAGAATAAGGATACATCCACAGTAACAATTCTAATAAATATTTGAAACAATGCTTTGATTTGGTTAGTGTTATAAAATTTGACTACAAATCAACTCCTTAGACCTTCAAAAAAAAAAAAAAAAGGAAAATCCTTACCTGAATCTTCTATTACTAATCAGAAAAGCTTCCTTCTAGACAATCAGTTTATTAAAGGAATTGGCAGACAGTTGACTACATGTATGTGTCACAATTTTGAAGCTGTCAGAGCTGCACTTATTCGCTAATCATACTCATGTACCTACAAGCTACATTTTTAAATGGTACAGATGAATAATCTCTTTGCTCTTGTAGAGGGTTTTTTATGGCCCTTCTAAGCTGTGCATCTATTTTCACTTGACTTTAAAGCAATCAATATGCTGGCACAAAGGCTTTGGGATAATTCATAGCAACAATCTGTAGCAACTTACAGACTGATCTGGTTCTTTTAAATTGTTCCGATGAAAAAATTATTAGAAGATTCCAAACACATAGTTAAAAAAAAAAAAAAAAACCACCAAAAAAAAGAAAGAAAAAAGAAGATGAGGAAAGAAAAGAAAAAGGAAAAAAATGATTCTGTGTTACAAAAACATGAGAAGAGGAATGCTCTTCTCCTTAATAAGAATCTAAGTATGACCATTTAGTTTACATGGAGACCTTCCAAATTTGTTCCAGGGTGGCAAGACAAGAATGCAGCCCCAGAAGCAACCCCTGCTCAATGACATGGATTTCAAAGATGCAGTGTAATGAGAACCAGTTCTTAGGTCTGTTGCTCTGGTCACAAAGAAAGACAAAGAGGGGCACAAATTCCTGCATTTGGCTTTTATTGGTGCTTCTTTGTACTGAGCCTTTCAGGAGCTGCCTTGGCAAAGCCAAGCAGCTCCTTTTGGTGATGACTGAACGTGGAGGCTCTGCACAAACTCTGGAAATGAAGTCGCAGTGGAGCTCTCCTCAGCCTGCTCCAGTGGTTCACCTGGCACCCTACAATTTTATCTACATTATTGCACTAAACCTGCTGACATCTGTCACATAGATGAGGATTAAACAAGACACATCTCTTTTCCTGTTACCTCACCCATTGCAAGGCATAAATTAGTTGGTTGATAGGTTTAATTGGCCAGCATGAGCTGTAAAGAAGCAACACATTGCATCTGTGTTGGCTGGGGAACAATGGCTCTTTATAGAGGCTCTGCTCTTGTCAACATCCCCAGAAGCCATGGCAGAGCTGTTCTGCAGTGTGCACTAGGAGGAGGAGGAGGTAGGGGCTGCTTCCAGGTTCTCTGAGGTTTTATCAGGGTGAGCAATTACTGGCCAGCATGGTGGTGTCCCCAACACTGAGTGCAGTGAGGAATTCATATCAGTCCTGCTAAAGACATGGGCAACTGGTGTGAGGGAAAGGCTCTCTTACATCTCTAGTACAGCAGACAGACCTTTTTTAGTTGACCTCTCAGGGCATGGCCACATATTCCAGCTGTGAGGAGAGCTGATTTTCCTTCTTCTGTATATGCATGGAAGCCTCCTCTCTGCTTGCTCTGGAGAAGATGTGGAGCTGAGAAAGGAGGATGTGGGTCAGAGGTTTCATATTTATGCACCATCCTTCACCCTGAGCTCCACTGATCTTGTGCAGCAGAAGTAATTCTGGTCTTCTGGAGGTACACGGTAAACAGTTTCCCTACAAATATGAAAGCAAGGGTGTTTTCTGTAAACACTGAGAAAGCTCGGGATTTTAGTGATAGTGGTCTTGGATTTCAACAAATCCCTTATTGAATCATATGTTCAAAAGCACTGGCTGTCCTGTGATCTCAGAGAAAATTTGTGCTGCCAAGCAGCGCCATTTGTTGTGTGCATGGTCCACACAACTTATCAGACATCACAAAAATAGTTGATAGCAGGTGATACAGATTTGCTTTTGCTTATTGTTATCATTTATTTCTGATATTGGCACATCTGAGATAAAGCTCAGCTTGGCTGTTCTCTGAAGGAAGAGTCCTGGCATTTGCTACAGGAATGGTAGCCAGGGGAAATAATGAGCAAAACAGAGGTGGATTGTGCCTCCTGGAACAAAAAAGTTGTGAAGATGAGTTGGTTATTCACTGCATTGAGTGGAGGCACCTTGGGACCCAGATAAGGTGCTGGAAGGTCTCAGAGTGATTTGTACAACAATAAGGGGTATTGTAGGAGTGATAGGACAAGGGGTAATAGGTATAAATTGAAAGAGGGGAAATTTAGGTTAGATATTAGGAAGAAATTCTGTACTGTGAGGGTGATGAGACACTGGAACAGGTTTCCCAGGGAGGTTGGGAATGCCCCAACCCTGCCAGTGTTCAAGGCCAGGTTGCATAAGGCCTTGAGCAACCTGGTCTAAGGGGAGGTGTCCCTGACCATGGAAGGGGGATTGGGACTAGATGATCTTTAAAGTCCTTTCTAACCTCGTAGCATTCTGTGATTCTATGAATCTTAAGAAGCAAGGAGATATAAATTGAAAACCATAAAATTTTGGAAGGGACAGCCTGTAAACCTTTTACTGATGGTGAGGTGGACTTGTGCAGAGCATCCCCCTTACAACTTCTGCATATGCTGAACTGTGGGGCAGAATGTGGCCTTAGCAAGAGACCAAGCCAGCTTCCTCCTCACAGGGAGCAAGGAGGCAAGGACAGATAAAGATGCTGATGAAACCACAACAATCCTAGGGACCAGGAATGAGGATAGCAAAAAGGTGGTATCCCACCTGTCTGGGAAGCAGAGGAGTTGGTGCACAGTAAAAAGTTTTCCTGGGCACAGGGGTTACATCAACCTTAGTAGATTAATTTTTTTTTTTTTATATTGTTTGGGCAGTGAGAACAACTCCTTTTGGAGACTTCACATCCATGTTGCTGATGTCTTGGTCCCTAAGTCTCTGAAATTGCGTGGCTCCATGTACAAAATCTGCCAGGAATGATCCCTGACTGGTGCTAGTTGCTGAGCTGCACCTGGGAATTGTTCGGGAAGATGTTATATTAGTGGTCCCAGATCTGAATCAGGTTGTGAACTATTGTAACACTTATCAGTGCAGACAATTCAATTCCAGGCTGGGAATATTCCCTGTATTGTTTAGTCTTCAAATAAAGTGATGATTCTTGAGGCTATCCTTGATTTGATATAACCAGCCTCAAAGGGGAACCTTACTCCTGTAGGGTCTCACTCTTTCTGTATGCTGTTGCTACTGCTCTTACAGAAAACCACTCAGACTCCACAACTAAAATGGGCACAGAACCAAAGCACTCCCCTGGCTGATCATGGTAGCTAATAAAACTATGAAAGCAATTTATTCTAAGAACACCGCACATTAGAAATACCATCACTTTTTTGATTAGTCTGCTGTCCACTAGGTGGTTATGATTTCTAGAAAAATCCATCTGTTAGTCACAAGCACCTGACGAATAGTTTGCATACAATAAAGCTTAGCATAGGGGATTTATCAGCTGGTTTGCACGCACAGTTCATTATTCACTGCATCGTGTGACTAGCCAGTTCTAACATGTGATACAGTTCCTCCTCTTTATTTACACAGAGAAACTGTAAACAGGAGAAAACCAAACAGATATCTATCTAGACATATACATATATGTCAGTAAAAATGCTAGATAGCTAAACTCTTATTCTGCAACCATTCATTTTTGCAAGTCCCCAGATATCTTTGAAAATACATCTGAATAATTAACAGTGATGACTCACAGCACACGGTCATGAGCGTGGCCTTCTATTTATAGAAATATTTCTATATTCATCTTCTTCTTAATAACAGCAGTAGCAGCTGAAAATAAATCACTGCATTAAGCACCCCTTTGGATAAACTCACACATGTAGGAACACTTCATTGTTGCCGCTCTCAGTCCATGAGCAGCTCTTGGGAAGAAATATGTCATATCAAGAGTTCCGCTTTTTCAGAGTCAACAAAGGTAGTTAGCCACAAACATGCTCATTGAAATTAATGAGTTGTGTGACTAAATTCCCTAGTAAGCTTTGAGACTAATCGAATAAGGTGGTTTTAATCTGTATACAACCAAATGACTAATTCAGATCAACCAAGATTCTCAACATAGACATTTTTGTTCCACATTCCCTCTTCTTTCTTCTACTTTTCTAATCCTTCCATGCTCTGCCTTGGCATTCAGCTTGTGTGCTAAGTAATGTGTTTTCTCACATCAGGCACTGTGGTCTTGTATCACTTCATCTCAATTTTAGGGGCAATCAGTTGAAGTTATAGAGAGATATAAGGCCTCTGCATTACCCCACTATCAGATCCACTTTGCTGTTTATCAATTAAAGGTCAGACACAGGTTAGTGAGGAAAAACTCTCTGAAATGCTGGTCTGGCAGTATTATTACAGCTTGTGCTTTAGCATGGGGTTAGCATTGTGTCAGGTCTGCAGCACAGTATATAGAAATGGAAGAGAAATGGTAGGGTTTGACTCTGAGATGTAAAATGGAGCTAAAATAGGTATAGATAAATGTGTATTTCCAGTGTTCAGGGGACAAATCCTTTGTTAAAAAAAAGGAGTTCTGATACTCCTGCTTTCACTGATTTTACTAAAAGGGGCAGACAAAGATTTGTGTGAGTGAAGAGGTTTTTGGCTTTGTTGCTCTTGTCAGGGATCTGCTAGATGAAAGCAGCTGGAACAGCCCCCATTGTTGAAAAACTTGCCATGGGGCTAATTTGCAAATCTCACTGGTCTACAGGATGGCCAGAGCCATCTGTATGAAGCACAGATGCTTCTGCTGCAGTATCAGCAGCTCCAGTCTCATCCTTGGCAGGAACGCAGCCATCATGTTGTACTAGCCAAAATTCCCTCAGAAGAGGGAACCCAACCCATGAACATGACATGAGAGGTTATGTCACATTTTCCTCTTAATCTCCATTACATTGGAGAAATCTGTTATTTGGTGAAATCTGGACTCAAGCTCTCACCATTGCCCTAAGCCCTGAGCCCTGATGCTTGTTCTTCACTGTGGAGCTGCAACTACCAACAGGGTCCAGGACCAGTTTCAAAACAGCCCTTTGGAACACTGGTGACTGATCATGATGAGCTCCCAACCCCTTCTTCACACATTCCCTTCTCAGCCTTCTCAAAACACCCCAAGAAATGAGAGAGGTGTGATTTACCCTTATGAGTGCTCTGTTAGTGTGTCCCTGTCACAGTAAAGGCATCTCAGTGCTTTACAGCTCTGCCTTCAGAGATGTTAAAAGCTATTTCTCCTGGTCCTGTCACTGCTGTAACATTGAGCCTGGCACGGGGCTGGATACTGCCTTTCCAAGGTGTAGTAGCTGCTGTTAATGATTCACTGCGTATTGCAGTGTCTCAGCTTGGGTACTCCAGGCTTTCATTCATTCCTGATCCTCAGAGAAATAAGCCATCCTGCTACCAGTCAGATGCAGGGAAACTGCCCCATGATTCACTTTCTGTTAACTGTACAACAGGCACAAGCAGAACATGAGTGTATTTCTTCAGCAGAGGGCTGAGGCTGAAGAAATAAAGGCCTTAGGAACAACAGAAGGATCTCAGGTCATGGGTCACGTTGGGGACTGCCAGCATCAGAAAATGCTGCCTCTGTCCCTCCCTTGTGCCTGCCTAGGGGGTGTGACAAAACTGGCTGTTGTGGTTTGACACTGGCCAAATGCCAGACACCCACGAAAGCCCCTCACTCATCCTCCCTTTACAGCTGGACAGAGGAGAGAAAAATTAATGAAGGCTTCATGAGTTGAGATAAGGACAGGAAGAAAACACTCCAAGGGCAAAACAGGCTCATCTTAGATGTTATAGATATGTGTTTAATTCGTGCCTATAAAGTTTATACCCATTCAATGTTAAAAATGCATGTATAGGATATTTTTGTATCAAACCAAAACATGATGAAACCACACTCCCTGGAGGGGCGAATTCCTGTAAGAATGTGTGGCTTTTCTCAGCTGAATGGATTTCCAGGAAGAGATCACCAAGACTATAGCCATGGCTGAACGGGAGATGG